>JAQLOL010000007.1:17116687-17126687 GCA_029783665.1 Naso thynnoides | reverse complement strand
GTTAGTTAGTTAGTTAGTTAGTTAGTTAGTTAAGTTAGATTTAATGCCAACAAAACTGTCATGGCAGCTGAGTAGCAGCAATAGATTGCAAATACATGCTTGTCAATTATAAAAGAGACGTTTGTGTATCTGACTTGATCAGGTGGTGACAGATTTTGATTCGTCATTTCATTCATTGCCCATTCAACAATCAAGATAAGAGGAAGGCCTATAGTTTAAATAAAAGACTTGCTGCATGATAACATCTTGAAAACTATAATCCATTCAAATTACATTGATTCCACATTAAGAAATGTGAATCAGTCCCTCTAGTCTGAATGTTTGATCTGATGTATTACAGAGAACTGATAACAAAATCACCAGGGGTCTCACCCTCTGGCCTTTGAAGCATCTGTTTTCTTCTTATTTTAGTTGCAATTGGCTCCACATCAATCCACACAGCAGCATATGTTCTTGTGAAGCAAGATTAGAATCTATTTAAACAGGAAACTCTGCCGCAATTGGCTGATTAACATGAGAACACGATCGTTTCAAAGGGATAAAACTTTCCAAACAAACACAAAACATCATTACTGGCCATAACATACTTTAGAAACACTGGACTCAGACTGAGAAACACTAAAAAAAAAAGTCATGTGGAACTTGTTTTTTGCTGGTCAACACTTCAGATCAAAATACCTCAGTGGTGATGGTGAGATTGCTAATTAGAAGATTACAAAACTTGGCTTTTGTCTAGATGTGCTTTAAAAAATAGCCTTTTCATTGCAGATGTTTGTGTAGCTGGATTTGGACAAAATGTTCCAAAGAAAGGAAGTTGTGGTTTCTCACTCTGGAGAGGCTTTAACGAAAGAACAAATAAGGCAATATTTTCAAAAGAGAACAACAAAAACTGACCTTATAATCAGTGCTACAGACATTTTCAAGCAGATGGAAGCTATAATCACAGCGTTGCCTCTAAAACAACAAACCAGCATCATTCGTCCAGTGTGACGTTGCAGCACAAAGCCTCTGAGACTCTCACAATGACTCTGCAGCTGCCTGATTGTGTGCTGTAGCAGTCACACTGTAAAATGGCATTGATATCGAACCTCTGTGAGTGTGTGGGAAACAGAGCTGCCTTTCCTGTTCTTTGAGAGAAAACACTCCAGAGAAAAATGGCAGGAAACCTCCAGGGCCTTTTGATTCAGGCTAAGAAAGTGAGTCAGAGTACCTGAGAACGTAGAGTCCTCAGAGCGTCAGGGTCTTCAAAGTCAAGCTGTCAGAAATCCAAGAAGTTTTCATACTACATAAGAACTTTTTCTCGTTATTTGACAGTCCCTGCAGGGTGAAATGAATCATAGATGAATTAAAATAAAGACAGTACGGAAGTATGTTTCATAAAGCATGATGTGGTGGAAATTTTGGTTGTTCACATCAAACTTTAACCCCCAAACTGTGCTTGCTGCTCAAGTGCAGCTTATCTCTGCCAACAGGGGGCGATGGAGCTTCATCTCTCGTCTGTTTCGCTTCATTCAAGGTCTTCCTCCACCATAACACTCATCAATTTTACATCTTTCTCCTTAAAGATTAGGTTAATCTAAAAATCAAATTAATTGTCTTGGATAATCTATTGATTGTAATGCAACCTTTGACATATATATGTCATTTACACCTCTCAATAAAAACTTTTGTGATTAATAGTTTCCATTGTTTTTTTGTTTTGTTTTGTTTTGTTTGTTTTTTTTATGAAAAGAGCCGAGCAGCACATCAGATACATCTTTTGACAAAGTATGAGCTTAAGAATGGGACGCTTGAAGGAGAAACAAGGCAGACGACAACACTAACAGTTACACTGGCAGAGAAAAATACCAAGTAATGGAATATAAATGAACTAGTGAGGAAACACATGGAGGAAGGAGTAAAGGTGGCACCTGAGTTGGTTGTTGTGTGTCATATTAACCATATTTGCCATATTTATATAGCACAACATTTCTCCCACAACCAGGAGGGACGTAAACATATGAGGGAGTTCACAGATGCTCCTCCTGCACCTCCAGCAAACTGGGCTGTCCCTTAAGTTCACCTCATGCAACCTTATGAAGGAGCAACATTTCCTGTTAACTATTTTAAACTGCATTATGCAGCAGTTAGTTCCTACCAAGTAGGCTAATTTGACTGGACAGGAGACATTCCATGAGTGCTGATATAGTATAGTATAGTATATAGTGGGCCCCTCTGTTGTGTTGGTTAGCGACAGTCCTGAACCAGTCCAGCTGCAGAACTATATGTGCTGGCAGAGCCAAATAAATGATCAATTTAACAAACAAATCATAATCTGTTTTCCCTAAAAGCAATATCAATATGACCTTCAGCCTGCTGCCTCGTGCCTACAACCGCATCACACCAGTGATGGTATTCAGTACAACGGCACTCCCTCTTGTGTGATACTACTTAATTAATCTTGTTCTGAGATCCTGTGATGTTTGTTTATGTATTTGTGTACATATGTATGTATATAATTGTTTGTTTGTTTATTCATAGGCTAACTTTTGAAGATGATGTTAGTCATCCTCTTAGAATGAGATGTTGAGATCAGTCTATACTGTGAGGCTTCATGACCTGTGGCAAACATTTTAAGTACGTAAGAAAGGACATCAGAAATTGAGGGACAGCCTAACTTGCTGGAGGTGTGGAAGGATCACTGGTAAACTCCCTTATATACTGCGGTCCCACCCGCCCAGTATATAAGTATGTATAACTTGGGATTCAGAAACCCACTGATGAAATTAAAAAATGGGTTGAATTTTAACATGACTGAATTTTTTTCTTTTCTTTTTCTTTTTATTCTATCGCCTGTGTGTTAGTACAGTCCGAGCCTCTTTGGAAACCTCTCAATGAATCTTCTATTTAAAAAACCAAAGCTACAGAAAGAAAGATTGGCACACGCAACTTCACCTCTTTCAGTTTCTTGATGTATTGATTGTTCCCATGGCGACACTTCCTTGTTTTGGCGGCTGCCTACGTCTCAAACTTGTTCTGATGTGGCCCTTTGGCAATTTATGGTGTGCAATTATTTTGTTTTTAGCTTGTGTTGGAATCCACAAAGCCTAATCAAATACACACAGCAAATGTTAAAAATATTTGTTGAGCTGCCCAATTTTTCTGGTGTGCCAACACTGCGTTGCTTTGTTTTGTTTTGTTTTTTTTTATCAAAACAGAAAACCATCTCTTTCTGCAAAGAATGTGATTGACACCCTCAGGGTCTCTTTCAAGAAATCCAAATGTGGCCCTTCGGCAAACACATTTTGCTGTTTAGCCTTATTTTACATATTTGAAAGAGTAAAAAAAATGTCATCTAACTAAGGAGATGGAGAATCCACAAATAGCACTTCAAAATGTTACTGGATGGAAAAATACAGGCCACTTCCCCAGCTGTGAGTTATGGTTTTCCAAAATGTCACTTTGGCACTGCACTTGGCACTGGATGCCATGGCAGAAAACCCACATTCTTCACCCAGTTGTTCTATTCCACAGGTGTAACACCCCAAGAGGTTTATTTGGCTTTACAGAGTGTGATAGCTGCTATTGTCTACTCTGCCAAAGCAACTACACTGAACAAAACACTCAGTTCTTTGCACCTACAGATGTTCTTCCTTAGCCATCAGTAGAAATTAAATTTTGCCTTCCCTAACTGCGGAAACGGAAACGTACGAGCACAAATTATCAGCTAAAATATGCTTTCAATAAAAGGTTTAGTCCTGTCTCATGCCTCTTGCACAATAAACTGAAACAAGACATACTAACTTACTGGGAAAAATTCCAACTCTGTGTAGCCTACTCTGCAACTCTGCTGCAACTGTCAGAACAATTGTGACAAAACCGGCTTCTGTTATTTTAGTGGGGATTGCCACACAGTGGCTTTAACAAAAATA
Organism: Naso thynnoides; assembly: GCA_029783665.1. NCBI lineage: Eukaryota > Metazoa > Chordata > Actinopteri > Acanthuriformes > Acanthuridae > Naso > Naso thynnoides. The sequence continues at coordinate 17,122,776 of JAQLOL010000007.1, read as the reverse complement.
AAATACCACTAACTCTTCTGCTACTGCATTGCAGAAAGCCAACATACAGTAAAGAAAAATCCAGATACTCTGCAAAGTTTGCTTATGCTGCCCTAGAAAAGAAGATTTGCTAAATGAAGCTGCGCTCAACAGCTGGTTACCTTAGCTGAGACTTCAAACAGGGGAAAACAGCTATAGCTTTGTCCCAAGGTAGCCAAAAATACAAGCCTTACTATCTTTTAAGATCACTTATTAGTACATTATTTCATCTTTAATCAGTACAAAATTGACAAGTTGGCTTGTGGCTCATAGATAGAAGCTGCTTTTCAAAGTCAAGGAAGGATCCTTACACAGCAAAGTGTCAGGATGTTACTAACCGTCAGCCCGGATCCACTGCAATGCCTTGCATCCTTCCAATTCTCCAAAAGACCGCATTTTTTTTATGGACAGGGATGTGTGTATAACCATTGTCCTGTCCCCTGATTTGGACACATGGGGGAAAAAAAGTAAATTTTCATTTATTTTACCTCAATGAACCCTCAAATTTTCTTTTGAGCAAATTTGGGGTGAGAAATAGGTTATGTTGTTTGCTGTATTTCATTTGAGTGACCATGCCTTGTTAAAAGTTTGTTCTGATGTGCATAAGGCTAGGGCACTGTTGCATTTCACTTTTCTGGCTTTGCTATGAACAAGAGCAAAACAATGGCATTGCAGAGTGTCTTATTTTCCTTGTTTTTATTTAATTAACCTCACAAGTTGGAAGTTTACTGGCAAGGCATTTGTTGGAGAGCCAGATGCCACCAGCTAGTAGCTACCACAGGCTGCATGCTGTATACAGAAAGCTAACATTGATTTTAGCTAACTCACTAACTTATGTTATTACATTATGTTATTAAGTTAAAATGATATACAATTTCTGACCCAGTGAGTGATATAACATTAACGTTACAATCATAATACCTTATAAACTAATTATGGATGCATAAAATTAAGACTAAAATAAAAGGGAAGAAGCCTTTTAGTGTATCCACTAACCCTCTATTTCAACAAAATAGCTGAAGAGCACTGCTGCCAATTCTACATCCAGTTCCTTCAGAGAATCTTTTTAATTACACACCTCTAAACACAAGCTACCACTCTGTTTAGTGCCTACTGGATGGTAAGGAGTTAGCCTAGCCTCTGTCCTAACAAGGAGACATCATGACATCGAGAAGCACCAGTGTTTTCTGATAACTTTCCCTCTTCTCTTAGGGTACTAGCATGTTAATATTCTGAGCTCAGAGAGAAATTAACATTACTAAACAACTATTGGATGAACTTATTGGATTGGATGAAGCACTGATTAGCAAATTTTGGCATGCTAAAACAATGAATATGGCAAACATTGTAAACATAGTACCTGCTACGGTTACATGCTAGCATTGTCGACACTACGAACATGTTAGCATGCTTTTTAGCAATTAGCTTAAATAGCGCCAGTCATTGTAACACAGTTGAAAAAAAGATGTCTGCCATTTCAAGTAGCAAGTCACATATGCCTTAACAGCTCTGAGGATGATCCTTGAGAATATGCAGCTGCTTTAGCAAACACAAACTAAAACAAACACCCATATCACATGACACTGTGAATTCCCTTTTAGACGGTGTAATTATGACATGTCACATGGTAGCCTACTTAGCAATGGATAATTTTCATGGAGTCAGTTTGGCTCATTTTATGTTTTTACATAACACACTACAACATACAATGTGTACAGTTTCAAAATACTTGTCGTGTTTCAAGTTAAAACAGACAAAAAGTTCAGTCTCATATGATCTCACAGAGCCATTTCACCCTCATCACCTGACACCTCTCGGCCAGGCGCTGGCAGCTGTGGTGTGTTTTGTAGAAAAAAAGATTAGGGAAATTAAATTAAGAGCAACAAAAGTGCCGTTCCTCAGGGATAGAGCAGGCTAATGAAGCAGGACGCAGCTCTCTGGCTGGAGCTTTAATTTTGTCAAGCCTGGTTCAGTCTGCAGTCCTGCTCCTAACAGATTAAATTAAAAGCTGCAGTGAGTGTGACTCATGTTCTGTTTGGATGAGACGATACAATTTGTACATCAACCACTGGTGATGATGAATTCATAAAAGAATGGTAATTATAATTGCGCAATGATGAATGAGTTGAAACTTCGTTGTTTCTCTTCTGTGTCATGAAACTAGATTAGCAGAAGCTCACGCCCAAGCCACAAACCAGATTCAGTCTTTTGATCAAAGCATTCAGAAAGCTGCTCTTTCACGAAAATATGCAACATATGGAACATTAGTTTCTTTTTTGTTGATTGATAGAAGCTTAAAAGAGGGCATGTGGTTTACTGTCAAATCATTAGCCATTGTTGCTCCTTTTTAATGGAGGGTCTTTTCTCTTGTGGTGAAGTGGCCTCCGTGACCACGCAGCACTCATGTCCACTGGCAGGAGCCCAGCAAGGGGTGAGGTGACCCCTCAGTGGACAAAGCTGACCTCCCAGTATGAGCGAGCGGGGGCTCTAAAGCGGATGGACTCCATTAGTGGCCCAATCACTTTCTCTTTAACGCACTTCCACGGTGACCTTCAGCCCTGCACTGACCAAGCCAATGTCAAGGGTCAGGGTTCAGACTAGGTGCACATTAGCATGCAGGTGGAGGCTCAAAAGGCATCAGAAGCAATACTGGTTTTTTGGAGGTGGGACCACGATTCTAACCAACGATTGGCAAAACGCACATCGTCAAGGCATGACCTCGATCTCCGCTTTGTGTGTGTTCCTTATAATCAGTGGGTGTTCTGTTCAGAAGATAATGATGGACATCTTTTCCTGGAGTGCGAATGACCTCAGGAGGGGAAATAATACTGATTAGATCCCCACAGCACAAAGGGAGCAAAGAGAATAATTTAGCACATGTCAATAGAATAAGCTTTTTTTCTGTGAGATCTTGTGCAGTTTCATCGTATATTCACTTACACTGGTCGCGTTTTGCACCTCCAGTTTCCTGTTCCCCTTTCTCGTCTCCAAGGAGCCTTAACAGTGTGCTGAGGGGTCTTTATTGATTTACTTGTTTTTATTGTTCTGTCTCTAATAAGAGGTCCCAGAGTGAGTTTTAAATCATGATGTTCTAATGCAGAATAATGGCAAATAGATAAATTAATGCTTATTTCACCCTTAGGACTGTCTTTATAGAGCATTTTTACAGCTGTGTTCTATGTTGTCTTGTTATGGGTGGAGAGGATGAGTTTTATTTGTGGAATGAAAATGAGAATGCAAACTGGAAATTAAATTGTTGTTTGTCTTTCTAATAAAAAAGAACAACAACAAATTAAAAGCAGGGTGGAGGCTAGGAGTGGTAGACAGGGAGAACACGCAATTAACTGAGTCATCGTGTTTTCTGCTGTCCTGCCACCAATAAAACGTGATGTGCATGCCATGCCAAGGGAAAAAACCACAGGCAAATATTGTGCTGCTGAAGTTCTGTTTTTGAAGGAACTTCAATGAAAACAAAACACTGTGTCAGACAGCACAGAGAACACAAGGTGACAATCAGTGAACACATTGCTTTAGTTATGTAATGTTGATTTATCACAATCCGTCCCTATCAGTTGTCCATGTCCCTCACTTTCCACATCAGGCCTATGCGTTCTGTACATATGAGCTCTGGGAACGTATGTAATGTTGTTCTATCTCAGAGCTGAAACCTTTGACCCAGTTTTGGGCTGTTTTCTAAGAATGTAGTGCAGCATTCCAGAAAAAACGTGCAGCCTAAAACCCGGGCTTGTTTATCCATGGATGGGAAGGCTTTTTTAAAAAGTCTGGCATGTGGCGTGTGCACATGTTATGGTAATGTGATCAACGCCTGGACAGGGAGTGAAACCCTATCTGCACCCCCACCTCAAAGCTAAGCCCTTATACGCGCCGGCTATACAGTAAGAGGAGGTTGTCTATTGTGTGTGGTTTCCTCTACAGCTGACTGTGTGCACTTGAATACAGATTTCTGCATGAGCAGCACATGCGTCACTTTATATGCATTTAATTCACCCTGACATATGTCTTTTCTTTGGAAACTGTACACCCTAAAATAGATTTTGATGTAAAGTTTTATGTGTTTTAGGCACACTTGGCTGCGCAACAGGAATTTGACAAGATGGACCCACCACTATGCCTGGCAGAGAGTAAGGGGTTTGAGAGCCTGGCAATCACAGCATCAGGAAAGAAAATGTTTTTATAGACTCCTGATTGTGACATGAATTATTTCCATTAAATCGTCTCTCAGGAACAGCTCTGAGGTTCATAAAACATTCAGAACAAATCATTCTTTAGAGTAAACACATGTATAGAGTGCAGTGTAAATGTATTAGAGATGTCTAAAAAGTGCTTGGCCACTGCAGTTTCAGCTCCTTGAGGAAAATCAGCATTTCCTGTTGGCAAGCAGCTGCAGCTGTACATTCTTCGGCCACGTGATGTGGTAACATAGGGCGGGGGTGTCTGTATGCGATTGAGCATTCAACCACAAACATAATATACAGGAGACTTGTTCAAATTCATAGCACGTCAGAGACACAGAAAACGAAAAAGTCATAACCATAGCTCAGAGATTTCAGTGTTTTAATAGAATACAGTTTAAAAATGTACAGAGTAAACAATCACCTCTCAGACCCTTTTTCAACAAAGGTATAAGACATTATGCATTCAAAAAGAGAAGTCATATCTGAGTGACAATTTTTAAAAACATCACATGGGGCGTGTACCCTGTGTTAAGGCTGTTCAGTCGGGTTTGTACCCGGTCCGGCCCCTTTGCTGCATGCTGCCACCTCTTTCTCTCTCCCTGCCTTTCTGTCTCTTCTGTTGTTACTATCATAAATAAGGCAAAATGCCAATAAAATAATGTTTTTAAAAAAGCATTGCATCTGGCATTTTTTTGCACAGTGGGTATATACAGCCAAGCTTGTATAACCTACTTATTTTAATTTAAATTGTCTTTACAGTCCAAAAATGTAAAGTGAGAGGGTCGAAAGCAGACTGCTGAGGAAGATGGGTTACTGTAACTTTGGGAGGTTGTGTTACGACCTAGAAATATTTGAGCACCAAAAAAGTCACCATTGTCACAAGAATATTTTCCTTATACAAGTGTTGCTGGACTTCCCTTTTACCAAGCATAAAAATATGATTATTGTCATGATGTAAAGTGCCTTATCAAGTCTTTTATGTAGCTCCCAGCAGTAATGGTAGTGTTTGGTCTGGGGGTTTGATCCCTCCACAGTCCCTGACAATGCTCAGAACAGCCGCCTCTATAGAGAAGAGGTGCTCGTCCTCCACCTCTGGACAGTAGAGCCTCATGAACTCTGCCAGGCGCACCAGGTATTCGATATTGTGGCCCGTGTTGCCGCTGCAGACGGCAATCCGGGCGGCAATGTCCTCCTCCGAGGCCGGGCCGAGGTAGATGGGGTTGTTGGAAGTAGCGATGTAGACGAGGGCCAGCAGTGGAGCTTGACCCTTCTCCTTGGGGATGAACTCCACCATCTCTGTGATGTAACCACCCATCACAACCTCTCGCATGTTCAGGTAATGGAGGGATTCTTCAGCCTGGGAGTCGGCCACTTCGTAGGCCACGCCCCACGTGCAAGACTACAGGGAAAACAAAATTAGGGAAGATACAATTGTTAGCGTAGTTTGAATGCATGTTAAGTTCAAGCATATACAATGTGGTCATACATGTCAGGTCCAGCATAGGAAAGACTTAGTTTGAGGTTTGTCATTCCATCACAGCCAGAAAATAAAACATTAGACTTTAAGACTGATGTTAATGAGTCCTTTTACAGTAACTTGAAATAAATAGTTCTTGACCTACTTTACAGAATAAGTCAATGCAGTAGTGGTAGAAGAGCTGTTGTATAAAACAGATGTGAATGATATAAAGTAATGTCTCTTTGGGTACTAACGTTGGATTTACACAGTTCTTTTTCTCACAAGATCACTGGAAGTAACAGTTTGGACAAAGGTCATACATATTTTTGTGGGTGCGAGCAGACAGACAGACAGACAGACAGATAGATAGATAGATAGATAGATAGATAGATAGATAGATAGATAGATAGATAGAT
>JAQLOL010000007.1:17090360-17116587 GCA_029783665.1 Naso thynnoides | reverse complement strand
TAGATAGATAGATAGATAGATAGATAGATAGATAGACAGACAGACAGACAGACAGACAGACAGACGATAGATAGATAGATAGATAGATAGATAGATAGATAGATAGATAGATAGATAGATAGAACACCCTCACATCATTGGGTTAAAATAATATTTCCCCCTTGTTAATGGTAGGATAGGAGTAGCCTAAGCCAGCTCACTAGCTGCGTGCCCTATAGGCTACACATTCAAAATAGACTGTGTGCTTCCAAAACAAGGACACTTACCTCCTGATCTTCTACTAGTGTGGCAACTCTGCCTGGCTATAAAGAGCAAGGACACACACAGTAAGGACATGACAGCTCAGCACATCAAACAGCAGTCCCTCATTTCAGAACAGTTTGCAGAAAATAATGACTAAATAAAATCATAAAGCCATCAGAAAATGTTGTACTGGTGAGCAATAAAAGGTGTGTTAGAGGCAAGTGTCGCCCCAGATTTTACCTTTTCTTTGTTCCCTCTGTAAAAATCATCTCCATGCCAGAAACGCCTTTTGTATCCTGTAATGTGTCCGACTTTGCTCCTCTTGAAAGCAAAATCGGGTTTCCACACCAAAGAGCCGTATCCAAATATCCACAGGTTGCTCTTTTCTTTGATGACGTCCTGAGGTTTCATCGTAATCGTTTGGTTGTGTTTTTTTTAAAACAAGAAATGATCGTTCACGTTAAAAAGTCCGATATGTTTTCTACTGTCCTATACATTCCAACACATAAAGCTACTGTCACCTACCATAAAGCGCTGACGGTAGAAAAAATTCTTCCAAATATCAAAAAAGTCTTCAATAAAAAAGCGACGAATCTTTCTTTATTATGACCGATGACATCCAAAAGGTGGAAATAGTCCGTTTCTTCGCTGTATCTAGCCTACTAACACGTGTATTTGTTGTTCAGAGAACGTCAGAGCGAGACGGTCTCCACCAATAAAATCACAGAGGGGGCGGGATTAGCTGAAGGATAAACCAATCAGGAGGTTTTCAGTGGGAACGCTTCAGTGTCAGTCAGTGAACGTTTGAAAAACACACACACAATTCTAAAGACAAACTGTCCGCTGCACTCACTAAAATGTGGAAAAAAAACAGCATGTTGGAAGAATGAACTGTATGGGGTTTCACTGAACTGAAGGTTATAAAAAATATTCTTTCTTTCTTTCTATTATTCTGTCTTTCTTTCTTGCTTTCTTCTAAACATCATTTTGGATTTTTCACCTCATGGTGAAAGTTTTATTTTCCTGTGTTGTCAGGCCTGCTACCATTTTATTCTTTAAAAAAATCAAATAATGAGGGATCACCTTCAGTGTCAAACAGTCAGGAATAGTCCAGCAGGTAATCACATTACCTATTAATAGCTGCTGCTACTGTTATGTGCGCTCTGCTAAGCTCATTACATGTCTGCATTCTGCTCAGGTCTGTCTAGCTCACTGCTGGGCTGCTTGAGATCATTTGTCCTCTGCCTGTCACTTGCTGTGCATGACACATGACGAAAACATGCACAAGTTGAGAATCTTCTCCTCTAACTTCACGCAAAGCTTACTGACCCCAAGTGGTAATAAGATACACTGCTTCTTTTTGAGACTTTAAACTCTAAAGTGATACTTCAATGGCTGCAAGAGCTCAGGTGGACAAAATGCAAGATTTTCTAAGCGACAGTGATGGTAGACGATTGGTTTGGGGGCAACAGCTGCACGCAGTGGGGCACCAGCATGCATAAAGTTATAAAGCATTTGCTGTGAAACCGTTCCAAATGCTGATAAAGATTAATTTTTTCATTGTGTAACTCAGATTAGAGTGCAATAAAAACCCACAGGGAACTACTAACTTTGTGTCCAATTAAAGGTGCATAGATGCAGACGAAATTTCATGCATGCAGAGCAGCTTACACACAGTAAGAGGCACTGCATCATGTTTTTTCCACTGGAAGTGGACTGTAGCGGGCACCTTATAATGTTTTTTGTTTTGTTTTTTTCTGCCATGGGGGCCTCGGTAGCAGATTTTTCTTGGCAATCACTTCAATCCCAGTGAAATTTGTAGCTGTTCCCTGGTCCCCTGCCTCACTGGCTGTGGGGCCCCTGTTTGCTGTGCTCACGCTCTAGTAGTGGAAGGGCATAGGCAGCGTTTCTCATCAACACGTGCGAGCATAAGCCAAGTTTTGTTGACTCCCTCTCATTTTACTCATCCCCTCCTCCCCCTTTCAGCCTACAGACTCACAAGAGATAACTTATCATTTTATATTATAGTGCTTTGTTCTTAAGAGCCGTGAAGATATGATGTCTTGTCTGGACACATGGCATCAACTCAGAGAGGCAGTTAGATACTGTAGAGAGACCACAAGGATTCTTTATTTTCACATACAGATGTTTTTTTTTAAATATATATCTTTTTGTTTGAGTAATTCCTTACAATTCCTGCCAAATACAATTCTGTTCACTGAATGATTGCTAGCACATTGATTTCACATCACACTGACACAGATGTCATTGACATAGACATGGAACCATTAGAAATGCTACCAGGCCAAATATATGACTGTATCTATAGACAATGAAGCCACTTCCACACCAGCCGACACGAAAAAACGTTTCTAGGTGATTCCAACATTTAAATTAGGATCTCTATTTGACCACATGTACACTCAACCATGGAAGAGCAACAAACAAACAGTGTACCAGATATGTGTTCATTGTTTCTTTTGTAAGACAAAAATAATAATAAAATAAAACACCAATGACACTTTTAAAAATAAATTCACCTTTTCTGGGCGTCAACTTAAAAACGGATGTTCATACTTCTAATCTCAACATATAAATATACAGTATATACAAAATAATCTTATAAAACATAGAAAGCGAGAGATCAGTGCTTCATAATCTTAATTACAAATGAAATACTAAACTTACAAAATAACATTATTGGTTCAGTAATTTTCTTTGAAGGCGTCCTTGGTACGATAGTCACTTCATGTGTTTCTTTGTCTTTATTTAAGGATGATCTTGCATAAGGAAAAACAAGGCCTCATCATGAGTTTCCCTGCATGGAGCCACAGCGTATTGCATCTTTTGATCCTTTACGTTATCTCCATTTTGCTGTGCAGAGGAATCAAGATAAGGCAGGGCACAATGTTTGTCTTTAAACACATAAATAAGGCTTTGTGATCTAGGCTGCATACATTCTTAATAAAAAAAGGATTTACAAAACGGATAACCCTAAATATCCTTCAAAAATGAACCGTTTTCAGTAGTTTTTGTCCCTTTTTGATTTAGCACAATGCTGATTTTTGTTTGCATAGCGCATTTCAGGCCACAAAAAATGGAAAAGGCTGGCTCCTTCCAAACTTCTTGGCAGTAAGTTGATTTGTTGATTGCTGATTACTGCAATAAGGTGGAGAGGAGAGCGTCGAGATAGTCCTCTTCTAATCAGCACGCGTAGGCAGAAACATCTTGGCCTGAAGCCCTTGTATGAACTTGGACGAAGCAGACAAGGGTTTGAGTCACAAAAAAAAAAAGGAAAGGCGCTTCCGAAAATCAGATTTGATCATTATTTCCCGCAGTCTTTACATTCTCACAAAGATTAGTAGCTTTAGTTCGATTGAAGTCGAAGAGCACACTGGCTCCGTCCAGTTATCAAGTTTTCAAGAGCAGCAACTTGCATTTAAATAAATCCCAGCCTCTCCACACTTGTAAACAGTCCACGAGAGATCCAATGTTGACGGTGAATAATATCTTTTATTTATTATACCTGAAAAAGAAAATTATATTGAAATTATATTTAAAATAATAGAACAAAAATTGCCCCTTGTTAACAATAAAGGTCATAAAAAACAAGCTTACCTCAGTTGCAATGATGCATTCATTTTTCTCCTCTGCTATTACAAAGACAGACTGGTACATTGAATCCCTGGAAGAACATATTGTTGATATTCTACACTCTGGCCTTTCACTGTGGAGGAGAAATACATCATGTCAGTTACTGAGCAAATGCAGCGCCACACACATCACCGTAACACAGCTACTCATTCATCCCTTCCGGTTGCACTTACCTGTACATTCTCGTCAAACGCTTTTTTTCTTCTATCGTCTTTTCACAGTTTTCATCTTTGTCCAAAAGGGACAGTTCATCCTTGTACCCCGTGGAGGTTTTATAGTCCAGGTGGTAGTGGTTGATGTGTTTGTGATTAGATTTTTCCCTGGGACAGTCCACTTCCAGCTCCACCTTTTTATTGTTGTTCTTTAGCTCTAGAGTCGAGATGAGGTTCTCTTTTTGAAAGTCACCCTTGGGGAGGTTGTTCATGTTCTCTGAGTCCTGCTCCTTGTTTCTCTGCTTCTTCACATGACGTATTACTACCACCACCATGCAGAGAAGCACCAGAACGGCTACCAGGCCTACTCCCAAGCTGATGGCTGCCAAGCTTAACTTGTCATCGGACTCAAGGCCTATGTTGGGGCTGGGGGTGTTGAGAGAAGGCACGTCTTCCGACTGGCACTGGGGGCCACTGTAATGGGCGGGGCAGATGCAGGTGGGCTGGCCTTTGGCTCCAATGCTGCAGGTCCCTCCATTGAGGCATGGTTGAGAGGCACAGCGGTCTGTTGGCTTGTCGCAGTGGCGGCCCGTGTACCCCGGGGGGCAGGTGCAGGTGTAGCCGTTGATGCGGTCTACGCAGGTGGAGCCGTTTGCGCAGGGGTTCCTGGCACACTCGTTGATGTTGATCTCACAGCGCAGACCTGTGAAGCCTGAGCGACAGCTGCACAGTCGGAGGCTACCGTTGACCACACAATGCCCACCTGTGCAAACAAAACAGAGTTACAGAAGTTTTTCTCGTGGTTCAGATTATTTCCAACACACACCTACGGAAAAGAAAGGAGAGGATGATGTATTACCATTGGCGCATTGCAGTGAGGTACATTTATCCACCTTCTTCTCACAGTTGAGTCCAGTGTAGCCTGCTGGGCAGTCGCATATGTAACTATGTCCGTCGTCCCTCTCTCTGCACTGGCCACCATGAAAGCAGGGTGTATTTGCGCAGGTCAGAATCCTGTGTTCACAGCGTGGCCCTTCAAACCCCTCGGTGCACTCACACCTATAGCCATTTTCAGAGTTCTGCAAGGGAAAAGATATAAAGTTTATCAAAAAGCTCGCTGTCAGATGTTTTGTTTTATCATATCCTGTTCACGACTGCCCCAACGAACCCCATTATCCTCAGTTTGAATTCTATTTACAGTCCACACTCTGTGAACTGGGTCATCTACTGACTTGACAATCGATAGCATCCTCCTGGACCAGCAGATAGACCGAGGCAAAAACAAAAACAGGAAAGCCTGTGTTGTGGGAAAGGAGAGAGAGAGACTTCCGGACTCACCAGGCAGTGACCTCCGTTGCGACACGGCTGGCTGTCACACTCCCTGACCTCCATGTCACAGTTAACCCCGGTGAAGCCTGGCAGGCAGGTGCAGGTGTAGCTGCCCTGGCCTGTGTTCATACACGTGGCCCCGTTAGCACAGGGCTTGTGGTGGGTGCAGTAGTTCAGATCTGCATTAAAAGGGGCAGAAACAGGAGTTTAGCTCCGGGATGAAAAATTTCAGTCTGTTTCCATGCAGTTTAGAGAAAGAGGCGGTTACACACCTTGGTCACAAAAGATGCCTCCCCAGCCTTCCTTGCAGGTGCACTGCCACGGCTCTCTACAGGTACCATGTTTACAGGATGGATGGAGTTTACACACATCACAAAAGAGTCCCTGCCAGCCCTCTCTGCATCTGTTCAAACATGAAACAGTAAACGTGACTGCTGGCTCACACCATGCCACAGCTTTAATACTGCTGAACATTATCTAAAGCAGAACGAATAGCCTATATCCTTACAAAAACATGTTTTTATTACATAGTCTACTGATAAAATATTTCACTGTTTTTCTGCTCTTAATGAGGGTCATTGTAGCTTAAATGTTTATCTTTGTTTTTGGCCATTTTTGGATTCCCTGACACCAATGAACAAAGATGACCCATTATTTAATCAGACAATCAAACAATGAATAGACAATAACAAATAGCCTACAAGTCAGTGAATGCTCACCTGCACTCTCCAGGTAACGTGCAGTTTCCATTCCTCTCATTACACCCTTCAAGACACATTGCTGTTTAAAAAAAGAAAGAAAAGGGATATTTAAAGCTTAACGTTCCAATTCGACACACGTTACATTTTGTTGAAAATGCTTCAACACCTGTAAATTTCTGCGCATATTATAATCTGTTACGTGGCCTTGTTAATGTTAAACATAATTGGCCCGTGCTTGCTCCTGTGTAGACTCTATGTGACATTGATGCTGCGTGGGTTTATAGTGTTAAACGCCTGGTTAGTGCGGAGCAGATGCTTGTTCTCGAAAAAAAAAAAGCAGGACAGCTGCCCTATTGTTATCTGTGGGCAGTTCGAGCCCCGTTTGCAGCTGCTGCCCTACACCGCTTCAACAATAGAGCCCGCAATTTAGTGGCGCGTGGCGGGCGATAATAATAATGCCGCGATTAACCCCGGCGCGCGCTGCTGGGCGACCACCGCCCTGGATTAAAAACCGCACGCGGCCGGAGAGAAAGTGCACCGAAGCGGGCTCTTTTGCTTCACATTTCCGCAAAAGCTGCGCCTCTTTCCGGGTGTGTTTCCCTCTGAAAGCACACCTGTGATCATGTTACAGGTAATTTAGACATTAAAGCTGTGAATAAGATTTTTTGGGCCTTCTGAAAGGCACGGTTAGTGTCACTTCAGCTTGATTAGGCCTATAGCTAATCTTTAAAAGTAACTTAAAGGAAAATGAAAAATAAAAGGCAAGCTACCTACAAATGGTACAAAAAAATAGGTCCTTTATAGCCCTACAAGTGTCTAACTTTATGTTCTGGGAATTAGGTCACGGCCGATAGACTTTCAGCGTTAATGTAAAGCCAATGTGTACCCTCGCCTAAAATCTGCCTTGTGACCTTTAACCACAAACAAAGGAAAGTGTCCATATGGTGTCTTTACTCTTGCTTACGTTCTTGGCAGTATTCTCCCTTCCATCCCGGTAGACAGGCTATTTGCCCGTCAGGCTTGCAGGTGTAGTGGCCAAAATGGTCGTCTCTCGGAGCGCATATTTTGGAACAAGTGTCCCCGTAGTAATTTTCATTGCAGATGAACCGGTATGAGTACCTTAGCTCCGTCTGCGTGCCGCTCTGCACATCCTGGGACCACTCAGGCCCTATTCCCAACTGTCTTTGGATGGCAAAAGAACTAATCAAGAATTCAGGGTTGGTGGTATCTGTGAGGAGAGCAGAACATTCAGAGATTAGTTTAAATCAGAGCTATTTTGTAGTAGCCTAACAGTTGATGTTGTAGTTGATAAATCTAACAATTATCCCATAGTGATTTGTGTGACAATGCACAATCTATATCCTGAAATTTCCTCTTCCGTTCACATGTGACCATTATTCCCCTGTTATGAAGGACCTAACAAAAAAGGTGTAAAATCCAGGAAAGGGTTGTCATGGGATTTTTGGCAAGGCTTCGTGTTCTCACTTGAGCTTGTACACTTTCCCATGCATGCCAAAAATAAAGCAAGGGAAGTGCAATTGTGTTGGAGAGATTTGATTCTAAGGAATTTGTGACTCATAAGACATCCTAACAAACACTGATCCATGACGCTGAAAAAGCAAAAGGCACTTGCCAGCACGCTCAGTGAGGTTTATTGATGAAATAGCCTATGTGACAGGTATAATAAGTCATCTACAAGTATGCTGCACATCGGGATGTCTCCCTCTAGTGGTGGACAGGCAGTGCGCGTCTCCTCACCTCCAGGGAGGTCCGCTGCAGGAGAATACCAGGCTTCAATAACTAATGAGAAAGCACCCTGCGGGGACAGATGAGGAAAGAAAACGTCACAAAAAACTTAAAAAATTTATTAAAGGCATTTTTAGTTTGCTGTCATAGCTTTGTTTTACAACCTTCTGTAAACAGCGGTTGTGGAAAAGATTTCATAATTAAAATTAGGACAGATGTTTGCCAAATTTGTTTAAAAAAGAAAAAAATCCAAAATAAAAATATTTATTAGATTAAATGCCTCCAGTGTTCAACTTAAGGCGCAATGCGGACAACACAGGAATATAGTCAAACACTTATAATTTTTTTCTGCAATTTTTGGCATATTAAAAACACATTTCAGTGGCATTTAAACTTCATGTAGACCAGTGTCGATAAGAGTGCAGTAAGACCATTTGCGTTATAAAATAAATGGCCTAAAATAATTTTTAAAAATGGCTTTTGTTGACTGGAAATGGAAAACAAATACTGTGAGGAAGGGTTTTGTTTTGTTTTTTAAAATTTGTTCGATTTGTTACTAAATCATGCAGCCTATCGATCATATTAACTCTGCGCTCATTTGGCTGTTGTTGAGCCATCAGTCCGCGCTGCAGCACAGGTGGTCTTACCGGCCAGGTGAAGTTGAGCGGCAGACGCAGCCTGGCGTCCTGCTGGATGCTGAACGAGTCGGTGCCCAGAACAGGTGTGGTGACTTTGCCAAATATACACTTTCCCGGAGACACCACCGTCTGGAAGTTCTTCAAACAAACCCTGAAATAAGTCCTGCAGCCCGTCATGCCGCAGCTGAGTCCATTTGCCAGCAAACCTTTAGTATTCTGAAAGTGATGGAGATCGATCTCGAATACACCTGATCCCAGAACCTAGAAGGAAAGCAAAAGTGAGCGCAAGAAAATAATGCAATATTTATTTCCTAAAATATTTATTTCCTAATTTGCAAAGATTAAAACTAAAATGCTACCTGAGTAAATATTGTCATAACTATTGCGAGGCTAGAGGTGAACCAAACGGCCATTCTTTAGAGTTTGATGTGCGTATCCTTAAAAAATCAGTTTGTCCTCCAACAAAACGCTCCTATTCCAGGTGGTGAGGGCGCAAACGAACGGTGATGACGAATTTTAAAAAAGAAAAAGAAAATCAGAATAAATATAATCCTTCTTCCAAAGCCTGTAGGACAAGATCCAGCTCCACAATCCGTATCCAGAAGAAGAAGTTGGAAAAGACCGAGTTATCCAGTGCTTGAGGTTAGACAAATAACAGTAACGTCAATATCCACAAGTGAGTCTGTCTGCGGTCTTTCTGTTGCCCATCCATCGTGCCGGTCAGACGTGGTTTGACTTTGCTGTGCTGATGCGAGGCTCGTGTTGCCAACAGTGATGCGGGCACGTGACGGAGCATCAGCGCATAGTGACTCCTAGTGAAGGATGTTTGACGTCCCTCCCAGTTTATATACCACAGTGCAGTGCCATTACAGACACTGTCACTCATTAGACACCGCCCACTCTCCTCTCCACCTTCTTTTTGCCTGGAATATCCTCATCAGTCATTACAATTTTGCAGGATGTTGTCTTGAATTTCCCTTACCTGCAGCAGAAAAGTGCGCTTTTCCTCATTTTTTTCTTCATGCAGGTTGTTCGCCCCTTTAGCCTAAATGAAGAATGTTGAAACAACAAACTGGTAAACTAAACAATGAAAGCATATAGGTGTCACACACAGTGTCACCGTGGGCTTCAGCTCCGCACAAGCCGTGGATGTCTGGCTGTTCGTGCGTCTTTACGCGCCTGGATGCTCTGGGCGCTTTTTGTCCTGTGACCTCGCAGCCTTTTATCTTGTTTCTTGTGTTTATTTTAGATAGAGATGACAGGGCGGGAGATAACCCACAGCTGTATGATAATGGATTCCTATTGCAAACACATTGTCTCACTCATAAATCAGCCGGAACCCGCGATTTTGAAAAAACGTGGCGCGTAAATGAGTGAACGGGCCGTCCAAGCCTTCCTGCACACGTCTGAAACAAATATGAATCTAATTATGTTTATTTGGAAATATTTCCAACTTTATTTTCACTTTGACAGTTTTTTAAAATAAATGATAAAAATATTATTTGAAAGGTCTATTAGAGGATAGACACCCAGGGGAACCTTTGTACATATATGGCTGTGTTGCAGGGAAGCGAGACCATATATTTTACTTCAGTAATTGTTTATTGTGGTTATTTAAGTGACCATAGCAAGTGCAGGCACCCAGCTGTTCGGGCACTTTTTAACATCATAACTCATAGCACCCTCAATTGAAAGCAAGTCACTTGTGTAAATTGAAGTGGAGATTGTATCCTGCATGCAGCCTAACAGTGTTTGTTGAACTAACATCCACTTGGGCCAGTTGAACAAACTTTCTTCTGCTTTCAAGTGTATGTATAATTGTTCCGAGAGGGACCAGAAAAATGAACTAAAAACTGTGCATGGAGGGTGCTGAGCAAATAAATTCACATGCCATATTCATTTTTATCACATGTAAGCTCACGCTGGGCAGAGGCATTGTTGCCTTTATCACCCCTGCAGCAGGCCGGCTCGTCTGGGAGGATTTACAGTGAGGGAACAGGATTTAGGAACTGTTCCCTGGCCATGAAGGTGTCTGCCTGAGCAGCTCTCCTGCAGAGATGACTTCATCTCTAAGCCCCCACCTTTGACTTATAGGTTTGAGGCTCCACTTTAGGACAGAGACAATGGACTATTGAGTCTGGAGCAGTGTGACTAAGAGGCCCAGACATCTCACATCGCTGCTGTATTGAAGCGTTTGGCGTTCCCACCATTGACTAAATCACACAGATCCTGTTCAGGATCAATGCAGCCCTGCACAGTGCTTTAATCCTGTATTCCTGTTCAGTTTTGTGTGTAATATAACTGTAGTCCACTTCTCAGGAAGGCATCTTTCTAGTTTATATAGCTGCCATGGACTCAAGAGCCCAATCAATCTCCTTTGTGAAGAGACATGCAGGGTAGTGGTGCTCCTGCCCTCCTTCCATACACGTCAAAACATCCATATACTTTAATATTTGATGGACTGTGGTTAAGGTTTCCCATCTGTGCCTCAGGTTACACTCCCATGTAAAGCTTTGGACTGGGCTAAACAAGCAGTGATGCTTGGACTGGAAATTCTTGCTGCAGCATGAAGGAAAACTTGGATCAGACACGGAGAAGTGCCTTTCTGGTGATGCACTCACCAGGCTTTCTTATTATTTACCTATTAATCTCCTGATTTGATCTCATTTCTGTTTTGTTTGTGTGTACATAAATAGCCAAAAAGCCTGCCCTGAAATAATAGAACATTTTAGCTGTATTGGTTATTTACTCTTGGCCAATGCAAACAACAATTTTACAGGCTCCTTTCTGCTGTGTTGCTCTAGAATAAACAGAGCCTTGGAAACAGACAGCGGCCCACCACAGTTCCATCTCAGTCTTGTATAGAACATCGTTTTTCTTCATGACAGTGTTTTGTAAAGCTGACTCCTGATTGTTCTATGGCTTTTTAGCTGGCATCCAAACCCTAAAAATAACATTTTGATTGGGGAATGAAGAGGTATGATGATGCCTCTGGACTGTTTGACTTATTAGGCAAGTTGCTATTTATGAGGAACTGCCTGATGCAATTGTCTGGCTCTTTGGCTGACTGATTTTTGCTTAAAGGAAAGCTCGCCTCCTCGACATTGTTCGCTGTTCACACGACACGACAACTCAAATCACATTCACTGGAAATGTAGGCCAAATGTCTACACGCCAGCATATTTGTCATACTTATCTATTTACAAAACACATCAAGACTATTGTGCCAGTGTGACAATATAGCCGAGATCAAAGGCTGAATTTCATTAATGTCCTCTGCTAAATGCCAATATGTGTTTACTGTTAATTTGCACTGGGCAGTCGGTGACTAAAGCAGAGAACTCGATGACACGCATCACCTGAAAGGTCACCTGAAGACGTCCTGGCACACGTGAAAACATCATGCTGTGTGATGATGTCTTAGCATTTATCTTCTTTGTATTTTTCATGCACTACAATCCCACTTACCAGATGCAGACAAAAAAAGATGTTTGTTTGGTGTGCCATGGCTCTCTGTCCTTGTTTGGGATTGTTTGGAGATGATCCGACATGTTTAATCTGTGTTTGTCCGTGTTTGATAAAGTTTAGGTTACGATTCTCTTAAATGGACAATCATCATTAGCTGTAAACTCACCAGATCAAGAGTGTATTTGTTGCTGTGTTGAATAAGGTGAATTAGCTGAAATGGATCTCAGGAACCGTGGGAATCAAAAAATTGTGCCTGATTAAAGAGATTGCTATAAATTTTGAGTCAGATAATTGTGCTACTGTGGTGCAAGTAAAGAGAAGAGACGACAAAGACTCAAAGCTTATTTGTGTTGTCCTTTAAAGATTCTCTGCTTGCTCCAGATTTTCTTTTGACATTTCCGATATTTGCTTGTTCACTTTATATGTACAATTTATAATTGATGATGCTAGAGGTCTTTCACTCAATCAAAACAATGAAAGTTTGATAACGTCCCAAAATAGTGTGGGATCATGGGATTTGCTTAAACAACCACCATAGCTGAAGAAAATCTGACTGACTGGCTCAGGCAAAAATGTTCACAGACTGGTTAATGTATTACTGATGTTACAGTCAGACACGTTGTTGACTTTCTTCCTCACACTCTGACTGATGTTATGTCAGAAATTAGTGGGAGGCAAAAAAATTGGATAAAATTACAAATTTCTCTGAGTTTGAACATAGTTTAAAACATTTGGCATAATATAAGAACGCACAGTGTCGGGGAGTAACTAGTTACATATAACAAAATTACATAATTATAAAATAAATGTAATTGTAATCAGTTACAGTTTCTGGGAAAATGTGTAATTAAATTACAGTTACTTTTGAAAATGTTAAGGATTACAAAAGGGGGTTATATCTGAATATTTTCTGTAAAAAGCTTAGGTCATGTGTTGAGTAATATTGATTTTGTTGCTTTGCATGTTTTTGATGTTCACAATGTCTATTTTGACATTTCCAGTCAAGGCCATTTTGTGAAGTTTGATGCTGTTCTGATGCTTTTGACTTGGTCTCTTGTTTGAATATGCAGCGCCCCACATCTGCTGATTAAATCAGTCCACACTGACGCTCAGACATGCCACCATGTCTACGGATAAAAATGTGTTTCAGTGCTGGAAATCTAAAAAAAAACAACATTTTACTCAGAAATCAGAAAAGGGCTCTAACATAAAAATGCAGTGCAAAATGTGTTTGCCAGCTGATAGAATGCTATCGATGTCAAAAGTTTCAAAAGTAACTGCAAGCTGTAATATTAAATAAAAGAAGACATTGCAAACCTCTAGCCTGCCACACCAAGCTACTGCTGTTGAGTACTACTGTAAGGTCAACACATTTTTGAAAGTGGTTAACAGTTGAAAATTTGTTAGAAATTTAGAAAAGTGATCAAAAGTAATAAGTTACATTACAGATAAATTACCTCAAATAGTTGCATTACCTTTTAGATTTTATCTTATGTTATTATACATACATCGTGTACTAATAACGTTATATGACCAATGTAAAGGTGACATTTCTTTATGGTATATGTGTAATGTGAATAAGTGCTTCACCCCGTGAACTTTCACTGTAATGACAGAGGAATATCTAAAAATAAATAATAACAATATTTATCATACATGTTAGGGTCATTACAATGAAATAAAGTAATCCATACATATAGCACTGATTTAAACACAGATTTCTTTAGGAAGTTGCTCACTATATTCCATGAACCCATACGTTTTTCCTGCCCAAGATTTGTACTCTCTGGACATTAAAATGAAACAGATAAATATACAGACATACAAAACAGAAAGTAATATACACTTAGATGAAAGACAACAACAAAGAATAAAAATAATTTAAAAAAACTCACAATGGAAAATGCAAGACCTTATTCAAGGTAAGGCTCGTGTAGTACTCCCCTAGTCATCCCTGTCTGGAGATTCATGATCCAATTAGTTTATTAGTTCATTGTACCTTTCAGACATTTCAAAGTGGAAATGTGACATAAGGGTTTCAGCTGCTTGGTTTGATCAACTGTGCCATCATGGGCAGTAAGTTTTAAAAACACATTGCAAGACAATTGTTGCCTGTTGTTAGAGAATGTTTGATTGGTGTGTTTTTTCGGCTTTAGTTGCACTCACACCACCTTCTCCTCTTTATCCCCCCTCCAGCCTCACGGGGCTGCATGGCCCGATTTGGACCTGCTCTGCCTACTGTTCCAACAGCATCAACAATCTGGGTGAGTGCAATAGGAAATTAGCTACAGTGCTAACAGATGGCTCCTTTTAGTCCCAAAATCTGCCCTGTTTAATGCACAGCAGTTTAACACTTCTTTACAGCGCATTTGATCTCTACGCCCCAATCTGTCCAGCCAATCAATGGGGCTTTTGATGTGCGCTGCCAATGGATCTGAGGCGTCTAAGCATGTCGCCCTCGGAGGAGAAATCACCTGCTGCCACAATTAGAAAGGCGAGGGGTGGTTTCCTTCTCTCACAGCGCTGGGCTGCCCTTTATTAACTTAATACTGCCTGCAGATACGCAAACACTGCGTTGTTTGTTTTTTCTAGAATATTTGTTTAAACCAAAAGTTGGCTTATGTGTGAAGGTTCAAGTGGAAAGAGAAATTTCCAGAAAAAGTTTAATGGGCTTAAGTTAATGATTAAATATTAACATACCGCAGTTTAGAAGAAAACATGACTGCACGTCCGTTGTTTGCTGTAGGAAATCGCTTTGACATAGCCAGTCAATTAAAAGCAAAGAGATTTCCACTCGCTCTTTATCATAAAACATGGGGCATATACGGTAAAATCAAATTAAATGTGTCACTTTTGTACCAAATACCTATTTCTCTAAATTTGCAAGGGTGAAAACTGTTACGTATATCAGTTTCCACTCAGTTTAAGCCCTATAGACTTTCAGCTGACATTAGACTGAATTTAGACACCCTGACATTATGACTGCCTGTCCAATAGGAACCCTGCTCTGCTGTGGAACTTTCCAGCCACCCTCTTGCTCTCTTGTTGACAAAACACAGCCATGTCAGCACTCTTTCACCTTTGCAGCACAACGAACAACACACTTAAGTCACTGACAGCATGTCATGATACATGTAGGTGTCACCACAGTTGAGTAGAGCTATTGAAAAGATGTAAGGTGGGTGATAGCATCGTGACATCATTGGTTGGGTGACCTGAGGCCATGTGTGTAACAGCTGTCTGTGTGCCAGTGTGCCATGAGGCGACAGCAGCACAAAACTCCCTTTCAATACTCGATATTGATCCTAACAGACCAGCTCCACCTTTGACACATGGAGCGTCAGCAGGGACAGACATTAACACATCTGCCACTTTGGCCAAATGATGTCACATCCTGCTACATTTTTGCATTTCCATTTGCCTCTCGGCCGTTGTCCCTTTGTTGTACAGAAAATAAATATGTGAAGGACACTCCCATGTAAGCACAACATGTTTTTCGCATCCGAGCAGCTCTTGAGTGATTACCAGCACAAGTCTAATTGTGTGCAAGTGGAAGAAGCTACTGTAGCCTTGAGGAAATCCTCCCTCGCCAGAGTCAAAGCATCATTGCTTTACGCAAGACAAAACCTCCCAGCAGGAAAAGGAAAGAGATAAATGGAGGAGAGGGAAGAGCGTGCTGGTGTGAAGAGGGCTGTTAAAACCACAACCGCTAGTCTCTCAGGAAAACCAGCCTGAGACTAAGAACCCTCAGGCCTTGCTGACCCACAATTCACACACTAATCTACCCGTTAGTATGAGGTGTGAACAGGTGCATTTCCTTTAAGTGCTGCACAGTGGGGTCTCTGTGTTCTCAAGTGGCTTTGGCACAGAATAGCTCCTATTTATTGTCTTTAATTGAAGTTGCTTGGCTTTGTTGATCAAAGCAATAGCCAATATTAATCTTCAAAGTTGTAAGGACTTTGGCCTGGAGGTCAGCAAAGGGGAAGTTCAGCGCAATCACTGAACACCATCAGCGTGATTAGCGTCTAGTAATTTCATCTCGGCATGCCACGCTGTTAAATGCTGTGATCTGGTGCGATAAGAGACGCGATTCTGGCTTAATTATCCAGAGACTTAATGATCCCTAATCTGCTTTTCATCCTCCGCTTCCTGACCAGAGGCACATGACCTCTACAGTAGCCTACACTACATCATATTATTGTTTATTTATATAGACGGATCTAGAAGTATTTTTGGAGGGGCTGTTTTTTTTTCCTTCGACCATTTGAAATTCCTATTTGTCCTTTTTCCCATTTGGTCTTTGCCTGAGGAGTTTCCTACCTTTGCTTCCGATGTCACGAACAGAGATTCTTGGGAATCTGCTCCGCCGGAGTTGTCTTGGGAGTGTTATGTTTTAGTGTGTGTGTCTGCGAGGCCGAGAGGCTCAGGGAGTGTGTGGGCTCTCAAGAAACCAGCTTATCTGTGCCTGCGCGAGACTTTTTTCTTTGTCCTACCAACAGTCGTCGGCGCTTTCTGCTGTCGTGATGAGAGTGAAATGTGACCTTTTGTTTGGATTCCATTTAGCTCGCTGAACTGCAGCCGACCTCATAACTGCTCGCTGTGTACATACACACAAACCCATCTCCACTCTGCAGGACAAACAACAGATGCAAATCTTTTTGTGTGGAGTGATTGTTACCCAAGTCAACCTAAGGCCTGGCCATGGTATTAACATCAGCATGCCGCACAGATGGAAGATGTATATGTTTCCATGACCAGTTTCTGTTCCTGTGGCAAACGAGCGCATGGGCTTCACGCCATGTTTGACTTCATTTAGGACTGTCCATGCTTACCCAGCCTCATACTAAGGGGGCTGACTTCATATGGTTTGATTAATTCTCTCAGTGGGAGTTTGGTGGTGAGGCGGCCTGTTTGTTTAGCAAAGGCTCATTGAGGTTGGATCTTCACTGATGAATATGTTCTGCAGCAGTGGTGCATTTGGCCTAATTTCTGAGGCCTGCCCTGCAGCCCAGGAGGTGCTCCCTCGCTGCCGGGCCTAATGACCGTGGAGTGTTGTTCCAACTTGACCCCATGAGTCCCAAGTTGCCCCTGTTCTTACCCCTCCAACTTGGCTCTCATAGGCAATTTTCATGTCTCCGTCCAACATCTGACATCTCTCAAGAACTCTGTGCTCTCCAGATTGTGCTGAAAGGAAAGTTGCCATGCTTTTAATGTCCCCACATTTTAAAAATGCATTATGCTGTCCGTGCTCACATTTTCAAACAACAGATTTCTTCCTTATGTGGAAAAAAAGAACGTGTAAGAGGAGTGATTCCTCATCGCCGTCTCATGGCGTAGCTACATAACGATGCCTGTTATGCTGTGTGCTAGATGCACACATATGGATTTTTTTATGTTTTCTTTCAAAACTGGAACATTTCTAATGGATTTAGATGAATAGTTAAATGCACTGTGTTTGTGTTCTCATACACTCCATGATGATTTATTAGCCAGGGTGATGAATGACACTGATATCAGAAGCGCCGACCTTGCACATTTTAGCAGGGGTAATTTGTTTGTCCTGCAGCACTTTGCTGTAGGACCAGAGCAGAAATATCAGTGCCGTGCACCGTTTTGTTTTTTTTTGCAACAATGCTGTGATACCAACTTCAATGCATAAATTTGTGTGTTTACGTTTAAGAAAGGAAGGTCCCAAAACCTTCAACTTAAACTAATGTTTTCAAAAAAGTTTTTTTTTCTTGTTTCCATCTGCAGATAAACTGAGTACTAATGTGGCACTGGACAACATTACAGTCTGTTTGCAAATGAGTTAACCTAGAAAATAAATCAAAACATATCACTCTCAGCAGTTGCTTCTTCTATGTTAATGTTAATGATCAGTGATGTGGTGAGAAAAATGCAGTAATTTCAGGCAGAGGTGAAAAATATGGCAGTCATCTGGCAAAGTAAATAAACAAACAAACAAAAAAGAAAAAAGAGAAAAATCTTTTTGTAAAGGAACTCATTTTTTATTATAATATCTTTTTGGTATATTATAATATATAAAAAATTATTTCAGTGCCATAAAATTCTCACAAACTGTTTACTGTGTTTGAGCTGCAGATCTCTATGTGTATCAAGCGCATCACGTTTTTGAGTTTTGGTTGTTTAGAAAGTTTTGGTTGATTTGTAGCTATAAGCTACAAAAAGATGATAAATCATGAATAAAATCAAGAACTGTTTCAGTTTATTAATTGTGATAAGTAAGATACATTAATTATTTTTTGACACAAATGAACAAACATTTGAAGTAGTAGCAGAAAAAAAAACTAAAGAAAAGTATTTTAATAAAATGAGAATGAAATGATAGTTTCAGCCCTCGATTATGATTGGCTAAGCCATGTTTGAACCTGTTGTAAAATACTCTACATTAATACCTCTGCCATGCATGTGACCTGTCACAACAGTATTACTGTGGCAAACGAATTTATTTCAAAATTTCAGAAGAAGCTAAGCCTGGGCGAGTAGTTGAAAGGGATGGACAAGATGGAGGAGAAGATGAAACGAGAAAGAAGACATGCTGACATTAATGAGAGCGACACTGAAGAGCTGAAAAAGTCGAGAAACTAAGCAAGGACCGTTAAACAGACAATGTGGCTTGTTTGCTGTTTTTGGATATGGTGTGCTGAAAAAGATCTGGCTGTTGATTTTAAATTAGCCACCAAAGGCTGGCGCCTGGTTTAGCTGCCTCACCCTAACTGGAATGAGAGAAGATGCTGGAGCATCATCCTTGCTTCTGACGGCGCGCATTTAAAAAGAGAGAGTCAAATATCAATGTACCAACCAAGAAGAGGGTAACATAACTGAACACTACTTTAACAATTGCACATTTCATGGCAATATCCTTATGAATGTTAATAATCACCCCATCTTTAAAGAGTAACTAAACCCCTAAACCCCTTTTATCGGCTGAAAACCGAAGCTAAGTATTTAGCAGTGTTTTTGATTGATTCAGGTTTAAATCTTGACATTTTAGTGCAAAGTAACTGCCTTTTCATTTGCCGTTATAAATGTGTGTAGTGCCTGCCATCTACTGGTTGAAACCTGGCTACTGCAATGCAACTTTCTGATGCATTGCAATTGGTCGATCAGGTGAAACGTGACGTGTCTGGTGCTTGCTTTGGTCACCAACCAAGCCCTGCCCGCCCACTCTAAAAAAAAAACCAAACAACAACAGCTCATGATTCGTAAGACTATGGCGAGAGGAGACATGCCCAGTCACTCCACTCTTTCCCACACCCTCCACAAATTGCCTAGGAAACAGTACACACACACACACACACACACAGTCATAGATTAGCAAGTTAAAAGCTAACTGCATCCTTAGTCTGATTCCTCAAAACCTAAACCATGTTACTGCAGCCAGCTAGTTGAGGCAGACTGAGTTTAGTTTAAGTGTTTATGGTACTGATTAGTTTCATCAGCAAGTGCACGCAGCTTTAGTAAACATATATCAGCCTGTTCCTGCCTGCACTGCTTTAAATGGTTTGTAATAGTTTGGTAACAGAAAGCGAGAGCTCGTAACATCGGACTTTGTGAGCATTTGGCTATTTCCTCAACGTCAGTGCAGACCTGGTGTACATCCAACCTGCCACAGTATCAATATCTTTTTGCCAACACTTGTTACAAACACTGTTAAGAGGACCAGTGTGACCCCTCGGGAGCATTAAGCTGAACTGTCACAAAATACTCCTCACTGGGCCTTTACGTCTGTGGTCAGCAGCTGATTTAAAGCTGTGTGGTCTGGTCTTAAATAGAGAAAAAATGTTGTAAAATGTTTGTGATTTTACTGAAATGATAGTGATTTTATTTTGTAAGGTTGCACCGAGCAGCTAAAGCTAGAATTTGCTGCTCCAGTTCAGTAATGATTTGAAATGAAAAGACTTTTTTTTTGTTTTGTTGACGTTGCACACTTTAAAGTTGATAGGCCTACTTTACTGTCCTGGTTGTACTGTAGTAGTGACAAGTGTCCACTGGTCACTTAATGTCACCCGCTCTGCTACCAGCCGTTACCCTCCGCCCTCCACCTCCCGCCCTCTCACCCTCACCCCATCCTCGGCCTTACCCCGAGCCTGGGAGCGGAATTCTGGGAACATTTTTCCATGTGAAATGCCGAGGTCCAGTCGAGGGGTGTGACGCCAGTGCATTGTTCAAGCGGCAAAAAAAGGAACCGCTTGTGATGAGGCCAATTCCTGTTGGTCTCAAAAAAACAGGCACTTTCTCACACCGACTTCCTTCCTCATTGGACAGCACAAAACAATCCCAGACCAACTAGCGAAGCGAAAAAGAACGAAAGAGAAGGAAAAAGAGCAGGAGGAGAGGTGAACATGGATTGGAAGAGGTATTCTCAGTCTCTGCAGGTTGTGTATATCTGTGGCTGACAACAGATTTACTGAACAATCTCGAGTATTCATCTGACCGCCTCTTTCAAAGGTAAAGGTCCTTTATCTGTGCACACAGACCCCTGCAAAAAACATGCTAACCATGATGCACTGTCTGCTGTCTTAGTGACAAACAGCTGGTCTTATCTTTACTGCCTGTATGATCGTCATCACCTCAGTGGATCTTTTTTTTTTTACTGTCCCTACATGTTTGCTTTTGGCACGAGTGTTTTCCAGCGAAAACAGGCAGTCATTGTGGGTCGATCTTGAACCTTGCTATCAGGCTGTGAATTATACTTTTAGGAAAAGGTTTTGCACATATTGAGAAAACAGAAAAGGAACGAGGGAAGCAAGTGAGGAGGGCAGCGAGGCTCAACTGATTGAGAGAGCAGGACTCAGGAAGCACCTGCCTGTGTGGAGGGCTGAGCATTTATCTGACCCCGCTCACATCAGGTGGTTTCCTTGTTTACGTTATCTCCCTGCAGCTCCCTATGGCCCAGTCGCTATTGGCTGCCCTGGGCCACTCCTTTTTCCACCACATTCATTGATCTTAAGTGGGCTCGCCACTTCCCTGTTTCTCTTTTCCCACCAGAATGACTGTAAAGAGGAGAAACGCACCATTCACCATACATACCATTGGTTTAATAAGCTAAAGACTCAAAGCTCCGCTCGACCTCTCACCTCAGTGCTCACAACACAAACAAGGCAGCCTTGACTGCTTTTCCTTTTCCTCCTCATGCCTATACTTGGGCTCAGTGAAAACAAGTAGGCTCATCAATTAGCCTGACTGATAACCTTGATCCTGCTGTCCTCCATGTCACCTGTATTGCTCAACCCTAACCCAGCTGGCAAGATTTAAACACTTCCCCCCTGCCTAGGGGGGTCAGGCCTTTCAAATGTGTTCATGCAGCGATTTCTGGTTGTTCATTATTCCAGGAATCCTATTGAGATGCTGCTTTTCCTCTCCTGATGGAAATGCAGCAGCCTTTTTAATAGTAAAGTTATTGACTTGTACTGCTGCTGAATGTTTCCTTTTTCCCCCTGTTGATATAATTATGGTGAAATTGCTGCTTGGCATTCATGGTAATGACTGCAGGTGGGGCAAGCACAGGTGCCGTCTGTAATTATAGTGCACATGAGATCCAGAAATGATTATGTGGGGTAAATACATATAATTAGCCTCTGCAGATGCGCATCTAAACTGTTTTTTATCAAATGTTTATTCTCACCAGGAGGCATGGCTGAGCTCTGTGTGTGTGTGTGTGTGTGTGTGTGTGTGTGTGTGTGTGTGTGTGCGTGTGTGTGTGTGGGTGGGAGTTAGACAGTGAAAACGGTCTGTGGTCTGTGGGTCTCTGTTTGGTTGCAGGGGTCGTACCCAAGCTGCCTCGTCATGTTGGTGGAGAGCTATTTGTCCTGACAAGGCTTTAGTTGTTCTGGCATTACAGACTCTGATATTAGGCCAAGAAACTCATTAAAGTAAAGACAGCATCCATAATTTCATGTCTTAATCAACTGAGTTATGACTTAGTGAAACAGTTTGTTCTCCCAAAGACTACAACAACCTTTTTACAGAGCATTCTTCTAAACATGCAGAACAGTTTCGGGACATTATTTGCACTTGATGCTTGGTTTCGTGGTCAGCCTGAAGCAATCCCGTCTGTCTAAACATTTTCCTCCACAGCCCTTCACCACTTTGCAGTCCTGTGCATGGCCTTTCAGTGGCCCTGCGTTCTGTACTATCTTGTTATCTCAGTAAGTGTTTCCTGCGAGCACCTCGCTCTTCTCTGGGACATGTGGTTAGAGCTTGCGCCATGTTTCATCCACGAGGTATTGTTCTCCCACAGTTTGACCATCGTAAATTAGCTGGAAACGATTTGTCAGACTTAAGAAGGGGCAGAGCCAGGAAAGAGTAAAAAACAACAAAATCAGGGCCTCAAGAATGCTGTCACTATTTAATTTCCATTAAATTTTTATATTTATCACTTTATGTTATCTACAGTAGAAGGTTATTATATGGATGTAGTACAATGCTGGGACTAAATTTAACATTTACTTAAAGCAAATGGAAAAACTGGTAATTTACCTCTTAATGTGATGGAAACTGTGCCAATTTTTTGGCTTACAACGAAGGAATTGTGCATTTAAGAAATGTACATATTTGTGACAAGCACTTCCATGTTGACTAAATAAAAAGTGTGTTTATGTGAAATTGCTCGAGGCACCACCCCTGTTTATTCCGCAGCCTGATTCCTATTGACCATCAACATGACCCTATTTAATGAGGGAATTCCTGAACATCAGAGGATGTCTCACACACATCCTGGCCCTTAATCAGCCCTCATGCTCTCACCTACATCATCAAGGTCCCACAGCAGTGACCTATTCCAAGAAAGGTGACACATCCTTCTACTCCCTAAAGCTATTTTCACACCAAAATTAGAGAAAGTATGCAGGTTTTTGTAAATACGGGTAAACAGATTAAAATAAACTTGTTTCACTCCTTACCAACTGTGGGTGAACGAGTTGGTCTTTTTATTTTTTGTTTCGTTTTTGTTTTTGTTTTTTTCTGGTCACGTCACATTTGTCGTCACGACCGCACTGAGGAAAACAGGAAGCAGTAGAAAGCACCATTGAGGCCAATGTCAATGTTAAGGTGGTTACTTACTTTTATATATTTTCCTTTAAGCTCCTTAATCTCAAGGATGACTGAAGGATGCTCAAGCACTGTTGGGACACAGACGGACTGTATTGTTGTTTATACAACAGATAGTTCCAACCAAGTAATCTGACTGAACAAGAGGCATTCCATGAGTGCTGATACAGAGTACAACAGTACTGGGACTGTTAACTACATATATTACTCTGCCTCACAGGCGTTCTAATTAACAGTCAGTTGCTAGGTTACTTTGTAACAAACTGCACCGAAAGGATGGATGTTCTTCCAGATTGTCTTCAGAAGAGGACAAAGTGAAGGAAAGACGCAAGCAACAGAGTAAAGTCTTGGGCTCTTTTGTAACTCATAAAGTAAGCTGGTGTGCAGGAATATGTTACTCAAGGTTGTGCTGCTGTGCTGAAAATGATCTTCTGTGACCGCATCACACCAGTGCTGCATGTTGCACAACTGAACAACAAAGTGGCTGTTGGGAAGAAGTAACTTCATTAATCCCCCTGATGGAAATTGATCCTCTGCATATGACCATTGCACTCATAGTTAACCTTTAGGAGCAGTGGGCTGCCGCAGTACAGCGCCCGGGGACCAACTCCAGATCTTTTGCCAATGCCTTGATCAGGGGCACTGACAGGAGTATTAACCCTAACAAACATGTCTTTGATGGTGGGAGGAAACTGGAGCACCCAGGGAAAACCCACGCAGGCATGGGGAGAACATGCAAACTCCACGCAGAAAGGACCCGGATTTGAACCTATGACCTTCTTGCTGTGAGGCAACAGTGCTGACCACTAAGCAACTGTGCCACCATGCTTGTTGGTCCCAGATAGTAACATAATAAATAACATTCAAAATCAATGAGAATCATAAAGTTGCACCAAAAAAGAGGCAAAAGTTAGAGTGTCAAGCTGGAAGACATGTTTACATGCCTACTGATCAGAGCTGGTGCCCAAAAAACCCTAATTTGACACAGATCAATGTGGATTTGTTCCCTTTCCCATCACACAAAAAGTCAGATGTTAGTGAGTCAGGCTGGGCAATCCATCGAAAACCAACATTTAGAAACTGGCAGACCCTTGCCCATGTTGGTTATTTCTGTGTTGTTGTTTTTTTTAGTTTATCAAAAAATTCTGTTGATACTTTCCCCATTGTTTATTGTTTGTCATTTAGACAAGTTTTGGCTTCAGTGAAGATGGCACCAAACAAAAAGAAGCCGAATGCAAACACTGAGGGAAAACAGTTTCGGCGGCCAAAGGTAAAACTGCTAATCTGTTTCAACACTTGGAGCACAATCACACTGACGAAAATGAGCAGAGCATGACTCAAAAAAAGAGGGACTGACAAGTGCCCAACAACAAGTCCCTCCACAAATGAGGCATAGAAAATAGTATTAATATGCTTCCTGTGTGGGACCTTGTGGAAGAGAACCTCACAGCCATTACAACAGAAGATGGCGCTAATGTTGTCCAAGCTACAGAGCTCAGGGGGACCCCATTGAATAATCTTTCTTTAATTGTAGTCAAGGTAAAAGGTTCAATTAATTGTGATATTGATTTGAAGTCATATCGCTCAGTCCTGTTAGTGGATTTTTTGTCCAGTGTAAAGGGGTAGACATCTTCCATAGAGAACACATGGTCTGTGCATACAGTGAGCCACAGGCTGGCATTTTTTAAAACTGCAAAGTTTTGGCTTTTTGGCCTCGTCATCATTTCCTGTCAAGACCTACCCTGTATCATCCCCTCTGGGAATCCTACTGTCACAACCAATGTTCCCATGGATGAAAATTACCCCCGGGGATGCAGAGATTGACAGTGAGCAGAGTGGGGCCAGGAATTAAAGGTCTCTGAAGAGTCAAGAGGGTTGTCAGAGGAGTTAAAATAAAAACATGCTGTAAAGTATGCCTGCAACATCAGCATGACTTTAGATGTGACATGGGAACCCCCCCACCCCAAACTA
This sequence comes from Naso thynnoides, assembly GCA_029783665.1. Taxonomy (NCBI): domain Eukaryota; kingdom Metazoa; phylum Chordata; class Actinopteri; order Acanthuriformes; family Acanthuridae; genus Naso; species Naso thynnoides. The sequence goes on along the minus strand of JAQLOL010000007.1, from coordinate 17,091,612 downwards.
TGCCTGTAGTCATTCCCTCCTGGACAGCGGGGGCAGGTCACACATGAGGCCCTTTTTGCAGCTGGGTTTGCTCCTTGCTACCTCATGCCAGGCTCAACTATGCTGGGAACCAACTAAACTCAGCAGACAACCTTGAGATCAAGCCTTGATACACAGAGAATCTCACACGGCTTTTGATATAAAGCCAAATAAGTAACCGTTTTACAAAATTGCTTTGATAAGGAAATGTTGCAAGGCGAGGGAAAAGGGACCCTGGCAGTCATCAGGAGCGTGAAAAATGACTGCGATTCAGTACGAAAACAACTTCCCCCAGTGTAAAATAACAATATTCCTGCGAGTGCAGGGGAAATCAAAAGGAAGTTCCTCCCTTATAGGAGAGTGGATTGTTCTCTGGCTTTGATTGTTTATGCAAAGCTAAGCATGTTTGCTTTAAATTATGTCACAATGTATCACAGGAGTGCTTCCAGTTTAGCACAGGAACAAATATTGCATGCCTCATTTGAAATGACTGTGCATTCGTTTAGCTCGGCAATTCTTTATTTCCTTATCAGTACAAATGAATCCTGAGGGACATAAAAACACCACAAATTGAAGCTCATCACCATAAAAACTGACATAGGCCTGTTTATGGGGTCCAGTGCTATTTTGTGCTAATCTGTTTGAGCTTTCACTGTTACTTTTCTTGGCACTATTTTATTTGTAACTTCATTTAATTATGATAAAGGAGAGGTTTGTCCAGTTTGGCTGTCGGTCAAAATCACAAAACTTTTTAATCTTAATGTCCTGTTCAAATTTCTGTCCCATGATCTCTGCCACTTTCCTCTGTTAGAAAATAAAAAATGCCATAAAAGCAAGTATATTGTGTCTCGGCCTGGACGCTGTCATAAAATTTTTAATTTAGTACATAAACAAAAATAGCCCATATTTTGCATGACACCCAGCAGTAATTACAAAATGGAAAATTTGTGTTCATGCACACCAATCCAGTGCATGAAATTTGTTTGAGACCTGTCTCTGTCTCAACACACTCTTGCGAGATTTGGGAACCGATGCTTCCTGCCTTGCTTTGCAACAGACATATGGACATTTAAATGGTCTAATAGGTGAAACCATGAATTAAAAGTTAAAGCTTACACCAAACAAATATAATGTGATGCAAAATCCTTCTGCTTCAATCCATTTACATGATGTTATAACACTTCTGGATGAGGCAGAGGAATGGTGGTTCCTAATTGTGACCATGGGAGAAGTG
>JAQLOL010000007.1:17076017-17090260 GCA_029783665.1 Naso thynnoides | reverse complement strand
ACACTTCTGGATGAGGCAGAGGAATGGTTGTTCCTAATTGTGACCATGGGAGAAGTTACTCCGCCCGCTTAGGAGACAGGAAGTGTATATATCATTTCACACCTCTGGCACAGGGTAGAGTGGGGGATCATGTGTTAGTATTATCATGCGTCAATCATTCCACATTCAACTTTTGAGCTATTTTGATTGTGTCAGTAGTTTGCTGCGTTTTACTCATACTTATCAGTGTGAACCCACTTAGTGCACTCAGAATATTATGGGTGTGGGACAGAACTGCGAGACTTTGGGGCGCACTGTATTTCACAAACTATTTGTCTTAACATCTAACCTTAACCAGAATGAATTGTAAACATAAAAAATTTGTGAGTGTTCCTGAAGCCGAGAAGATATTTTTTCCTGCAGTCAGCCATCACGAAATGATGAGCCTTCATGTTGCCTGTTACCAAATCTAAAAATCCGAGAGCCAAACTGTAGCCTAAAGCAGAGGTTCCCAAACTGCGACCCCCAAAATAACAGTGCCAGAGACTGGGGACCCCTATCAACCCTGGAGGTGGTGTATAACATTGTGCACAGCTGCGCAAACTCACTGTTAGGGCCTACACGGTCATCTATGCAACACAAAAGAACAACAGCTTAACTACCATAGTAATATTTTTAAGTAATTTAAGAAAGAAAATAACCAGAAATTGTACAATAAATGGTTAAATATGCAATTATAATTATTTATTTTTTATTAGTTTTTTGGAAGGCATCTTGCGGCCCCCCACTCCGTGTCTCGTGACCCCCTGGGGGGCCTCGACCCCCACTTTGGGAACCATTGGCCTAAAGTAATCTCTTTAAAGAGGAATGTTTAACCACAAATTGAGCAAAAAGTTGTTCCATCAGGGTTTATCCTGTTGACACTGCGAATATGATCCAACATGTTGGTCAAGAAGTAAGTTTATTTTTCTCATGTTTTTTATCTGTTGATTGGGTCAAAAAAAAAATTGCAGTGTGCTAATTAATGTAAACCAACAGCAGCCTTTAATCTTGTAGCTAGCCAGCAGATGTGTAGCTTAGCTTGGCAAACATACTAGAAATAGGATTTATCCTTGGTCTGTATTCTGTAACCTATGATACATGTTTGCAAGCTTGAAAAATCCTGTTCGATTTCTTTACTCTAATAAACGGCCAGGTTAGATGTGTCTAGTCTTTTTGCTACGCTAAGCTAACCATCCTGGCTGTAGCTTTATTTGACTGACATGAAAGTAGGCTACTATTAATCTAACTCTGTGCAACAAAGCATATTTCTTAAAATGGCAAACTATTCTTTTTTTCTTTTTACTGTAAACGTTCTGGGTTAAAAACAGTCTCACTTAAAGGACAGTCAAAATAGCATTACTGACATTTAATGTCCGAAGTGCAGACAGTAGTTGTGGGAGAAACAGATAAGCATCTGGGCCACATTCAGGCTGGTTCCTGTTTCTCCTGTGGGAGAGAAAGACTCCTTATTCGATGCTGCTGCTGGTAAACCTATCAGGGCACAGAGGAGAATGGGACCCTCTGCAGACATGGTGGCTCCTCCTCAGACAATAAGGCTCTCCGTTGGACAGAGGACAATGTGGGAATCCTGCCTTGCCTGCTGAGTATGCTGAATCAAATTTTAGATGTAGGGCGTGAAATACAAGCCATTAAGATGTGTTTAATTTGAATTGATCATTATCTTAACTGTGGTACATCCTTGAATTTTGACATTATTTATCATCTTTATTAATAAGCATGAAAACACCAAAAATTAAAAGATCCCAGCAAAGTAACAAAAATGTCAATGAAATTATGTCATATTGCCATTTGATCCTGCTGACATTAAACACTCTGGAACTCAGGACCCCTGCTGTCGTTTTGTCTGTTACACAATTACATTTGGAAATTGTGTCATTTCCCTTTCTAATCTACACCCACTTCCCCCCCATACGGGTGTCATCCCCTGGTGTAACGCATTGAATTGTGGGGGTTTGTCACTGTCAGACATCACAATGGTCATTGTTCTAATGGTTGCCCCTGGCTGACAAGCTGAGAGTAATGAATGGAAGATTGATAATCTTAGAAGTAAAGTATGTTCAGTTTGTCCAAAATACAGTAAATGTGTGCCCATGTGTGTGTCTGTGCAGTGAGAGGCCGGTAAGATCTTATCATGTCATGTCACTGTCACCCATTACAACCACAGTCGAGAGTCATTTTACAGTTGGTTGACATAGCTACCTGCTTCCAAGCCCCCATCACATCTCGCCCCTCCCTCCTCAGATTAAAGCAAAACCTGGAAACCATTTTGCTTCTCTTTTCCTCCTGGAGCACTCATAATGACGGGAAAATGCTCTGGCCCTGCTGCCACAGGGAACAAGGCACAGGCTTGATGGGAAACTGAAAAGCCTGTGCAAAAATGTCTCCTTTTAGGGCTCTGTGAGCTCTGTTACGCCCACACTCCACCATAAATTTGAAAAGATGAAATAGAATGTGGCTCTTATCTTTATTTACACAATATAAAGTTTTTTTTTTCTTTTTCTTCAGGGAGAAAAGAAAAAAAGTGACCCCTAGAGTCTAGATAGCATTAACTTCTCATGGGGAAGTCAAACTGAACTAGTTCTATAACTCCTAAAAAAAACAGAAAGCAAATTTTTTACCAAATCACTAAATCTTGTGCCAAGCAATCCATCAACACAAAGATGGCTACTTTTACACAGTGAAAAAAAACAAAACAAAAAAACACTTTTCAGTGAAGAGCTGCCAGAGCTGCTTTTTTCAAATTCATAATTTGCAGTCACACTGTAAGTATTTGAGTATTTGTCGAGTCACGTTAGTTAAAGCAAAACAGACGTATAAAATGTTATTTGCTTTGTTTTCGTGCAGCTGTCACATCCTTCCTGCAACGCCAGTCCTCATGATCCAGCTTGATTCTGTCAGGGCATTAGCACAGCAATCACCGCAGGACTGTCGCTGATGAGGAGAGTGTGGGCTGTTTATCATAGGATAGGACCCACTCCGTAATCAACCAATAGTTAAGCACGTTCTGAAAGCAAAATCCAGCTCATTATCACAGACCATTACAGACCAATTACACAAATGATGTAATGCATCACAAGTGAAAACAAAATAAGTAATTTTGGACAACACTCAAATGATCGATGACTGGCAGATATTAGCTATCTGGCACAGCAAAATGGGGGTTTTCTGTTCACTGGGTGCGCTGACTAATTTCTGACATCCTTATAAGATGTTTGACATACAGGGATCCAGCTGCTAGCGAGTGAAGGACACTAGGTAGAATGGGAAAGAAACACCCACACACCATTTCCTCCACATTATCGAGACACCCACTAGACAAACATGGCCACCGAGAAGATCCTCATCAGTCTGAATCAAAGCTTTGCAACCTGGGGGGTTTATAGCTTCTGTTACTTGTACTGTGTCAGCCTAACAGGTTCTCAGGGTCAGCACGGGGCCAGAAAGCAGATAAGGGCTGAGCAAATAAACCATACATCCAGTCATCTTATGGTTTTACTATACTGTGATGGATTAACATACAGTAGGCTGCTCACTTTAATGATAAGATCTATTCTGTTTCTGTTAGCCTGAAAACCACATCTGCCCCACAACATGTTGTCTAAATATCTCACATTTAAAACATATTTCAACATAATATGAACGCACGACTTTGGAAAATTAGACAATACCGGGCAATAACATCAACTGTATTGTATAATGGTGGAAAAAATTGCTCTTCTGCCTCTTCATACATTTAGATGGTTGCAATAAGTGGCTGCCCCACTTCATCCTCATTATACAAGAAGCACCACAACACTTGGCTCTCATTAGGGTCGAGCCATTGTCCGTCAGCAGTTAGCAACCATTTTGCCTTCCCCATTACAGCACAAAGAAAGGGGAGGTAAAACAGTTTACCCACAAATCTCCCTCTGTGTGCCCACTGGTTCACTCCACTTATTCAGGCGGGGAAGTAAAGGCCATCTGCTCATTTTATAGAACTCCTCTCACACAACGCTCCCTATTTCACATTCACAGATTCTATTGCCGTCCGCCAACAGATGATTTGACCAAACACCCACCAAAACTCGCTCCAAAACACATCCCAAAGAAGGTCAAGGTTGATCAAGCCAGGGATGTGGAAGGTGGCCATTTCTTTGAATGTGAATGCGTGAGTCTTTGCTCCTCTTCTCCTACTGGCGTGAGATGAATGGCGTGGAGAAGTTGGACTGAGCACGAGCTGAGACATTACAGCCACAGGAGAAGTTCCTGGTTAATTTTTTTTTTTTTTAAAAAAAGGGCAGCTGCTCTTCAGTCCTCCCACAGACAAACATGAAAGGACAATATATGAAGACAATAAATGAGCCAGCAAGCCATAACAGATAAAATCTATTTTTGAATTGTATAGTTAGTGAACAACTCATTGTTAAGTTCAACCTAGATCCACGTTTTTTTATGGGACCCATACCACATTGTTCCCCTCTATCCTGTCCCTCTCTCAGGCAGAGGTTACATTCAGGGATGGCCTGTGTTTTTCCATCCACGCTGCAGTAGACACACTGCTTTTACACCTATGACTTCTTATGGGAATTATCACACTTTGGCCTGTCTGACGGCACACCATGTGGGGCCAAACAAGCACACATTAATCTGCACTTTGTATGAATATTCAGATACAGCTGTCTGTGACACGCAGATAGCAGCTGGTGTGCTTGGGCCCCACAGATACCACAGTGCCATGCCTGGACAGAAGCCGCTGCATCTGGGCCAAAACAGGCCCAGCCGGCCCTGGCAGGCCCGTCCAGGCCCAGGATCTTCCTCAAAGCCTACCCGTGACACCGCCTACATAAGGGGGGGAATCACTGAACACCTTTAGCAGCCTGCAGTAGATTGGCAACGACACTTTCAGTATGTCACTACAATTGTGATGAAATAGATATGTGACATGACGGGGCTATAATTTAATCATCTCTCTTTCAACAAGCATGATGTCTTAGATTTAAAGTTGTTTAACCAATACATCGTAAAATGTGCTAAAAGCTATTTTAGCGAGCATTTTTAATAATGATATTTAACATTAAAGTGAAACACTTTTAATGTTTGACAAAAAATGTTCAGTGAATGAAAAAGCATCAAAAAACTCGTCATATCAGGTTTACAGTTAATAAAATGCATAATGTTGAGTTGGTGGATGTTATATAATTGCAGTAACAAGTAGATGTTAAAACAGATGGCATTGCTCTGTGTATCACATTTAATTTACCGTTTAAGGCTTTTGTTGGGCACTCCACAAAGCACTTTGATTAAATTGAATTTGACATAAGTAAATCAAAGAGAGTCTCAGGCCAATCATGGGACAAGGCACAGCACAGTGAATGTGACACCTGACTGTTTTGGAACCAAGTGCTGCTGAAAAAAAATGAATGGTCACATTTTTCATTATGTCTAAATGTCACAACGGGCTCAGGATGGCATTTACATTTTCCCCGTGGACGTGAATGTAATTTGCCCTTTTTAATTATCTAACTTAATCTCATACTAATCCAATGATATTGCCATAACAAGCAACGCAAATATGGCAAGCTGGTTGGAGGACAAAGCCTCCGATGGTGAAAAGAGTTTGTGTTTGGTGGGCCTGGCGTTACCGCCTCCCTGACAGTGTGCCGGTTGGCCCAGTCAACACAGCGCTGCAGTGCCAGGCTGTCAGCGTGCCAGGCTCTGAGAGCAGCTGCCAGGCCAAACCAGCGGGCACTAATTCAGCCAGCCACAGGGAGCCCCCTCCACCCCTTCTTCCTGGCCCTCCCTGTGGCTACAACTACCCGCTCATCTGTGCGTACACACACACACACACACACACACACCTACACCCACACACCCACACCCACACACACACACACACACACACACACACACCTTACACAATACAGGCTTTAATTATGACAAACTTGCCAAAAGCTAATCTCGCATCTTTTTAATCAAAGACATTTGTAGCTGAGGGGTTGCCAATATTCTAATAACTAATTACCAGAATTTCTGGTGAATAAACAGCATTTCCTTTGACCAACAGTGGCCTTTCTCAATCAAGCAAAGCCTGAACATCTATCAAAGCCAAGAACGCAAGAAAAACTGTGGGACAAAAAATACAATATTAATCACAGCTACAAGGGACAATTTTCAAATGTTTACAAATTTATCACATTGACAACAACGTTATAAATATCTTCATTTTATCAAAAAAAACAAAACAAAAACAAACCAACACTCTGAACATTACAAGCTTGACGGGGTGCAAGCATCATTAATTTGCAGGCTCGCCTTTTACAGGTTCATATTCACTTAACTATTCTTTAACAACCCGCTCGTTTTGTCATTATCTCTCGTAAATGATAGTAGACCACTGAGCCCCAGGGACTGTGGCCAGGCCAGTTGCTCTGTGGTTGGTTAAGTGATGGCCAACATGCTCAGAAGCGTTCTGCTACCCTTCTGATGCGACGAGGACTTTCTGTGGTTAAATCATGCTGTGTCCTGGGCCTCTCTCCCTGAGCTAAGCTTGTGGCTGAAAGGACAAAGTTCTCTGTAAAGAGTGGGTGGATTATAGTATTCTGATGGTTGTAGAACCACCTGCAACATAAATGGCTTTGAATGCAGCATTGGGCCTTTGTTGGTTGCCATCCAAATTTGTCTCTCCCTCTCTTCAAGTCATTTCTAGTTTAACTGTCCACACTAAACAATGACCATCATAGTTTACTCAAAGTTTCAGAACAGGCTTGACAGACATCTCTTTCTGTTAGGCCTCTGTATTTAAAGCCGACATGTAAAAACACTACACTGTCTCTTTTTCCCAACTTTTTACAGGCACACTAAACAGGTGCGAACTGTAGTCGCTGCAACCAGCAGCTAAAAATGTTACAGTCGTCTTAGGCATCACATGTTATCGTAAAGTTACAGACACATGCCTCTCACAGGAGTCTACAGCCTACAACAAACAGTTGATGAGTTACGAAATGGGAAGGGGCTAAAGTGTAGGGGCGGGACAAGCCATGACCAATGAAAGTGTGTGTATTTGTGTTTGTGTGGTTCTACAAAGGTTGGCCATGTTACATGAGTCCGTTTAGAAGTTATGTGCCTTTTTGTCACAAACCACTCCCACTGCCACGCCCCCTTTTGCCAGTTGGCCCTAACAGTTAATCATCTGTCCTTAGGCTCATGACTAACTTTTTCACAAAATCTTGTCCAAGTCTGATTCCATTCGGAAGTTATGCACCTTTTTGCAATAGGCCACTCCCACTGCCACACAGCCTTTTAGCCAATTGCCATGAACACAAACACACCTTTACACACACACTTGACCTCCACGCCAAATTCAGCCTCCTAGGGCAAAAACTGTGGCTGCCAAGAGTGGAGAATCTTTGTGGACCAACCATTCAACCCACAAAGCAAAGCGACAAAGCGACCTATAGAGCTGCTGGTCGCAGCTAATGAAAATCTACAGCCATGCCAGCAGCTCTGTAAGGTTGTACTTAATGCTAAAAATGTGCCAACATGGGGGTGCCCGAGTCCACCTGTGGCCCTTTGCTGCGTGTCATTCTCTCGCTCTCTCCTGTTTCTCCTCTGCTCTTCAGCTGTCCTATCAAAGAAATAAAGGCAGGAAAAGCCCAAAAAATCTCTTTTAAAAAAATGTGCTAACATATGACAAAGCTCTAATGATGACTTTTATATGATATTCTTCCCGTTCACCACCTTATTTTAATGTGTTAGCATGCGAACAACTAGTAAATAGCAATAAACACAAGGCGCAGTAAAGACTGAAGGGAGAGTCATGTAGTTTTGCGCATATCTGGTTACTAAAATTTTGCAAATGATGGTGCTGGAAACAAAGTCAGCAGTTCACCAAAGTTATTGGGATTCATCCTCTGGGGTTCACAAATGTCTGCACAAAATTAAAAGGCAATTGATCCAATCGCTCAATCTGGAACAAAGTGGTTGAGCAACCAAACGGCCAGCCTTTTCATCCACAGAGCTAATCTGCTCGCATGGCTAAAAGTGTTCATTAGTGTGTTTATGCATGCACAGTCAGACCAGCTGAGGACTGACATTCCTGAGGCCCGCTCTCTCTGCATCAAACACATTCTCATCTGCACGCTCATCTGTCACTCATCCTCTATCTGAGCTCGTCAGTCCCAGCTGAAGGTCACAATATGGCCGGTTCCTCTGGAGAGGTCCTCGAGGTCCCGATGCTCAAAGCTGCCTGAGTAAACATGGCGCAGCAGTTCATAAAGATGCTTATTGGGTGCCTGGATCTGTGCTCACGGGTGTTTGAATCAATGTGTGCATATTGAGAGGCCTCCCTGAGTTGGGTTTCCTGACTGCAGGGACGGACACGTACATACATACCAGTGCTGAGGCTGGCTGAAGTATTGATGCTGTGTTTTGTTCTAATTTTTTTTTGCTGTACTTGAGAGGCCATCTGGATGGGTCAGCCTCTCTCACGTTAAATATTCATCCTCCCGCTAAATATGACCAGGGGAGAGCAAAAGAGGGTCATTTTGTAATGCGAGAGAAACAAAGAGGGAGAGGTGGTGGTGGTGGTGTGGTGGTGTGGGGGGGGTAATGAGCAGGATTCAATAGGTCATAGGTTTTTCCTAACAGATGGAAGATTGGCTGCAGGGATACAGTTCAGTGTCATAGTGGAACCTGATATCTGATTATATTCCCCACAGCCACTGAACACAAAGGGATTACATGTGGTTACATAAATAATGAAATTGAGATTATTTTGTTGACATGAGTCTAATTTGTTGCGCCACAGTTGTGAACTATTGAACACTGCTTATCAGTCTGTCTCCTTGTGCCACACTGCTCAGGTTAAGACTGACAGATCAAGTTCTGTCAACAAGCCAATCAAAAAAGTCGTTTCTGGCCAAATGTGCCACCTAAGGTTAAAAGCAACTCCCAGATGAAATGAGACTTGCTGTACACGAGGAAACGTCTACGTGGCAGGTCTCAATAATGAGTACAAACTTAAAAAGCTCACAAACAATCGGATTATCGACAGCCCAGTGGTCCAAACTGTGATCGGCTTTCCGCTGCCTTCATTAATAAAGAAATGCACCGTGATCTGAGCACGCACTTAGTCAGCAAGCTCATCTGTGAATTTTAATGATGCGCTTAGAAGCGCTAACCAGCTAACATGACAGTTCTAACGTGGCCCCATTGGAAAGGAGTGGTTTGGTAAATTATCCCTACATTTTTAATAATTAACAAAAGCCTATTAATTATGAACAAATCTGTAACACTCACCAAGAAGAGACATGGTTGCCTAGGAGCATTGGTCTGTTCTGAATGCCTTGTCGCTTTGGTGTTGTCGGTAATTGGAGCCCCTGCAGTATTACAGTAATATGGCGGAAAGTAAATAAGGCAGTGGGGTAGAGGGGACACAATACCTTTGTTTTGGGTGCTGTCAGAAGGGTGTCACAAGACTAGGCGATCAATAATGCAGTCTGGCACGTGTGTGGGTGGGTTTGTTGCCAACTGATACCATGTGGTTAAAAAAGTAAACCCTATGACGAAGCAAAACTTCAGTAGTTAATGTGCGTAGTTCAGAACAGTCCACAGGAAACGTGTGTCATATTGTAAGGTGATAATCATTGTTTTCGTATGACCTTTTTAAATTACACCTTGAGCAAACAGCAGGCCTCCTGAGTCCCACTGCTCAGTCAAAACAATAATCGGCCTCACACAGTCGAACCACCATTTTCGGATGCTAAATCAACACAGCTGGACATCCTAAAGTTTGTGTTTATGTCTGTGCGCTACCTTTCCGACTTGAGGCTAAAAATAGCTCACTGCATCCTGCTGTGATGCTGAAGGTGCAGTCATCTTTCCCCTCTGAGGGACACAACACTGTCTGAAGTTCTGGTGGGGGGAGTCGGGGGGAGGGAGGGAGGAAGCGGTGACTACCGTGTGACAAGCGCCCTGTTCCTTCCTCTCAGGCCTGAGAAACAGGAAGTGCTGCACATAAGGCATTATTGTGACGGAGAGGAAATGCAAGGTCTTCTAAAATAGGAGCCCCAATTTGAATGTCAATGACAGGAGCCTGTCCTGCACAACCCCACAGAGACCCTTACCACCCCCCTCCCCAACACATACACACTTCGCTGTTGAGTAACGCAGATATATAAAACCAACTCCTATTCTGTAGCCACGTAAGACTCCTATGTGCAATGACTCGTAAAATAAGTACAAAACTTACTGTAAGATTTAAGTGCAGCAGCTCATAGATAACATCAAGTAAATCATCTTTGAGATGATGTGTTAAACCTTCCCAGCTGGACCCCCCCAAATACAGACTAAGCAACAACCATATTTCAAAGGGTTAAAGGAGGCATATGGGAAGGATCCACCCTGCTTGTGTTTAGCAGAAGCTAAGGAGGAGCTGGTTGCTAAGAGAGATGTGAGGCTTTGAGCCGGGCTGCCTCCCAGTTAATTAAAATCCTACTTTATCTGTTTCATGCTTTCAATTAGAAAGCTCTGGAAAGAGCCCAAGCCTCTGCATGTAGATAACCATAGCCATAAGATGTGATTAATACGTGGGGCCCATTTGCTCTGCAGGCTGCAGCAATGCCCTGCTGTCGCGTGCATGCCTTGTTTTGATCCCAGGCATCAACCTCTGATGAGCCAGGCAAAAACAGTGTGCTGCGCCTGTCTGCAAAGTCTGAATGGCACCTTAAGCACTAAATCAGATGGATGGGATCTGCTTTTGTGAAACATGGCAGGTGCTGGCCACGTCTGATCATATACATCTGAGCAGCCACACTGACTGAAACCATGAAGAGCCAGTATCAATGTTTAGTCTGTGCCAACTCTAATGGGGTTTTTTTGGCCATTACTAATCCAAAGAAGTGTCAGCTAACAATGTTTTTGCACAGTTAACAGTAGATCTATTAATGCCTGACTCTGCTTTTCACCAACAATTAACTGAAACACAGAAGCCAAGCTGTACTAGTAATCAATTACACTGAGCTTAGCACATTAAACTGTAGTTTATTGGCCGCGTGGAGCAGTATTTGGTTATAGTTCGTATTCCAGCAGCCAAAGTTTGTATTTCTTGGCAGTATGAGGAATTTCAACATTCAATCACAACACATTCTGCTTTGGAAAATAATACGCTATTATATACTCTGTCATAATGATTGATACATTGAGTTTTTGAAAATAAATCAGATTATCTAGATGTTACTGAATTACCACTCAATCATAAAATGAGAAGAATCTAGGGGCAAATGAAGTAAAATACAAATAAAGTGTCAGGCACAGGTTTAGTTACAAACAGTACAAATATATTTAATTAAATATCTTGCACCATCCAGCCAACAAAATCTTTTTCTTTTCTCTATTTGTTACAAACATTTAAGACCTGGCTTTAAACAAAACAGAATATTTACTGCCATCTAATGGTCAAACTAGGAAATTGCAAACAAAAGAACACCAAACCTCTGAAAGCCATGATCTTCCTTGTACACATGGCTTTGCAGCACTTCCTTTAATATCTGAAAAACCTGAATGATTGTTTGAGGGAAAGTGGGCGGGATAGGGATGATGGCGTGTGGTGGTCCCCACTCGAGGCTGAAGTGTCACTTAGCAAGTCATTAGCACTGGGGGCAGGCAGGGGCACCACCTCTTGGGGAGGTGTTTGGTTGGGGGATGAAGGACATGTCCCCGTCTTATCAGGAGTTTTCATGTCCCTACTGAACTGTCTGGGGATCTGAGCCTGTGGCATCTGGAGAAGTAAACCTCTTCCTACAGCGGGTAAGGCAGGGAGGGATGGCTGCACTTTCCCAAGGGGCCTTCCTCTGCCTATTGTGTCATTCAGTGCCTCTATGCACCCTCTGCCTAGACCAAGAGACTGTCTAACAGGCATTTCTTTTCCGAGGTCTGACAAAGCGGCTGGGACTGGGGCCTGGGCTGGCAAGTCAGGGGAGGCATGAACATCCGCAGAGGAAACATTGGTGACGCTCAGAGGACTCGTGGGGGTCTTCTGGAGAGGAGGGATCTCTTGTATTGTCGAGGAAGGTGACTCCGAGGAATCTGCCTGTGTCTGGCTATGCTCCTGTGCTGCCGGTGAGGTCTGGGCAGGAGACTGAGTTCGGGGGTTGAAGCGAGACAGCAGACCTTGCTCTGTGACAGGGTAGTGGTTGACAGCCCACTCCTGCCGCTCACGACGCATTTCCATCAGTTGCCTGAGCTCTCTTGGCAACTCCAACACACTCTCCTGAAGATGCAAACGGATAAACTGTCTCAACGTACATATTAGCATGTGAGTGTTGTACTGAAGTGGGAAGCTATCTTTTGAGCACGCTTTCACTAAATCTTTAATGAAAGTAATACAAAAATGGATACCATTTCTATCCACTTGAAAAATCTAAGTGCTCAGAAAAAAAAAAGTGGTTAATGTGAACTGCTGTGAACTGTGGATGTAGAAAAACATTGTTGACCTAATAAGGGCTGAAAATTTGGAACAAAACAACACTTTTGTAACATATTTATGGCTGGCATTTTTTTTTAATTTTTCATATCTATATTAGTTGTGCTGGAAGAAAATAATTTCAAGTACTAATGTGTTTGACAATTAACTACCAAGGAAGATTGAAAAAAAAAGATGTCAACTCTTTTAAATAAACAAGTTTAACAGACAGCTTTAGAAGTCTGTTACATAAATAAATATTGTTGTTTCTCCATTTTATCTGTCGTGGAGTGTGCATACTATGTGGTGGCTTGCAAATACAGAATTCAAAATGGAATAATGCTCCAGAACTGAAAGCCTGATCTATTTATTCACCAGACATGCTGCGCCAGAAATCATAAGGCTGGTTAATATACATCCTGGAAATGTGTGCATTTGTGTCATTGTGAATGATTTTGTCTTTGAGCAAAAATTATTAAAGAAATTAAAAAAACACCAGCTTATTTGTGAACTACTCACCATTGTGACATGGTCTAATTCGTCTGGTTGGTAGTAGCTGCTGTTGATGTATGCGTCCACCAGGGACATGTAGTCTGTCATGAGAGTATCCAGAAGCACCAGTCTGAGAGGCTGAAGGTGGATCACTGACAGAGCCATCACTTTAAGTAAGGGTATAGGACAGGGCCGTTTCTGCCACATGTCCCTCTCTTCCTGAGAGAGCAGGCAGCAGTGATTACTGCACATACAGATTATTTGATAAATAAAACTCCCTCAGATGAGAGTGTGTGCTGTACCATGGTAAGCTGTGACTTCATCTGAAGGGATGTGAGCTGAGAGGAGGGGATCTTCAGATGGAGGCTCACCACATCCTTCAGAGTGCTGACTCTGTCAGGAAGGTAACCTCCTGTCTCTGAGTAGAAGCACATGATATCCGCCACCTAAACACATGCACGGTGAGACAAACAGGATATAAATAAGCTCAACTATTCGTACAGCGGAGAAAAAAAATTGGCTCAAAGGGGGAAACATTATTGAGTGAGGGTCTACAGTAGGTTAAAGTATGAACTGTACACATGTACCTGTGTGTCAAAGATGTTGGTTAGCTTTACTCCAAACTGAGCGATAAGACATCCAGCGATGGCTCTGCAGTCATGACTGACCTGAACCAAATGTACAATGTATGTACAATAAACATAGCTGTTATGGTAATAACAGTATTTCTAGCCTGTTTACACTGCTCACCTTCAGTATGCGCTTATTTTCTAGGATCATGGAAAGACCGTTCTTAAAGGCCCGGGCTCCGAGTAACAAGATATCAAATAGGTATACCTTGTTTTTAGTGGCAATCTACATGAAAGAAGATCAGTTAAAAGTTTTTGTTTTTCCTTTTTTGTGTCACAGTACAGCAAGAAAAAACAGGAGTAAGGAGTTCAGAGCATCTCACCTGCAGCCAGCACAGTCTCCCATTCTTAAATATCTCAACGCCATCAGCTCCCAGACCAATCACATGCTGCTTCTTTAGGTGCATCACCTAAAGGGTGGAAGCAACACATATGAGTAAAAACCATGGATGTATTATAAGACCTGGATACGGCGCCGCCTCTCAGCAGGCACGCCGATTTTTCCCAGTGGTCACTCGTGGTACTGCAACAAAAAATCCCATGCAGCCCAAAAAGCATTTTTCCCATTGACCGCAATAGTAAAAGAGAAGCCTGTAAAACTGTTGGCAGGACACCCCCAGCTATAACCCCTGTGAATTACT
>JAQLOL010000007.1:17056141-17070965 GCA_029783665.1 Naso thynnoides | reverse complement strand
CCTCCTATTGATGCTGACTTGATTTGTTTCACTGTACATGCTTTTCCTGCATTTGTCAATGAATGCACCTATATATACAATTTACTGTCTGCAAGCTACATGGAAGGATTCTCTAAATGGAAAATGAACAGCAGTGATTGAGTAGGCTGTAGTTGGATCAATCAAGCAAAGATCATTGGCTTCATCAAGTTGTCTGGAGTGCTCTCAGAGTTATGGTGATTGCGTCTCTGAAGAGACAAGCTTTCAAATTGCCGTTGCCTGGTTACACAAATGGAGCAAGAGCAATGGAGAGGTGTTACAATGGGCTGCACATAAAATGACATCCCATAACTACATTTGTCTGTGAAGGGGTAGAACCGGGCGGTAATGACAGCCTGCGGCTCATTTTGGATTAATGAAGGAGGGAGAATTAATCAGAAGAGCAAAGGAACCTCGTAATACAGTATCCTACGCAAAAAAGTCATGTAAGTGTATGCAAAGGGTGAAATCCATATCCGCACATACTTACGATGGTATTTCACTGAGCACAGTGTGTGACGTGTGGGGCTTTCCTTGAAGAGCTTTCCCTGATAAAATGGAGCACAGTCCTGTTCCTTCTGGCCCACATCACAAGCGAACCCCTAAGGTCCTCGAGTCCTGCCACCCTTTCAAATGTGAGAGTGCACGTAAGAGCTATTTGAAGGATTACCTGATGGCAGCTTCAAGCCCGGCCCAGCCGAAAGGTCAGCTCCCTGAACAGCCGACCTCAGATGCTGACCAGCCTTTGAAATGCAGAGCACTGTGAGGTGCGGATCAATAGCTGTTGACATCATCACTGTCTTTAAACCACCACACTGCACTGGGATGCACTGCATGCCCTGAACACGCCCAGAGCTGACCCAGTTCGTAGATATTTTGGTTTAATTATGCAGGTTACGTTTGCCATGTCTACAGCTGTTAATTGTATGAGATATAATGTAAAAAGTATGTACATGAAATAGGTGTTATAAAAATATGGATTCTTACATCAAAATTTTTTTTTTCTATTGCCATCAACCTCTGAAGAAGTTGCTTTTAATTAGATATGATTTAACTGTGAATGATATAACAGTGAATATAATTGTGACATTTGTACTGTTTTTATCATAGAATTGAACTTTCCATGTTTGCATTCATGACACCTCTGCCTTCAGTGGCAGAAACTGGACAATTTTAATCATTTTCCCATTTCCTTTGACTATTTCAACCATTGATTAATTACATTGAGTTAACTATTTCCGCTGCTCCTTTCAGCTGTTTAACCATATTATCCATTACTTGAAGCAATTTCAGTTGTATTATGTTAGTTCAAGCTAACAATTTCAACTGATTATTACTTTTAGCTATTTTATTCATCTATTTGTTTCAACTGACTGTTGAAACTATTTTTACTTTTCTTTTAGAAAGTGTAATAGCTAAGAATGCAAATCTATTTCTGTAGGTAATTTAAGAATTGACCCATTAGCCTTTGAACTAAGTATCTCAAGGAGTCCTCTTAGTTGTTTTAACCATATTATCGATTACCTTTGGCTACGTATTTCAACTTTTATTTGTTGTTTTTTTTTTCTAATTATTTCAGCTGTTGTACTGCATCCATTACTTGTAGCTTTTTTTAACCACTAATTAGATTCTTTTGAGTGTTTGTCATTTACTTTGAGTTAACTGTCACTCTTGGTGTTGTAGTGACCAAGTTTTATAGCTTACTGATTTTTGTTGTTGTTGTCGTTGTTTATTTGTCAAATCTTGAATCTGTATTTTTTAAACTCAGACAAGCTGCTCTGCAATCATTTGATGTAGCTGTCAATTGCAGAGACACTTTCGGGGTACAAGAACCCCTGATTAGAAATTCTCCTCTGTGTATTTTCAGACATAGTACGAAATCACAGTGTGTCCCGATTATTATGGAGAAGTTTGTTCAGAGTGCGTTGAGATAACTATCAGCAGGCAGCTGACTTGGATTCCTCTGAAACAAAGAGATCATCCAGGCTGATGTGCCCTGTCAAAACAAGGAACAGGTACACACAGGTTTGGAGCACATGATGAGTAAGATAATCACAAAAGTAGGTCAGATGCTCGGCCTGAGGCGGCATTTTTTACCATAGAGTATCATACAGTTCCAGTGTTGCACCTTTCCTAATTTTCCAGTCATGAACAGACAGTCCGGAGAGGATTTCCTCATGTAATTATCCCTGCACAGGGAGGGTTAGTGGTTGGAAAGTTGTGAAAAAAAAAAGGATGTTGCAATTGTTTACCTGATGGAGAGTCATGACTTCCTGTTGTGCATTTTCCATAGGTCTGACTTTGGCTGACTCACACCTGATTATTACCAGAATTCGAACTAAAATAAGGAATTTAAACCAGTCATTTTATTTAAGCAGACTTACAGGTGAGTTCAACTGGAAAAAGGAGAAGAAGAACTAGGTGTTGCTTTGTTAACAAATGTTTAACTGTACTGAAGCATTGCCTGCTTTACCAGCCATTTTAAATACTAGACATTGTTTTACTTCTCTTTCACTCTCTTATTGAATTGACTGGTGAGGTCATTGACATTAAGTGGGTTTAGGTAGTGGCAGTGTGTTACAAACAGAAACACACCCCATGCAGGATATGAGGGCTGGATTAGTCAGCTGCGGCTGGAGTGGTGAGTTGCTTACAGATAACAAAGATTAGAAAACATGTTGCCATGGCGTCCGTGGTATTTCCAAGGTGATATTGGTTTAAAATGGGTCCACAGCTGCCTGATGTCCTTGATGGTGTCAAGATACTGGAGAAGCTTAAAGGGAAACAATGCTCAGCCTGAGAATTCAAAAACGTTTTTCTTCAAATTTTTCAGTACAATCTGTTCTGTACAGACTGTGGGTGGAAGATGTAAACAGCCTAAAATGTCCCATGATATATAAAAAACATTTTCAAAGATGCAATTAAATGCTTTTCCTTTGTATGTCAACCACTAATTCACTTCATGTAGCCTTGTTTTTAAGTTTTGCTGATGATAAGTAACGTGTTGCATGGCATAAGTGGGCAGCTAAATGTGTTTTCTGCAATTACGGGTCAGATCAGGCATCGTGACATTATGTAATATTTTGTACACATGTGGTCTCATTTTTTGAAAGTGGTTGTCAAGAAAATGTTTCACTCTGTGAGTCTCAAGATGGCAGTTGGAATGTAGCGTCAGATAACCAAGATAAAGGTAGGTGGTCTGGTCACAAAGAGAGGAAGTGATGTTTACGAAAGGAAAAAGAAAGCAACAAAAAAAAAAAAAAACAAACAAAGGCAGTGAGACAAGAAAACCGCAGTGGTTGACAATCGGAGGAAAAGATAGATCTTCACAAACGTGCGTCCTGTGGATAGTGTGATGAAATGTCACAGTGTATGCATCAGTTTGTGTTTGACCAGGTTAACTGAACCCTCCGTTGTCCAGTGATGGAAATACTGTAATTGTGTTGTAATTTTTCCAAGTCACACTTAAGAGTTATTCAGTCTCCAGTTTAAAAAAAAAAAAAAAAAAATTATATATATATTTTTTTTAAACGGCTTTAGAATGTTTCTTACTTGTCAATCCAGTGCAGAAATAAAACAATGTAATTATTTAGCAATTTTGTGAATGTTGTGGAATTAAAATGAAGCCCTGCATCCAAGGATTCCAGTTTATTTGAAAAGTATATCTGTGTATTGTTGCAGTTCATGCATTTGCACTTCAGTGGTCTCTGACACCATACATCTATAATTAGGCCGCTATGTGCTGTGCACTTATATCCGCACTTCTGCTACTAAACTGTATACTTCTTGATTTTTATATCTGTGATTAGGTGCTAAAGGTTTAACTCAGACATCAGGATTCTTCTTACCTTTCAGTTATGTACCTATCACTGTTTTTGCATTTGGAAGAAACGATGTGTTATGCATGGCTTACATTGTCTTTGAGCAGCGCTGCACCAATCAACTTGTTGAAATGGCAATGAAGTATTGAATTGCATTTCACTGAATTCATACAAAAAATGGTTAAAAAAGACTTACTCAGTTGCTGGTTTTTGATTTTGATTTTAGACTCCTATAGAGCAGCTAGGCACAATTGACTGAACAGAAAAGTCTGAGGATCTTCAGAAAACTGTGACTCACGCCCTCTCTTCTATTTTCTCATTCTCTCAAAATCGTCTGTGTCAGTTAATTACTTCTCCCCCTGTTCCTTGTGCGCGCCTCCACACTCTGTTGTACTCACCACCCCTTTACTAACACAAAATAAACACAGCTAGGACACTGATAAATGTTACCTACAGCTTTCACTTCTCACTCTTCTACAGGACAAAGCAATGTGGGAACAGTGGTCCTTTAGCAGCAGTTTCACCAGTGAGTGTGTGCTAATGTTGAGGAACTAAATAAATCCACTCTGAATAAAGCCATAAGAAACATAGTTCACAGTTCATAGTTGGTTTATTTGTTCATTTCAGTGTATATTCCATAAGACCAACACAAAGGCACCCTACACTTTATTATTATTAATACTTAAATGCAGTCCATGAACAAACAGGAGCAGGAAGAGGTCAAATTTACAATGTCTGCCCCTTTCTTAATAATAATATAAATTAGTGCAAGATCAGATGACCAACCTTTTGACATCTACCCACATCACTCCACATCAATCATATTAAATTCTTCTTCTTTTCTGGTGCTTTAAAGTTTAACAAATATAACTGTCCTTCATTCACCTAAAAACAAATTGCTGACAGTAATCCCTGAAGTAGAGAGCAGGGCGCAGCAGTGTCTAAGCAGAGTGGGGGAGGGGGCAGACACAGCGCTGTTAAAAAAAATGCAGTAAAACAGCGTGCAAAACCAACGGAAACAGCCTGCAGGGCTCACTTCCAAATGCATTTACCTCATTATGTGACGCTTTGGCATTGTGACATTATACAACAATCATAGGTCAGCAAAGACGGAAAAGCATAACAGGTCTCAATTAAGTTCAGGCACTAAAACACAAACCATTGATCCTACTAAGATATTGAATTGTGCTACAGCTCATCTTTCCAGAAGTTGACTGTTTAGTCTGTTATTGTTAAAAAAAATTAAGACTGCTGTAAAATGAACTTGTTTTTCAAGTCATGTGCAGTAGCTCTTGAATCCCATTTTTGCAAGTTTGCTTTATGAAAGCAGTTTGGTTAGAGGCGCAAGTAAAGTCAACAGACACGTGAGACACCATTGATTCTCAGTAAAAATTAACACACACCACCTAAACAAAAGAAGCTTTGTGTCACTGGTGCTTTTATTTTAAGGAAACGACCTCTTCTCTCATGATAAACAATTTGTCACCATTTTGTAGCAATGACCATAATCTCAAGCATATGCATCTTGTCTTGCAGACTTGAATGGTTGTATATGTGGGAGCAGCCACCTGTTGAACATCAGCCTGACCATGCACCGTCTCCTCATCTCCTCCAGTGATCTGCTGGACAAACTCATCGCTCTATATCCTTCAACAGACTAACAGAGAGCAGCAACCTCTATCACAACACAGACAGGATGATTCAAACAGTGCTTTGGCCAATTCTGAGCACTAAATGTAAGATGGGATCAGATCTCTGGCTCTGCTGCGTGCAGCTTTCCTGTGGTTGTCAACAGCAACAGGCAATCAAGCTTGCACTTGGCTTACAATGCAGCCTGTAGCTGTCAAAGAAAAAGTGATAGGCGGGCGGCAGTCCATGTTTACTCCCTTTTACATCTCCGTCTGTGTAAATTTACTTCACTCTAGGCCCTGGATCCCATGTATTCAATTCCTGGGAGTCTATTACCAAAATGTATTTGCTCTCTTTCAGAATGTTTGATTCATTCTCTTTCATTTTGTCTACTTCACGCCCTTTTAAAAAAAAAAGGATATTTTTATGTCTCGTGACTTGAGTGGAGGACCTGTAATCTAGGCTTCCATTCAGGAAACACAAGTGGCGTCACAAAGCCTCTCAGAGGAACCTACTGGCCTGGCGATCAGCCATTAGGTTTCAGGTGTTAATTACCTCTGCCTCTTTCACATCCAAGTCCTCTTCAACTATATATAAACACAGAACCTCTATTGCTTAAAGAGGCTCCTGCTCACACGAACCCACGTCAGAGCATGCAACGAGCAATGCCCCTCTGCTATTTTTAACCCTCTCATTCTGAGCCGAAGACCCAAAAGGATACATCAAATAAATTCAGTGTGTGGGTTAGGATCAGGGAAGAGACACAGGGGCCATTAACAGCCTGATCACAGTCTGGCCTTGGGACTGCGTGGGCAATTCGTCTGCTCCCATGACGCAATTAGCCTTTTTATGTGCATCACTTCACGCTGATTTCTGCCGATTGAGAGCTACAGTGTCAGTCTCTTTATAGAAGCTTCTTGGTATAATAAGGAAATGCTTTTGTGTGCACTGTATATAAATTGATGGGATAGTGTTTTTGTGGTCAGCACAAGCAAAATGGAAGCAGTGTAGCTGTGGTTAATAATAATTATAAGAAACTTATCAAAACATCTTTAGAGTCCTACCAGTAAACAATGCACCGCAATCAACAGTTGTCCCACGGTATATGAGGCAGCACTGGTTGTGTGTTTTCCTTGTACGTTTTGTTATTCACTTACTTCTGTATGCCAGAATGATTCACTGATGTTCATCAGAGTTTTGCTTCATGCAGTCGCCTCCTCCCACATTACCAAATGCCACTTCTGTTCGCCTTTTTGTTTAGTTGCTGTAGTTTTTATTAATGAGTTGTTTGTATGGAAGAAACTCTTGCAGAGGAATCAACCATATGTTCATTATTTACCCAAAACACACCTGTCCTAAGCAGTGTCGAAGATCAGCAGATTTACCGACAAGTTTAACAAATATGTTGCTAAGCCTGAAACACTCCTGGTGTGAATCGCAGGTAAAACTAACCAGAAACTTTAATCACAAAATGTCATATGCGCTTCTTAACTAAAGCCCTTACATTTAAGACAGCAATGGACAACGAGCAGCCAGCCGAGTGCCAGAGGATATGCTACTTGATCAGGTCAGTTTAACACTGCCACATATTAAGTATCTATCTTTAATTATCTATTCTATATCAGTCACATGGTATCATCTCCGACCTCCAGGTTTTGGATCCAGGAATTCTGGCTGATATTCCGATTGCACCACAGCTTGTCAGACAGCCTGGAAGAGTTCCGGGAGATGATCAGAGAGCAGGGACAGGAGCATCTTTGCTCTCTCCTAGAGACCAAATGGATGTAAGTGTTAATCTCTGACCAGCTGGCAACTGACATTAGGCCTACACGACTCAAGTTGTTTGTTCAGTCATGAGAAGTTACTGATATCAGTCACGATCGAGACTGCGGACTTTCAACTGTGAACAACGTAACTTTGAGGCGGCTTATGTAGCTTCAAATTTAGATCAAAGGAATTCAATTTCACACTGTTAAAGATCACACATACAGTGCATTTGTGTTTTTATCCAGTGAATCATTCAGGTAACTGCATCTCATGCTTGACTGCTTACTGTTAAGTTGGATATTTAATCGATTCATACCCATGAACCACCCATTGTTTTCTTTGTTAATCAATCCATAAATTAATGTCTAAAATATCAGGAAGCATCAATCACAGTTTCCCAGAATTCAAAACAACATCTTGTCGTGTCTTGATTTGTCTGACCAACAGCCCGAAGCCCTGATGGTTAATTTATTCTAAAAGTATAAATAAATAGTAAATAATCACATGAGAAGTTTAAACCTCGGGATCGTGAGAATCAAATTTTTCTGAAAACATTTGTTTAATGGAACTTAAATTACTTAAAGGGATTGTCCCCACACACACAGACACACACACGCACACACACACACACACACACACACCTTTTTTTTTCTTTTTTTTTTTTAGCAAGGTTGTATGAGGCACTTACTACAGTACCATCAACAACACATCTTTGAGCCACCAACAAGACAACCCATCTTATGTGTATATGTATATATATGTATATATGTCCTTTAACATGTGCGCTACCCTTACAGACTTTTTCACACTTTACATTGCTGTCAGACAGCCATTTTCTTTGGGACTACATTCCCTCAACCCGACAATGACCGTATTCGTATACACAACCGCAGCCATAATGGGAGTAGTGTCGAAGAAATTGGCTGTCTCACAGCAATGTAAAGTGTAGTATAGTAATGGGACATATGTACTTTGGGTGGATGGTCTTGTCAGTGGCAAAAAGACATGTTGCTGTTGGTACTGTTAAAGCCGAACTATGCTCTGTTTCCAGCCAGGAAATCATCCTGCTTTCCCAGACAGAGAGTGAGAAGTCAGGGAGAAGTTACTGCAGGCAAGACACTGACTTGGCACGAGTGCCTTATACAACCCCACATAACAAAGAAAACAAAAGAACTATCCCTTTAAAAACTTTGTCAACTGACAAATACTTTAATTTTTTCATGCACCATTACATAAAAGGAAAATTTTGTAAAATTGCAAAACTAGCACACCAGGTAAAAAGCGATGCCTGGCCCCAATAACATGAAGGCTTTCATTTCCAGTTTATGAAGTCGTGCTATCACTTAACCTTTGCTTGTTGAAAATGTGGTCTTTTATGTTCCGTGGTGTTTTCTAGAAATGAACGGGACTGGTCGTGGAAGGCCAGCCAGAAGATCAAAGCTAACAGCAGTAAAAAGAGGAAGGTCTCACTTCTGTTTGATCACCTGGAGCCCATCGAGCTGGCTGAGCATCTCACCTTCCTGGAATTCAAGTCCTTTTGCAGGATATCAGTGAGTATACACGCTAAAAGACTGTTAGTTTCTCTTTGCACACTGACGATTTCTTTGACATTTCTTTGAGAACTAAAAACTATTAGGTGTTTCCCCCTCATGGGAAATGCCTCGCAGTTTCCATACAGCATTTATGCTCTGCTCTTTGTGCTCTTTGCCAGTTTGGAGACTATCAGAACTACATCCGCAACTGCTGCATGAAGGACATCCCCGCGATGGAGCGTTCCATAGCTCTGTGTAATGGTATCTCCCAGTGGGTTCAGCTGATGGTGCTCAGCAGGCCAACCGCTCAGCTGAGAGCTGAGGTTTTCACCAAGTTTATTCACGTGGCGAAGGTAGCGGTTTGATCAACCCCTCACCATTACACTTAGAGTTTCTGTTCGTGCTTAAGCTACAAAGAAAAATTAAATTATATTCGACACATTTCCACTTGGCATGCTGCATACAGTTCACACAACCAGTGACAGTCTACTGTCACTCTCACATTATAGATGCTGCATAATTGTCAGTTGCATAATGCACATTTGCAGAGAGCTGGTAATGATTCTCAAGAGCTCTGCTGCAGGCTTTCAGCATATTCAAAGATTTTCCCAATAAAAAAATAATAACTGAATGCAAGCTAATGGAGTTATCAAGTGGAACACACTTAGACGCTGAGGAGTTTGTGGAAGTGGAGAAGAGAGAAATGACTCGTGAGAGTAGTCGCTGATCATACCTTGCCTGTTCAAACCACTCAAAAGAGAAGCTGCACGCAGCCTGCTGAGAAGCGAGGCACTGGCTTCGGGGAGCCGTTAGACAGGCTTGTACTCTGGAGGACCTCTTGCACTGTAACACTAATGCACCAGTCTGCTGCTGCTCACTGCTGTCAACCTCGAAACCCACGGGTGTGGAAACGAATTTCACACCATAATGCTCCAGTGACAGCACGAATTAGAGAACTGAAAAGAGAGGGAAAGCACTTCCAAAAAAGAGTGAGATATCAGAGCGCAGTAAGAAAAAGCCAACAATAAAAGTGGCTTATGTAACTGCAGTGTTGTGGATTATATAACCAGGGCTACCTGGAGCAAGTTTAATTGTGCGTGTTTATATGTGTGTGCGTCTTTGCGCTGATATGTGTGTTTTTTTGTGTGCGTCCAACAGTGTCTACACCTTATGCACAATTACAACACACTAATGGCGGTGGTGGGAGGGCTGTGTCACAGCTCGATCTCCAGACTCAAGGACACAACGTCACACGTACCCAGTGAGGTCACCAAGGTAAATGACTCCTTACTCTCTTAAGATCCAACTGATAATAGAGTGAAAACAGCCTCACATTATTCTTTACTAACATTTCTGTTCACTCCTCAGGTACTGAACGAGATGACAGACCTGCTGTCCTCCTGTAGAAACTACGACAGCTATCGACAGGCTTACAACAAGTGTGCAGGTTTTAAAATTCCTATCTTGGGTGTCCACCTCAAAGACCTGATTTCGGTCAACGAGGCCATGTCAGACTATGTGGACGACAACAAGGTGAACATCCAGAAGCTCCAGGCACTCTACAGCCACATTAATGAGCTGATCCAGCTCCAGCAGATCCCCCCCAGACTGGATGCTAACAAGGACCTCGTCCATCTGTTGACGGTAGTGCCCCCTTCAGCGCAGCTTTGCATTTAGACTTTTTTTTTTTTTTTTTAATTTTTTATGTATCTTCATGTGATTCACTAGATTGCACTGCGAGCACAGATGCAAATGAAAGTGTTACAGCATGTGGATTGTCCGGGCTTGTGTGGGTGTGATGAGAGTCTATGATCTATGAGTGTGTGGGTGATGAACTGAGTGTGAATGAGAGTGAGTTCAGATTGCCGTATTAGTGTGTTATCTGTGTGCGGTGCTTTAACCGTACTTGAATGACAGAATGCCCATGAAGAGATAACAGTTACCCTGTGACCCAATTTACCCTTATCCAAACATGTTTCAAGGAGACTCATCTAGATGTACAGAGAGCTCTGTTTGTTTACCTCCGATGTGCTGACGTGTGTTGTCTTCCTCCCTGCAGCTGTCCTTGGACCTTTACTACACAGAAGATGAAATCTATGAACTCTCTTACACCAGAGAGCCCAAGAACTGCAGAGCACCTGTGAGTGATAGAAGCAAACTCTTTTAATTAACGGTTTACCAGTTGGCTTTAAAACAATAACTTGACAATTTAGGAAATAGGCTCATTCACTTTATTGCTAAATTGGAGGAAAAGATAGATATCAATCTCCTATAAGCTTAATGCCATAAAAGTTTACAGTCAGCAGTCAGTTAGCTTAGCTTAGAGGCTAGAAATGGAGGTAGGCTAATTAACAGACTAGCTAGGAGTCAAATAAAGTATTAAAACAAAAGAATGATAAGGCTCAAAGGAATGGTCTGACATTTTGAGGCATAAAGTTCTTGTCTTCGATAACAAGATTGAAGCCACATATGAGGCAGTCAGCGGTCGCTTAGCTTAGCTTCAAGTTTGTTTAGAGCGAACACTGGAAGGGAAAACAGCTAGCATGGCTCCGTCAAATTCAACCCACCAGCACCTCCAAAGCGTTTTTAAATAATGTTTAATATTGTAATTTTTTTTTATCCGAACCTAAACCAAAGCGTTTTAAAAAAAACATCACCAAGAATTAGTTTTTTGTTTCTTTTTGACAGAGTCACACCAGCTGTTATCTCCTCATTTTAGCCTAAGCTAACTGCTAGTGGTTCCAGCTACATATTTACAGATAGGAGTGTCCTGTAGAGTCAATCTTCTCATTTAACTCTGTGCAACAAAGACAGTAAGCATAGTTCCAAAAATGCCAAAATGTCCTTCAAAGCATTACTCTGCTTTGAGTTCTAGCTAGCTGACAGTGTTTGTTTCTGCCTCTAAAGTTAAGCTGTGAATATATTTAATGTAATAGAAATTCTCAGATAATATTTCACGTTTATCTGCCTGCTCAGGCTCGTTTTTTAATGACAAATTAATTTTCTATTAGCCAGCCACCCCCTCTAGACCTCCAGTGGTTGTGGACTGGGCATCAGGAGTGGCTCCTAAACCTGACCCCCGAACCATCAGCAAACATGTGCAGAGAATGGTGGATGTAAGTGCTTCCTTTTTTGAAGTGTAGCCTCCGCATAGATACTCAGTAATGCTGTTACATAACTGTATTCATTTATTTTAACTATTCTCCTGGATGCTGCCATTTTGACAGCCTGCTCTTGCAGCTATTGTTCACTAATAGTAGAGCAACAATGGTGTTCTCCTCTTGTCTTTTACAGTCGGTGTTTAAGAACTACGATCACGACGAGAACGGCTTCATTTCTCAAGGGGAATTTGAGAAAATTGCTGCTAGCTTTCCGTTTTCCTTCTGTGTCATGGACAAAGAGAAGTGAGTGTTTGACGGGTCACGCACTCGGCTCATTTGCTACTTCAGAGGAGAGGAAGAAAAAAATGGTATTTGTAATGATGAGTGTAGCAACAGGAAGCATAAAATAGCTGCAGAGTTAACCATAACCCCCACCACCACCACCGCCACTACTTCATTCTCACTGTTTTCTCATGCACATCCAGAGGTAGAAGATGCTCACAACCCACAGAACAGCATGTAATTTCTCTTTTAGACTCAAACATGGAAACCACCGTAGATGGTGTTAATGCCGTCCCATTACACATTAACAAAGTGTTACACCTTAACACATAGTGCAAGTGGGTAATGAAACTGTTTGTCATAGTGTTTATTTCCCTTATTGTACTGTTTCTTTATAACCATTTCCTCTATCAAATCATGTATGTGTGTTATGGTTGTCCAGGGAGGGCCTCGTCAGCAGAGAGGAGATCACAGCGTATTTCATGCGGGCCAGTGTCATCTGCTCCAAACTGGGTCTCGGGTTTGTCCACAACTTCACAGAGACCACTTACATGAAACCCACCTTCTGTGACAACTGCTCAGGATTCGTAAGTCGCCACTCAAGCTCAAGGATGAAGGTGTATGATGAAATATGAAACATGCTTCACTGGTTTGTCTAAGTCTGCAAACACACTAAAACTTGTTATTGTTTCGCTTTTACTTGATATTCAGTGATGTTTTTCTCTGTGTTCTTTGTCATAGTTGTGGGGCCTCATCAAGCAAGGCTACAGATGTAAAGGTATTTATAGCACTCTTGCTTGTGCAACTTTAGAAGTCTATCTTTGGCCAAAAGTATCTCGCTCAAGCATTAAGAGTGGCAGTGTTGCAGTGTTTTGTGGGGAGCAGGTAAAGTGAAGGTATCTTGAGAGGGTGTAGTGTGGTTTTCTGTGTTGCAAACAGCTAGCTGAACCTGCAGCACATGAAAAAAAAAATAGTCTGCAGCCAGAACCACAGTTTTTCCCCCTCCCCCATCCCTTAAAAGATCTGAGAGCTATTTGTTTGCCTGACAGTAAGCTTGCAGAGCTCCGAGAATTGCTTTTGCACAACAGATAGTGTTTCAAAGAAAAGCCAGCAGAAGTCAGTTTGTCGATGGTTGACCGACACCAGTTCCTATTCTGACATGTTGTGCATTCTTTGGGCACGCTCAGACTGTGGGATGAACTGCCACAAGCTGTGCAAGGACCAGGTGGCATTTGAGTGCAAGAAGAACCCAAAAGTGACCAACAACATCGACAGTCCGACGCCAAGCTCCACGCCTGTCACCGCGGGCCCCTCAGAGGGTGGGTTTGATGGGCTCACTGATGGGGTTCTTCACCAACATAAACAAACTTGTTTCTTATAGTTACTCACACAATCACAACAGATAGGTTCCCACAGAGGCACACTATCACCTGAAGTGTAAACAATAACATTGTCTTACATCAGCAGTCAGTCGGTTTAGTTCTAATGGCCCGTCTCATCTTGTAGCAGAAACAGTTTTTAGGCATGCGTGCATAAGCAACGTTATTTCCTGTAATCACTGCATGCTGCACTGTACAGAATACACTTTTAAAAATGTACATAGTTTCACTTTAGTTTGCTGCAGCTTAGCTTAAAAAACAAGTGTGCAGCACAGGGTCTATTGTCAGGGTGATTTCCCTCCAGCTGTCACTAAGAACTGTTTCACTTACAGTAATACTGAAGCTGCCCACCTGCAGCGAGAAAAGAAAATATTCAAAAGAACTTTCAATTTTACTTCATATGGATTTACACACATCTTAAAAACACTTTATTAACACAGCCCCTCTTCAAATGAGTCCTGTTTTGTTAAATGACTGTTTTTCATTCCTTACTGAATTGAGTCATTTTATCATGTGGTCGTTAATTGTTTAAATGTAGTGAGCCTGTTCTCGTCAGAGATAAGATTAGATATAATTTACCAATCATGGATCAGGGAAATTTTCATGTTAAAGCTGCTCAAAAAAAGAGAACAGGTAGAAAAAGCAAATACAAAAATACAAAAAGGATACCCAAAGCAGCACTATATAGGAATTCATTTTTGTGCAATTTGGTTCCCGTTACAGGTATTTTAGCGTAACTGCTCCCAACAGCTATACGCCAGTATCTATCAGTGTCCTTCTTCCTGTATCCTCACCTCTGTTATGAAGTTAGCAGAGGCTGTTGAGTCCAGTTACATTGACAACTCACTCAGCTCTGGTTCTGGTGTCTGTTCTGGCACTGGACCTCCATCTAGCGGCAAG
This sequence comes from Naso thynnoides, assembly GCA_029783665.1. Lineage (NCBI taxonomy): Eukaryota > Metazoa > Chordata > Actinopteri > Acanthuriformes > Acanthuridae > Naso > Naso thynnoides. Next base: position 17,056,536 of record JAQLOL010000007.1, on the reverse strand, counting down.
CCAAACCTCCTCTGATAGCAGGGCACAGCGCAGAAACAAGCTACGGGAGGACCGAGTGGCTGAGGCGGAGAGCCCAGTAAACATGTTACAACTCACTCAAACATTACAATGAAAAGTTATTTCAGGGTGACAAAGTAGTTGAAAAAAAAATGTGCACACTGAGATTTGAATCACACAAATTTGCTGCATGCAAAAAAATTGCTGTGTAAAGATGAAATATTGAACATTGGATAGACTTTATGTATTTATAGATTTAAAAAATATAAGGATATATTATAGAGTGCCTTGTATACATGCTGTAAATATTTAAATTAAAAGCACATGGTATAGGATATGTTATAAACAAAAATCTAAAAAGATATAAATAATATTGTAAAATAATAATATAAATAATT
>JAQLOL010000007.1:17043273-17056041 GCA_029783665.1 Naso thynnoides | reverse complement strand
TGCAGAAATGAGCTGTATGCTGAAAGTCATGGTATTATTTGATAAAGAGCTTAAGAGTAAAAAGTCAAGTTCATAATAAATAAAAATTGTTCCATTTGTTTCATTTGAAATAATTCCTAATAATGCCACACTCATCAGGTTCGGAAGAGTTTCCTTTTCCCTGCCCGCCTGATGACAGCAAAGACTGGAGTCCAGACTCGCCAGTCACCTTAAATTCAAGGCCTCTGACGGTTCACAGTGGCACCCAGACAGAGGGACCCCAGCTTTCCTCTGCAGCCCCTGAGGCCAGCCGCAGTCAGCCGTCTCTGCTGGTCCCAGCAGCACCCACCCTTACCACATGTCCCAGCCCAGTACCCCAGAGAAAACAGCGAGCCTGTGCCAAGTGGGAAAACAGAGCATCTGTTGTGGCTAAGGAGCCAGAAGAGGAGAGTAAACCCACCTATGAATCTCTGGAATTAGTGAGTGTCAGAACCCCTTTCCCTTCTAACAAATGCACAGCACTTGAGGCACCACAGTAACTGTACATCATGCAAATCTTGTTTCTCTCCCAGGAGAACCAGCGGCTGCAGAAAGCCAACGACACACTACGTAGGAAGCTAAAGGAGGCAGAGCGTGAGGCGGAAATTCTAAAGACGCTGCTGAAGAGGCACGCTCTCCACCCCGTGGAGGAGGACTCCTCCTCCTAAACAAATATTCACACTCCAGGGAGACTGATGCTGCCCTCATATGGCAGCATGTATAAATCTGGATCCAGTGTTTTACTTATTGGTCATGAACAGTGCAAGTATTTTACCAGTGTAACAAGACTCAGGCAATTTGGCATCACATGGTATGGAGTGGAACACAACTCAAATAGCCAGTGTTTAATGCTAATGGTACAAATTCAGTCCAAAAAGTTAACCAGTATGTCACCAGCAGTGAGACTGAGGACATTTTGAAAGCAGCTACAGCATATAGTATACAGAAAATACTGTCAAAAAAGCTGTAGTGTTGTATTTAAAAAGTTCCACATTAGCAGAAAAATGAAAAACACAGTTAGCATTACTCAATGCATTGAACCAGTGAGATTCGCTGGACTGAGAAACGAGTCCCCTTTGTTAAAGGTATAGAAAAATAAAAAATACTGAATGAGGAGGGCAGTATTTTGGAGCAAAAATAAAGCAGAATGTCTTTGATCAATTCTTGATCAATAACCAGAGTAGGTATTTATGTTAAACATAAAACAGAAACCAGGGGCTGCAGTGAAGCGGACGCAGCAAAACAGTTTTTAACTGGCAAGAAGTTACTGTGTACATGACCGGTGCATTATTACAATTATTATTACTGACCAGGGCCCCTAATTAGAGCAGCAGAAAGAAAGCTGAAGGCCTCAGATGTACAGAAGTGTTGTTGCTCTGCGTCATTGTCCCTGTTCATATCAATGCACAAGATGTTTTCAGTGCTTCTGTTAATATTTATTGTCTCAGACACTACACAGTTCATGAAAAGTGACTTAAATGAACATTTTGTACATTATACTCATACATACAGTGAATTATTTATGCTTGTGTGTGTTGGCATCATATTGATACTTTTTATTTCTATCGTGCAACATGTTTAGCCATGTTTGCTATTATGTGATCCATTGTAGCAGTGTTGTACTGTGAATGAGAGTCAAGATACATGTAATGTGTGTTATGTACTGCAAGTACAAAGTATACACAGTGCTATTTTAATTAATTCAAAGCTCATCCTTAATGTCAGTATTGTTCTCTTATTGTTATAATAAATACTGTAAACTCAATACAAAATGTTTGCTTGTGTTACTCAGTTTCACCACTGGGGGTCACTAAAGCCTTATAGTCTTTTCCATCTTCTTGCTCATGATTATTAACGCTCAGCTTTTAGAATCTCTGGGACCTGTACTATAAATTTTGGGCTCTGATTAGCTATTTGTGTGTTTACCTTAACAAAAAAAAAAAAAAAAAACTCATCCATCCAGCAATTATCTCTGATTTGTTGTGGTTAATGTAGTAGGTTTCAAAACACAGGAAGGCTGAAAGATAAAGAAAGCAGAGTTATATAAGAAAGAAAAAAGACACCTGCGGATAAAGAGATATGCTCATCATTATTGTTTTATATATCTGTAAAATAGTGGAGTGATGAATATATAAACCTTTAGGAAAGAATGTGTCGCGCTGTTGTCAGGAGACTGTGCCAATCTACCCTGTCCCTTGGGCTTTGCTGCTGGTAATGAGTCCAGCTCCTGAGTTAACGTTGGCCTGCAGATAATGAGAGGGCAACAATCTGCTGATGGAGAAGCAGAGATTCAAACCAAGGACCTAATCGAGTTTCTTGAAGCATTTCTGCAAACAGCAGGTGATTTTACACTGCTGAATGTTCTCAGTGCTGTGATTCTTTGCATGCATTTTCATATAGTGGGAATACATCCTCAGAAAAGAAACCAATGTAACCATAATTATATTGTGCTTCTTTATTTCTTGCTGCTATAATGACTTGTTGCCATGCACTGACTTGGCGGCAAGCAAAGACCCGGTGAAAAAGGATAGGAAAGTCACTCAGGCATAGCAGCAGCTCCCAAGCCCAGCCTTGGTGACAGCTAATTTACTTCTATTTGAATGTGACACCCAGCTGCTAGGGAGCAACACCCCAAGTCTACCAGGCTCAATTCGCACTAATGCTGAATAATTTCCAATATCATGGCTGGCTGAGAGAAAGTGACAGAGAGAACATGTGTTAAACCCGGGGGACGATGCCCCAACGAAGGCTGCTTGTTTCCATCAAGGCTGCAGTATAAGCTTGAAAGGAGAGACGCATGGACCCAGACATGTTAAAACAGTCATCATAAAGATAAATGTATCCGTCTAAAATCCATTCACAAACCCAACAGAGAATGTAAACACAATTAACTGCGGTGCATTTGAGCCAGAAGAAGAGGATCGCAAGACATATGTAGGCTAACAGCATAACTCAGCTCTCCATACATTGAGAGCTAAATATGACACTTGAACAGTTTGTGTAATTACAGCAGGCAGACAGAGATGATTTATCACCCAGACATCAGTGTACTTGGGGGAATCGGGCCATTGTGAGATACCCATAAGTTAACTGAATCTGCTAAGTCTAATGAACATACTCCGAAACTAATTAGGGAAAGATGTGGAACATCCCATTACGTCCCCTTGATAGCAGAGTGTAAGACGCAGAGAGCACAGTTAGAACACAACACATTTTCTTTGCGCATTTCAAACACGAGGAAGAGGCGCAACCACAATGCCTATAGGATACAGCAACGCCACTGCTGAACTCAACTCCACTAATTCCCTTGATTATTAAACTGAGTTCATTAAGTTCTAATGATGGCCGAAGGACCCTTGTGGAAGAGCAGAGAGAAAGAAACGGTGGTGGAGGTGGAAGAAAAAGAGAGAGACACGCACACATGAATTTTTCTGGAGGTGGTTTGGAAATTGTGTGAAGCCACGGTGAAATTTTTAATTAACCTTGATGATAGCGTAGGAGTGTAACAAGAGAAGGCTGTGCAGGAGTTTGCCAAGAGAAACATCATCGCTCAGCTGTGTCCCTTTTTGGCCTTTAACAATCATGTAGTTTGAGCTTCATAATGCAGACTAAATCCACTTATCAGCGCATAGTAAATGCAGAACAAAGAGAGAAGAGGCAAAGCCTGAAGCTGATACGAGGGTAATAAATTTGTGGGCGACACTGTTGATTGCGAAAGTGCCCATGAAGAAACATGAGTTTACATTTTTCGGTCTGGTTAAGCCTGGGTACGAACATAAAGCAATCTATGGGTCCGGAGATTTCTATCCAGTCAAGTTTCTTTACACAGCTTGTCTTGCTGGCATGCCAGACGATGCACCTTCTCATCCTGTAGTAATGGCTCCCCATTGTGTTTGGCACAGAAATATATTTTGGCTGAATACAAAAGAGAAATCTTAAGGATACTCTCAGGATGATACATTTACAAACAGCCAAAACCACATCGTGCTTGTAGGTTGTTTGTGCATGCTGTGATAGTGAGACTGCTTGTTCTTGTGACTTGTTAGTCATACACATCATGGGGAAGGATACAGGATGCAGCCTGAAGTTGCATGTTGTTTAGGTAATGTGAGATTTATGTTAATACACAGTTCACCGGTGCAGCTGTCAGAATGATGTATGATTGATTTTCATTCCCTGTTATTGCTCCTCAAGGTGTACATTTGCCAGAAACTGGTGGTGAAAAGAACAGAGAAACCATTTAAAATGTTGCAGTTGCACTGAAAGGAATTCATCATGTTGGATCGCATTTAAGTCGGATTGAAGAACAGATTGTTAGAAGGTCTAAATATCTAAGCCTCGTTTCAAGTTTTTGCGGCATAAGCCAAGAAGCTGCACATTGTGAGCTGCCAAATTTCCGTGTAATGTTAATGTTTCCATTTAATGATTCACTCATGCCAAGAACTGAAGGGTCAATGGTAGGTCTACTGTATATAATGGAACAAATACTACAAAGACAACAGCAAAAGAGGAAGGTTTATTAAAGAAAGATTAAAGAAAGCAGGAAAGCGAGAGGGTAAGAAAAAGAATTTTAAAAAATGGAAAGACACCAGCAGATGCTGCAGTGCCAGAGCAAAGAGAGCGCCTTTGACGCTCCTCAGAACCTTCTTAAAACAACACATTGCTCAGATCAAGCAAAGAGAAGCAAAGCAAAGGAACAGATATAGAACAAGGAGAGCAGGAATAGCAGGAGAGTGAATTTCCGCCTGTGAGAATCCCTTCTGAAGGTGAGCGACACAGAGCAAATCGAGCACTCGTCTGAGCCGATCTCTATCTGAACCCTGTAAGCTCAACATCTCCTTCTGTTTCCAGCGAGCAGTGGGGCACAGTTGGACTCACCCACTCGCCTAATAGGAACCACAGACTGCAGCTTACATGAGAACAAAAATAGAACGTGCAGAGCAGATAACTGAAGCCAGAAATTGAAATGTGATGGTGGACAGCTTGTTGTTTTAGCATGTGCCAGGATCCTCAGTGCCTTGATATATAATATTTAACACTCAATTTTAAATTAATGTTTAATGCACTTATGATGTTGCAACACTGGGACAAATGATGCTCAAAAGCTTGAGTTTTTTTTAAACATGTTGAGGTGCTACAAAACAGTTAAAGCACAGTTATTTTTCGTTTTTGTGTCAGAACTGTGGAGAATATAATTAAGATTGTGGAAGAAAAAATGCCAAAGGACAGACTCATTAGACTAATTAAACCTATAATGACTTTTTTTTTTTTGTTTGGGGTTTTTTAGCTGTTTTGGGGCAATTCACAAGTTGCGATCACAACATTGACTTATCTGCTTTGAACAGGCTGTGGCACATTTACAGATTCATTTGTCACTGGGCAACAACAGCATTCATTTGGAGTCATTTTTCCTGCCACCTGATGAACACAAGGTTTCCATTAAGTATCTTTTAGCTCAGTTTTTGGTCTCTACCGAATCTCAAGGTCAGTATCTGTCTCTTCAGCGGCTAAACGCTCCATTATGTTTGCCAGGAAGTGGTTAACTGTGATAGTGCTGCGGTAGTGTGTGATGAGTTTTTGGGGCTTTCTGCTGCTGTGGCACAAATCAATGCTATGGCAAGCATGAAAACAGATTGTTTTGTGACTTTACCATTTTCTGTGCTTTCATTATTATGAGCAACAATTTTTGACACACTGATATGTTGTTACTAGAGAAATATTGATTTAAACTGCTTTAAACAAGATGTCTGTGGCCACACTGGTGTTGTGAGGCTGTATAGTCTCATCAGGCAGAACCCTGCTTTCAGCTAAATGTCAGCAGGCTAACATGTTAAGTCACGCCTCATCCAGTCAACTTATTGGGACCTTTTCTTTGAAAAAATACGTACGGGAGCCGATGGAAAGTGACAAATTATTTTTGATCGCATTTAAATTGTGCCGTCAATCTCAAATATGATGTTTTTCAATTTTAAAGATCATTTTGCAAGTAAAGAATGTTGCAGTTTATCACACAACCGCTGAAGCCAAAGACTTTGAAAAAGTATTCAAAAAGACTACACATCCGATTGTCGTGCAAGTGGCGTTATGATAACGATCTCTTACAAAACCAACGAACTCTCTTTTTGCATGGCTGCACCGCTCAACATGCCCATGCTTAAAATGATTTTTTTTTTTTTACCTCTTTCAATACATTTTCCCTTGTTTTAAAGGAATGAAAGAAACTGTGCTAAAGTTACAGCCATGTTAGCCATGTTAGCAGTTTCAAAATGATTGTTAAGTGGTTCTTAATTGTCTTCACGACAAACTGTGACTTTACCAATCTGTAAAAGTATCTTTTAAAATGACAAATATCATATTTGAGAATGAGGGCACAATTTAAACAAGGTCAAAGAATAATTTGTCTCTCCACATTGACTACTGTACAAAATTCTTTTCAAAATAAAGTCCTATGGGGTCCGCTTACGGGCATGATATAGTCACTCTATGCTAACATGCTAATGTAAAGGACGATTTAATGCATATTTTACTCACAATCTTACTCTTGAATGTAATGTTAGCATGCTAACGTGCAACAAGAACAAGAAATGCAAAGTACTACTGGGATTGTCATCTGTTTCCAGGACAGTTGGTCCTAAACCTGGACATTTTCAATTTTTGATCAAATTGTGGTGCCTTAAGAAAAGTCAGGGGATCTCTAAAGTCAGTAGGATTTGTTATATAGGGACCACAAATATCTGTACTCAGTTTAATGACAATTAATATAATATTTGTTGAGATATTTCACTCAGGATAATAGTGGTGGACTGACTGACTGACACTCCATCCCTAAAGAACCTGTTTATGACTAAGTCTCGGGTGACTTTGCATCACAATAAAATTATGTTCAAGCTTATAAAATTTATACTTCACTTACTGCCATTGAAGGTTCAATTCAACAGAGAGCCTTAACTTCTTATTTCTCTTCTCATATTCTTGTTCTGGCGGGACTTGTTGTTTTCCTTGAGGCAAGTCCTCTACAGCTGCTGCACCTCATTTCAGACACCAGCCTGTAGACAGTATATTTGCTTTGTGTCTCTCCAAACAATCATAGTTCGCTCCAATATGTAGAGCAGGAGGAGATCCATTGTGGATACATAGAAGTAGACAGAAGATAAAAACTTTGAGGGCAAATTTAATAACCAGACTGTTTCTCACATTAATATATTGTGCACATTGTGAGAGCACATAAAATGTATCATCTGCAATAACTGCTGCATGTCCAGTCAATGTGTCCCCATAAAAAGTGAAAACACAAAGTAGATGAAACACTGGAAGCGAGCTGTGTCTCATATTCTGCTACATCTCCCTGATGGATTAACTCTCTAACAGGGGCCTAGTTTTGGGTGGCCGATATTTCCAGGCTCTTGACTTAACATTTCGACCCAAGAACGACATGATGTGTTAATGCACCAGTCAAGCTTAATAGTGCTCAAATTTCAGGCCTTTTGAAACACGTTCACAGTGCTAGTGTTGTGATAACTCGTGAAATGGAGCTTTAGTTTGCCCCAGCAGTGCATGTATGTATAATGATGGGTTTGTTCGTTGCAGTGATAATGCAGAGAGAGTGTAAGACTGTCCATTTACCCAGACCTTCAGTCCCACAACTCTCCTTAATGGCTGGCTGAAATAGCCAAAGGGCTTTAATGAAGGCCAACAGGCTGTTTAAGAGTCTGCCACTTGCTGTTGGTCCACCTCCCCCCACTGCTGATTTCTCCAATGACCCCAGACATCAGGCAAAGCCACGTGTTCAGCACAGCTACCTCAATGCCCGCCGGATACAGTGACTTATGTACTTGGTACATCATAACAGCACAAAACCATTGATATCACTTACAGCTCAGTAGCAATACATCACTTAAAGGTCAGATAGACATGTATCTATCATTCCCTCCCCATATCTATTCTATATTCTCTTTGAAGGTCAGACCTCCAGGAGAAACGTGGGAAGGAGAAGCTGTACAGTCACCGCATGATGAAAAATACTGATTGTAATCTGGCACCATTTCTGTTCAAACCCCAGCCACTTTTACTTTACTGCATAGCATTGAAACACTTGTCAGGAGATTTCAAAGTGCTCTGATGTGTTATGTGTTTAGTGGGTGCTCATTTGTGCTGACAGCATATTAAATTCTACCGATGTGAGCGAAACATTCCTCTGTGTTACTGTCAAATTCACCATATGTGGGGCTACTTAATGTTCAGCAGATCACAGGGGAGACTTGTATCTTATGTAACCCAGTTAGAGAAATTTGGGGAAATGTTTTTATTCACTTTTATTCTGGACAAGAGTAAGATGAGAAAATGGATACTACTCTCATCACTGCATAGCTACATCCATGAGCGGTTAGCTTAGCTTAGCATAAAACTGAAAATAGGAAGAAACTAGCAAGCTTAGGTAACAATTATACATCTACAAGCACTATGAACACTCAATAATTAATGTTATACCTTGTTTATACCTTGTTTAAAGCTGAGGTAAGAATTTCATTTTTGATGTCATTGGGCAAAATTTCCAAAATAACCTTTCAGCATATTGCAATTTAGGTGGTCTGAAAGAACACTAGACTTCAGCACCTCTCCTCGGCTCCGTATTCAGGATTTAGAAATCCTTGACTCAGTCAGTCGACTTGAGTCAAGCAGAGACGGACCAGTTTACACTGCTGCGACTTGTAATTTTATAACTGTTTGTAAATCTTTGGTGTAAACTGTCCTTAAAATAGAGAAAGAGAGCAACACACAAAGTAAAGTGTGAGCTGGTGTAGGTACCAGATGTGCTCGGCCTGCCAGATCGGCTCAGGGTCCTGTGATTACAGAAGATGTAATTTATCATGATTGGCTGCATGGTGATCTCACATTATGCTTGGTTATTGCTTTCAGCACCCAGGCCGTTCTGCACATCATGCACAAGCAGCCCACCAACTTGGGCTGCAATACAAACTTAAAAAAAACAAAACAAAACAAAAAATAACACTTCAAAACGAACTGCTTAACAGAGTATCATACGGTAACATCTACGTAGCAAGCACAGCTCACACTTTCCAATGTAAAGTACACAAGTATGTGTGTGTGTGTGTGTGTGTGACGGTAGTCCTTGATTTGTGAGACTCTTGCGATATTTGTATGTGATGTTTCTTCATTGTGCAACTGGGTCACCCTTATTATGTTAATGATAATGTGACATCAATGTGTTATTTTCCGGACAGAAAAAAGTTTTTAAAGAGTTTTTAAAAAATATTCATCTCTGCGAGATCTGTTGTGGGTCAATGCATTACGTCCTCTGGAAGAGCAGGAACCTGAGCACATCTGGCAGGCCAAGCACATCTGGTACTTAAACTGGAGCAAAAACAGGGAGGGGAGGATGCAGCGGACTTGCTTCCTTACAAGTTTCATGCTACAGCTAGCTTGATTTTCAGACATTTTGTACCCTGACTTTGTTTAAGGAATACAAAAAGTGTAAATGTAAAGTTTTGGTTGCACAGGCAGTGTTGTATCAGCCACTGCTCACACTTTTACTTTACTTTACTTTTACAGAATTCTTTTGTCATTTTTACACTGTGGCATGCTAGCCTGGCAATGTATTAGGACATAGCTTTTACTTTTAAAGAGAAGGTTAGCTGGCTCCACATTTTCAGTCTTTATGCTAAGCTAGGCTAATAACCTCATGGCTGTTATTTATGGACACCTGTGTCTTCATGGCAAGAAGTATAAAAAGTGTTGATAATTGTCAAACTATTTAGGATGAATGCGTCATTTGGATATTTAATAGGATTTAGCAAAAACTAGAGTCAAATAGATATTTTAACCTTTACTATCATGAACAATAATGCTGCATGACTCCTGTTCAACTCGATTTGCATTCAACCATTAATTTTTACTGTACTCATCAAGGATCACCTTGCTGATCCCTCGAGTCAGCAGTGTGATGGGCACAAGTTAATTTGGGTCAACTTGAGAGAAGTTAAACACATCACAGACAACTCTCCACCATCTGTGAGCTGCCGACCCACAGGGAGCGGCCAACTGTTCACATTAATGTGATTTGATGCTTTCCTTCCTGCAGGCGTCCCTGGAGAGTGACCATTAGCACTGTAGCTGCTTCCTTCAGAACAGAATAATGGGAAGTGAAAGATGTTCCTCTTTTGTTTTTTGATGTTTCAGATTGGAGTAGATTTGAACAACAGACTAAACTAAGACATACCTGTACTGCTCCTCAGACATTTATGTGAAATTGCTGCAGCAAGGTAATGACTATCAGAGTAAGGGAGCTGCTCATAAGGTCTAATCTTCCAATTGACCCACAAGGTCCAGAGATTCAACTGATTTCTGACCTTCCCCGAGCCCTTGTCAAGTGCATGAGAGGAGGACGCCTGCAGATAATGTAAGTAGACAGCTCAGACCTGCGCAGCCACAGCTTTTCATTTATACATCACATCTCCTGTGGGAACCTCTCCCCTGGCATGTCAGAAAACCTCAAACTGTCACATCCCAGTGGAAACGACGCATGGCCCAGTGTGCTGCACAAACTAAAGACACAGACCCTGTCGACTTCTGAAGTGGTTTGTGTTTTGATGAATAAAGATATGTGTGTACACACATCTATGATCGTGCTGTGCTTTCCCATGGGTCGTATTTTCTGTTGTTGCCTGCTGAAATTTTACCAGCAAGTTATATGCAAACATATATTAAGGATGTGTTACTTTGAACATTAGCCACATGAGAAGTGTTGCAATTACTTGCAAGAGTTCCTTACATATAAACTTGGAATGGGAAGTGGACAGGGAGAAAAGAAACAACCAAAATAATGAGCAAAAACAAGGTCACAATGCAGCCGCCACAGCTCGGAGCATCATTTGAAGAATTCTGTAGTCGACTTTACATGCAGAATATCATTATAGTTCTCATATATATAAATAATTTACCTTTTTAGAGTGTTTCCAGCCAATTATGAACCCAAGTTATTCACCATATTGTACTATAAAACCACCAGAATTTGTTTTGATTACGCTTTATTGTTTTGTACAAGTTTGTGTTTTTTGAGCTGTCTAAAAACAGATTTTAACTAATCTGTTGTAAATAGATAATGCTCCTATTTTTCACCTTATGTTGTTGGATAAATTGTGCAGGCACGCATATAGACAGAACTATTTGTGAACTTTTCCTATCAGTGATATGTGATGAGAGAAAGTGCTTCTCTACTTGCAAATTCACTTGATGTTTTTGCACAGAAAGAGCAATCTTTGTCATCTTGTTTTACCAAAGCTAATGACAAAAAAATCAAACACTTTAGATGAAAATGTTTGTCTTCCCTTTATGACTGAGTCTGTGATTTCCTGTTTCTCACACATTTGCTTGCCAATGCAGCTTGGCAAGCAATCCTGCAGTTAAAGGAACCTTTTTATGAAGCCAAGTCATTTAGTGGCTTTAATCTTAATATTTGCTCTCTCTGCTGTAGCAATCTACACCAAGTTTATTGCTTCAAATCTGGACATATGCACACACACACACACACACACACACACACACACACACACACACACACACACACACACACACACACACACACACACACCTTTTATACTACATAATGTGTCCATAAAAAATGTACAAAAATACCTGGGTTGAATCCCAGTGAATTAGTTTTACTGACCCAGAACAACTTTTTCTTTTCATTTTCGTTTCTTCTACAAGTTCACCCCCCTCCTCCCACTTCATTACTGGTAACCATGGTTGCGTTAAGTGTCACATTGTCAACCTATTTTAAGAAACCATCATCCCTTATGTAGAGTAACACACACACACACACACACCTTGTAGGAGGAAGCTACTCTCTTTGTCATGCTGATACTTTCAGTTATGTAATGTTAAACACACACTAATCTCTTTATAGCACATTCAGTGTACACACAGGAACAGGCCATGCTTCGGTGGCTGTGCAAGTCACTCATGAAGACATTTTGAGAGATTTTATATTGAGATGAGGTGGAAGTTTACACATAAACTTATTTTTCTACTTATGGATGTGTTTTTAGTGAAAGGAAAATGAATGAGAGGAAATGTACAAATAATGTGCATTTGTAATTTAGAGATTGCACAGACATTAATGATTCCCAGAAGATGAAGTGTTATTACCATGGTGATCACTTTTTTTTATCTGGCATCACAGTTGGGTTGATAATTTGTTTTTGAATGACATGCCTCAAAAAAAAGAGAAGAAGGATGGGTTGACATGAAATTTGTCTGCAACAAGATTTACTGTGTTGTAAAATTTTCATTTGTAGGAATAAATGTGAGGCTAAGCTAAGAAAGGCAGGTTCCACCTGATATTGCACAGGGGTTTGTGTTGCAGCTCTTTTAATTTTTGGTCATTTTGGAATCCATACATGTCACACTCTGCCCCTATCTCTTATTCATTCCTCCGGGGTTTTTCACCTCTCTGTTTAGAAAACATTTTAACAGAACAAAAAAGCCAAAAAAAACCCTGGAGGAACAGATCAACAACAAACAATCAAACAAAAACGATACATAGGTCTTCCGTGCACTTGTAGGAGGGAACAAAAGTTAAACCAACAGCTTCTCCTGAAGGAAGAGGCAGAAAGACAGACTTCTGAGCAAGTTTTGTTTTACCCACCAACACGTCTGTGAATATTCTCATTCATCCAGGTCATTGTTCTCTCTGGGCAAATTGAATCGTAGGCAACTGGACTTGTATTT
>JAQLOL010000007.1:17032202-17043173 GCA_029783665.1 Naso thynnoides | reverse complement strand
TCTGACCAAGATAGTGGAGCAGGACCCAGGTATTTATCCTCTGTGGGTGTGTTCACCAAAGTACCTGTGAAAGCACTGTTTAAATTAAGAATATTCACGAGTGAAAATCACAATCTCAGGTTAGCTAGCAACATACATTAACTAATTATAGCTAATAACTTTGGTAATCCCCTAACTTGTTACCTCACACCATCATTATAAAAAACACTGTTCACATCAGTCTAAGAACTTTAGGAAAAATGTTTGCATGATGACACTTAGATGATGACTATTTTAAACATTAATAGCCTGCTAATTAATCCGCTAAAATGCTGACATTAGTTTAAGCTAAAGCTTTAAGGATTACTTTGCCAGTTAGCAAGCAGCTTCGTATCCTTCCAAAATAGGCAAAATTACAAAGAATGTTGTTTATCTTCGTTCAATCTTCCATGACCAAGCTCTCAGAATCAGGAATCATAACATAATATAACTGCATCTAAATGATAAATTTTACAGTTTTATATCTGGGTACACAGGCCGAGTTGCTGCTGTACAAGTTAGCGCCAGCTAATCGCTTTTTGCGTTTTACTTGGTGATATTATTTAAAGTGAAAAATAGTTGTCTCTTTCCTTGTTGCATGGTAGGCGAGAATATAACAATATCTATGTGATTATTTTATAGGTTGTAGAATAGCTGCCAGTCTTGTTTGTGCTATTCAGGGTCGGGAAGGTTACTCTGGAAATGTAATAGGTTATGAATGGCTGTAATGGATGTAATGGCAAGAATGGCTTTGTGAGCAGGACAAACTCAGAAAACTCCACTTTCTCTGTCAGTATAGCATAAACTGAGACATTTATTGTTTCAGCTGGGTACAATTACCATCAACATTGATTTGAAATCCACATGAACAGTGGTGAAGATCTCCTTTAAGAACACAGTTGCTAGCAGCTTAAGCTGAAGAACAGGTCATGTGCCATTTATCAATTTACACAAGCAATATGTAAACAGGATCTCATCAAACAGACAACAGAAGCTAGTTTAGCTGACAAACCCTCTAGCCCTGATTTAAAAAACATGGTCAGACAAAAACAACTTGCTGTTCTCAACCTGCGGTCTCATTTGGTTTTCATTCAAGTCCCTCAAACATCAGTGGATTTTTTTAACTTCTTGCTTGAAAAGTGGAAAGCCATATGGAACTTTCTTACTTCTTACGTGCCACCATAAAACAGCATGGACACCTCTGACTCAATGTCAAGTGAGAAATAGGTCAATATAAAATGAATGAGAGATTAAAAAGGACCTGATTAAATCTCCATCCGAGCCATCACTCAACATAATGAGCACTTCAATAAAATATGGATATGCCGATAAAATATGTATACTTCAGGCAGTCCCCGGTGTTAAATTGACTCAACTTCAGTGTCCAGCATCTCTGGGGTCACAATTAGATTGTCATGGATCTTATAAATCTGTTTAGTGGGTGCATAGGCCAATATTGGATGGCTGTGTTAATTCACATGCATGAATGTTCAGTTTAATAATAAAATAAAAACACCTCTGTGGTTAAGTGTGCTCAGATTATTTCATCGGGGTTGCGATGTTCTTATTTCATCCTGCAGATACCCTTTGTTTCTCTCTTGATGTCAAGAGTACACAACTATAACAATGACGGTGCCTGTGAGAACTCCAGCCTCGAAAAATTCACAAGTACTGCATTTCAGATGCATTATGCATAGTGAGGCATCTACTATTCAGCTTAACAAGGGAAAAATGTCAATTATTGTGCGGAAAAGTTGTCAAGTAACATTAATAGTCAGATCAGCTCCATTATCAGTTTTGCGCATTTTCTCACATGGTGTAATTTTTCAACAACTGTGTCAATGTCAGGTTGATCTTACCACCTATTTCATGGCCTTACATTAAGTGACTCATTATCCTCCTAAGTTAGAGAGCATGGAAATACTCCTGTCAGGAAATAACCGAACATCGTGACCATGCTGGGATGAAAAATATGAGCTACATCCACTTCTGCTGCATTGCTTTTCGTAAGATCACTCTATTGCAGCAGACATCTGTCTGGGGAGAGATGACCAAACTAATAAAGCCAAGCAATCTGGTCATTCAAAGGGCCTTGGACCCGAGTGCCCGAAAAGATGAGCAGTTACAGAAATTCATCTTTCCTCATCTTAGATCCCGATGATTACTCCTCCTCCAGAGGTTACACATGTGAGCACTGCTTCTCTTGAAAGGCTGTCCAAGTCAACACACATCCTGTGGAGAAGCTGAAAGCTGCCATTGACACAGAAAACGATCGTTTGGCAGAGCATCATGGCTTTCTGGCGGACTGTAATTACGTCCGGATTGGTTCTTCACCTTGAAAGACTCACATCTCCTCTGGGCCCATTAGGGGCTTTTGAAAATGAGAAGCAGGATGGCACACACAAACAAGTAGTCGCTCCCGACCTTTTGACACTGACAGAAATCCCACGGTCTCCTTTATTGTTTATTAGTCACAACACCAGCCGCAGTAACAGTGTGCACTGAAAATGGCTTTTTAAATAAGGGCACAAACGGCCGCCTGCCAACGCTCTGATAATAAACCCACATGAAATTACAGCTCACAGAACGAACATTAAAGAAAAACATTAGGGAACATGTGGCAATTGATTCAAATAAGAAGAGGAAGCAGAAAAGGAGTTTTACTGTGCATACATAATGCAAGCTTCATGAAATCAAATAATTACTTTTACAGTTTTTGTTTGGGGCAAAATATGCTTTTCAATGATACACGAAGATTATGCAATCTACTACAGTTTCTGTATCAGCAGTTTAGTTTTATTGTTCACAAAGTACCAAACAATTTTGTGCATGACTAAAACTGTAATATGATTTCTGGACCGGCTGCTGAATGCACAGAGTAATTTTCTTTAATAATCATTTGCACATGGCAACACTACAACAGTGCTGTGGTGCTGAGCAAGCTTAAACTTCAGTTATATCTTAGCTTACGCAAAAAGAGTTTGCACTGAGTTTAAACTTTTTAGAAAGCTTTGGTAAGGTCACCACCCTGACATACAGGCTAAAGATGTTGTGACTAATATTTTAGCAGACACTTGTTTGTTTACAAATCAGCAGATAGCAACTTTAGCATTCATTTAGAGTCAGGTTTGTGTCCACTTGATGGATGTAGGTGGAATGTTTCCTTTTTCGGCCCCTTATGGCTTCCACCTAGGCCCCTCCAAAGGGAAATATTTGGCTCTTTAGCTGATAAATGTGCCACTATTTCCCAGCACGCTTGTTGCTAGTCTCATTTAGCCAAATCTTACTCTACACTACGTTAGTACTGTGCCAGTGCCGGAGAAAGGTCTGGTTAACATTTTCGAACAGGGTCCACTCATTGTTCCGCGGAACAGCAGTGCGACACCAAGTTTAGAGGTAAGGTACGAATTGAGGTTACCTTAAGGTTAAGATTAGGCATAAATTGGTTAAGGTTGGGGTTAGGGTTTGGGTTTGTCTGTACAAATAAATGGAAGTCATGAAGCCATTCAGACAGCCTAAAAGAGCAGCCATATCTCTCTCTGTTCATGTTCATCTTGAAAGGAATGGAGGAGGCAGTGAGATATTGGATGTCCATAATGTTGGTGCATCTCACAACATGCGGGCGGAACAGTGAGCCAGCGGAACAATGGGCCGTCAGAACAATGGGCCGTCAGAACAACAGCCTGTCGGAACAGCGGTATGGCACCTCTGGAACAAGGGGGAAATGCCCTGGCTTGTTTCTTCTTTAAACCAATTACAATTGTCTGGGCGGCACTGTGCTCCAGATGCAGCAACGGTGCCCTTTCAAAAACGTCACTTTCAAATAGCAGAAAGGGAGGAAAATGCTGACTGAGACAGTTGACCAAAGGGAGGCTAATACCCAATTTTTATTTTCTGTGACTTACACTAGCTAGTGGGTTTTGTAGCTCTTTTTTTGTTGTTGCTTTTTTTTCCCCGATGTGTAAGATTTAGCGACATCTATCGATGAAGTTGCAGATTGCACCCAATTAAATATCCCTCCACTTGCCCTCTCATTCTGAACAGCGGCTGCGATGCTCACAAAAACCCGTAAAGGCCTTCTTTGGAGCGAGTGTTTGGTTTGTCCATCAGGACCACTGTAGAAACATGCAACATGCTGGTGAAATGTTGCAAGAAAACGATCTTGTTTTCTTGCAGTGATTTTCAATTGAAACATACTTCTTAAATCCCACACACTGGATGATGATTTAATGATTTAATGAGAGAAGACAAAAACAATTATAAGTCACAAAACCAAATGACTTTGCTTGAAGAAAGCACATCCTTCCTCCTTGTATTACATGAAGTAATTTCATTTACTATAATTATAAAAATATTGATTACCGTTGTTCCAATAAATCAGGCAAAGTATCTCTAGAGTTTAGTGATGCATCCGTTAACAGGCTCAGGTGTGTTAGTCAGTGGTTTTGAAGCACTGGTAGGGGGTGCAGTGACAGGTGCAGACACCAGGTAACTGACATGATGCAAAGAGACAGGGCAATGAGTCACTCTGGCCCTCAGCGAGCTCCTCTGCCTAACCTGCAGCGGCTCCTATACGATCACCTATTTATAGCTCTCCCACAGCAGTCCCACTAACCACTGACAGACTGGGAAATCTGGCTTGGTCTGAGCTCTGTTTTGCTCAGAAGCATATTGAAGACACAACGTGAAATCCTCTGCTGTTTTTAATGGGTCTAATGGAAAATCCTAGGCAGAGATCTCTGACATATGCAGGCTGGCCCTGTGACACACCAGGGTTTTCAGCACTGGCAAGGTTGGACATATATAATTGTTAATTCTTTTTATTTGGCTAGTGAAGTAGACTATGACTAAGTCATGAAGCAGATTTTAATGCCTGACTGACTCATCACCTGATATACCTGCGAACACTCTCTGCAGGATTAACATGCCGTTCATTAGCACTACTGATGTTTCTCATGCTAATCCTCTGAGGTATTATTTCTTTTAAAAAATCCTTTATCCCCTTCAAGACAGACACAAAGTCAGTATCAAATCATAACTGTTTTCAGTCTAAAAATCAATAATGCAAACAAAGTACACAGCTTTAATTATTTTTCCTTTTTTTAACAGCTAAGACTTCTGGCACAGCATTAGCACATTAGTAGGAATCCATCATATTAATGATCCCAAGGCCACTTCATTATTCACAGAGAAGCAGCTCGGCTGTCCAAATAAATTATCATTGGTGTTCCATTAATGGAAGTTTTCAAATCTCGCCGCGGAGGATGCCATTAATCTGCACACAGCGTCTCTCTGGAGTGAAACGGTCGGCTACTGTACCACTGCCAGCGATCTGTGAAGATGAGAAGCTCCCCACTGTCCTCCTTCACTTTTCTTCCGTGGGAGGAAGTCCAATTATGATTGACGTTAACTACTGCTGCTCTAGACCGACTCTCTCCCAAGCTGCACACTTTGCATTTTTCATGCACTGCTAAAGGGATGTGTGCGTACAGGTGAAGGGTAGAGCTACAAAGTGGTGCTTCTGTCTGAAACTGCGGATGACAAACTCCGACCTCTCCCCTCCTGATGGAGTGCTTTCAGCTAATTCGACACATATTGCCTTTGTGTGTTGGAAAATTGCAAAGCCCAAAAGTCTCCGCCTGTCCCGTGGGACTCACCGCACACCCATCTCCACTGCACTGTCACACAGACATGGGCCGACTTCCAGACACATACTGTTAATATTCTGATTGGGCATTTGTAGAAGGACCTTGAAAAGTCACGTACTGTGCAACTTTCTAACACTTTAATGAAATTGCTTCTCATAATGTTGGCATTCACCGACTATTATGTTTTTCATTATGACAACCTACTGTAGGAGTCAAGCTCATTTTCATTTTCTCTGGATGTAAGAGGGCAATAAATCCATTTGCTTTAATGCCCTACAGACTGCCTGGCTTTACTGTCAGACTTTAACAAATAACTTAAGTGAGGCTCTGTAATGCATCTCTCTGAGGGAGCCTGATGCATAGTGGCGTTTTATGATAAACAAACAAAGTTATATAAAAGAGCTTTTGTTGTGCTTGTCTGCTCTCAAGTTCAATTTGCTCCTTTGGAAGAATCATCAACTGCCTGAAGACATTCAACTGGATCTGTTATTCATTTACCCACCTACCTATCTTATTCACCACCAACTCTGATTTATTTTCTCTCTCTGGCAATAACATTACGTGATGCTGTCATCACCCTCCTGGCCAGCTCATTGCACCCCTGAGTCAGGTGGTGAATATGAGGCAGTAGCTCCTCTGCTGTGAGTTCTCAGCTGAAGGCTTGCAGCATGCCTCCAAGCCTGGAAGGAGCTCCAGCCTTTGCTCCTGCCAAAACCTTCCCCTATGCTGAACCTCCTCCTGCTCTTGCACCTGGCACTGCGGGCATTGAAGTCCCACTGTTTTCTTCAAACTGACCTCTTTGGCCAAATGGATGAGGTCCTCACACAGCACCTGATGCCTGCGATGAAAATTACCAGAAATAGAATTGCTTGACTGTTTTTGTCACGAAGAGTGAGACATAGACACTGGTGGTGTGGTAAATACATGAAAGGAAAACTGCACTTTTTGGGGGGTTTAGCTTATCATCCACAATCCCTATAGAAGACAAGAATGTAGATGCCTTTACCTCCTCTGTGCGTCCATTAGGTCACCAGATAACCGCCTCACACTGGCAGTTTAGCACGTTCAATGGAAGTAGCGGAGATACACTATTACCATCCCCTACAGCCCCTAAAACCCATCCAAAAATCTCCAAAACGCTCCATCTACATGCTGTGACCATGTGGTGACTGCCACATTCATGACTGTATGGTTGTGAATGTGTAATGGAGGCGCTGTCACTACACCCAGACAAGTATTTCTTTGGTACTTGCTCCCACAGCAACAATGTGTCTGCATCGTAGTTAATATGCAGGTCACGGCATGTAGATGGAGCATGTTGGAGATTATTTAGGTGTGTTGTAGGGGCTTTAGAGGGCAGTAATGGTGTGTCCCCACTACTTCCATTAAATGTGCAAAACTGCCAGCACGAGAAGGCTACCAAGCGACCAACTAAACACGCAGAGAGGGGGAAGGCATCTGTGTTCTTGTCTTACACAGGGATTGTGGATGATAGGCTAAACCCCCCAAAAAAGTGCAGTTTTCCTTTAAAATATCTAAATTATGTTGCAAATGTGAATATCCCCCACATTTGATTTTGCTCTCGCTGTGTGGATGATCAGAGGTGCTGCACTGGCATACGCTTTGTGAAAGAGTTTAATCAAACAGGAAGCATTGCACAGAACGGCCATGTGGGAAAAGCTGCTTAAATCCCTCCTGTCTTTGCAAAAGCCTGCTAGGCCAGATCAAATTAAGTGGTTTGATACTTTCTCTGCCAATCGGATTAGGCCGATTAATTCCCAAAAGTGTTTAAATGATTAAAGCTGGTTAATGGGCCTCAGGAAAGTTCATGGTGTCAAGACTTGGCTGCGATATCAAACAGGGGTAGAGGAACATCAATAGGAGGTAACTGTAAGAGCATTTCTCTGATATAGTGTTGCTATTTGTCAATAAGCAGCACATGAATACCTCATTTTCAGCTCTAATAATCTTTTTGTTTCTGGAAATTGCAAGACTCTGAGGAGGAAATGCTTGACAAATAGTGCATCTGCTCTGTAGTGACATGGTGCCTAAATATAGAGTGGAAAATGGAGCAGAAGAAGAGGGCACAGTGAGGACCATAAATATTCACAGTCCATCTACAGAAAAAGCAGGTCCAAGGAGAAATCTTCTCTTCTGATAAACTATGCTTAATGTGGTACCACTGAGCTAAACTGGTTACGCCTTCAAGGTGCCACGTTTGAGGTTTGGACGTGTTGCGGCTGCGGTGGTCCTGTGCCATTTTGATGTAGGTTTTCATTAGAATAGTCCGATTCCTGCTGTGAACGCTGACTGAGAGAGAGATAAAGAAGGAGTAATGGAGAAACGGTTGCAGGTTCCGGTCCCCTCCTCGCCCCCTCTTCTAATATTGTTCGTCTCCTGAGGGAGTGGCATTCATCACTGAGATGGCGGGGCAGTTGTGCTATGTCGCCTTGTGCATGCAAACACAAGGTGACTCTGGGAGGGCGCAGCTCATGTGTGCCCAGTCTTATGAATGCAGACCCATGTTTCCCCCATAAAGTGTCCATCAGCACCTTAATGCATCTCCCAGTGAAAGTGACAGAGGCTGGGCTTGCACATTATTAACTCCAGACATTTTTATGAGCCTGTGGAACAGAGTGCTCCCTCTGAATAAGAAATGTGTCCAGTGTTCGGCAGCCATAGATCTGTCTTTTACTTCTTGGCATTATGGCCTCTGATGAACACTGTTTCAGTGTGTTTTAACATGTGTTCAAACCCCTTGTAAATACTGTAGTTATGTAATTATTATCATCCAGCGGGATCAAAATAAATAAGGCTTAGTAGTGCTCTGTGGAATCTACTATGTCGCCCATTTGCTTGCATGAAAAACAAAATCTATATTAATGTTATGTAAACAGTGTTTACAATGATAAATGGTGGCATGGAATCGTAAGCAGCTTAACAGAGTGGGGTTAAAGGCACCACCAAATTGGCAGGCTCATGATAAATGCATGAGATTTGTCTGAAATATTAATCAAATCTAAATGTGCAATGAATTTAATATTGGCTCATTTCTTAGCTATATTAGGAACTAATTCAGTGTCACGCATGTTGCTGAAACAAGGGAGGGAATCAAATAAAGCTACCAATTTTTTTAAACTGAATGAAAGCTGAAATGATATGAAAGATCGAGCTTCATGTGGTAAAGGGAGAAAAATGAAGATTTGGAATTTTTATACTTAGAATGGAAGAGTAACATTGTAAGAGCATGTAATCAGCTGTTTAAGTGATAAGCACTAGTAAGCACAAGCAAGTATGCAAAGCCAGTGTTTCACTAAATTCTGCAACAGATTCTGCGACAGAAACAGAGTGTCTTTTTTAATGGTTAGGGTTATGGAGTAGGTCCTAATAAAGACATATTCAGTGATATTTAGGTCACAGACTCTGATGTAGCTCATGTGATCTAAAACAGTAGCTACCTCAAGAGGCTCCCCGCCCGTTTTCAAAAGATTTTCTGCAAATGAGCACTTCTAGGGGGGGGCGCGAAACACCCGCCTGCACATGAGACACAGGATGGAGGAGGACGCCCAGTGCAGGCAAGTAGAGTTTGGAAATGTCAAATCCGTGGTCGGTATCTGAGTTTACTGCGCGCCTCGCACAGCCAATCAGTTGGCTGGAGTCAGCTCAGCCTCTGCCGGAGTTGTTTTGGAGCTTGAGCTCAGTGTGATGCTGTGCGTAAAAATCTACCTGTCAGACGCAGCGGCGGTGCCATGGCGGGCAGAGCTCGGCGAGCAAAGTCCGCTCTCACACGCACGGAATAACTTCCCTGTAAACGGATGCCATATGTTGAGCTACGCTGGCAGTTCCCCCAAAACTGATAATGTGAAGTAGAAAGGTGGGTCCGTCCGTCTCCATCGACTCAGTTGCGCCGAGGAACGATGCTGAACAAAGCTGCGGGAGGATTTTACACTACAGGTAAGATGATTTTTAGATGTATAGCTACTGGAACCCAAAAACATTTCTACATTCAACATTTCTGCCTTTGAGATATAGAAAATCTGTGTGTAATACAAAGGGGAGGAAACTGTGATATAAATTGTAAGAGATCCGTAACATCTGTAGAAGAAGTAGTTGCAATTTTATAAGAGGTGTAAAGGTGTGATGTCATTAAAATAACGAAAATTGTGTTTGTGTGAGGGAAGGAGACAGAGAGCGTGGCATATTTGAATAAACTGTAAAAAGGGAAGGTAGGGAAATAGAAAATTTGCTCTTCATAAATTATTGTGGAGTCAAAGCACACACTCACGCGCTAAGTGGCCATCTTCTCGTGTCAGATGAATTATTTGTGGATGTGGGATGTGGTTTTTGTTGTCTAATGTAGTGTGTAATGGAATTCCCTGTTATCTGGAGAGTGGCTCAGCCTCAGAAGCATGGGGAGGATGGAGAGACCGCAGGACGCGTAGCTGGAGATAGTGGGTCCTTGGTGTGTGGGCTCAGATTTAGCCACTGGCCCACATTATTCATGCTTCTACGCGTCAAACGGCTCTGACACCTATTGCAAGAGGTTTTGTTCTCGAGGGGTCACAGGGGCCAAAGGTCTGCTGCAGATGTCTTCTCCACCAGCCTGGAAATAATTGCATGTAGTGCAATCAAATACAGTAATGTAAGATTTTGTGAGGAGTTTTATTTCGTAGTTTTTGCTGAGCCATTGCGTGTAATGAGTGCTCATGTAATTTTGTCCTAATGTTTGTGTTCAAGTCTGTGCAACTCAATAAACTCCAGAAACCTCACAAATAAAGCCTATAATCCATGTGAGGAAAATAGAATTATTCTTGTCTTTCCCCTGTAGCTCATTTCTCACTACATGGCTTTCAACAAAATCAACTATGAAATGATTTGATTTGCTACTTTAATTCCAAACTATGATGCAGCTGCAGCTATTATCTTATTTTATGATAAGGCATAGGATGTAAAATTAATTTGATGGATGAGGTCTTTGTTGGCCAGCAGGGACTGACCATTGGTACCGGATTTGCAAAACAAAATAGTGTATTTGCATACTCATGCTCAGATCACACAGCCTCACATTGGCGAACTTGTTGCCTCAGTGACAGCTTATTCTGACAGTGCATTATTTTTTTAGAATTATGCATAAACCCCAAATTGTTTTAAATGATCTTCCACTCATTTATCTCTTCAGTTGCATTTCAAAACACGCAGGAGAGTCAGGGAGGCCAGCTTGCGGGAGCTAAAATCATCCACAGTACAAAATACAGCAACACCTGCTACACTTTCCGTGGTTTTTGATATAGGCGGCTGTGATGAG
>JAQLOL010000007.1:17008727-17024415 GCA_029783665.1 Naso thynnoides | reverse complement strand
TGTCTTCACCTACATGCATTCTTAAGACCAATAAAGTCCACATAGCCTGCTAAGGGGGTGTAAAATATACCTCACTAACAAAGTGTGAGATAAAGATGATATGGCAGGCACGCATTACATTGCAAGTCTAGGTAACTTGGACCGCGCTGATTACATCAACATCAATAACATCAATCATATGGCCTGACATATACACCTATCTCATAGAGAAGCCCAGTTTATACAAGGAAAAATCTACATGCATACAAGTCCTTAGATGCATATAATTATATTCTTTGTGGCCATGTGTAAGAGGTAAAGTTTTTAAGTTTTGCATTTTGAGGGCAGGTGTCCTTCCTAGCCAGAGACAAGGCTTAAAAACTAAACCTTATGATGCCTGGGTTTGTGTGGATAAGGACCTTTGGTACATCCTAACAGCTAAGTGCACATGCATAGCAAGGTACGTATCACACAGCAGATAATCTGATCCTGATTTCACTCACTTTTGCTTATCCATCGCCACAGTCTCGCCTCTTGTTCTCGCCATCATGTGCCAAGTCATGCAATTTACAGCACAGCAACTCCTGGTCATATTTCCAGTTCTACTAAAAATGCAGTGAATGTCGTTGCTTTTTGCCCCCTAGTTGTGCACGCATCTCTGTGATGACGTTGCACAGAAACTCATCTATATGTCTGAGTCTCTGCCAAACTAGGTAGTCGCAAGCACTACACACTTGGGCACAGCAACCTATGCATTTAGTTAAAATGCAGCTAATTGAATGATAAAATATTGCGACATGATTCACTTTTTTATGGTTAATAGCTATAGATACATCTAGTTTACTATCCATATGGTAGGAATTTATTTAGAACATGATGACTATGGTAGATCAAGCACTAGCATATTGAGCTTGAACTGATGGGACCTTCAGGGATATTCAGGCGACAAATGTTGGGATCAAGTGAACAAGACATTGATCGTTTGCTAAAAGAAGACAGAGCATATTGTCGATCACACAGTGTTAAACTGAATACAGCCTCTGTTGTAACTGGCATGGCTCTTTAGTGACTTTTGGCATCACTCAGTGTTTAGCCTCGAGGTGACTTTAGCTGCCAGAGTGCTGAGTGTCAGGAACAATGCCTGTTTTCTGAAGTCAGGATGTCAGAACAAAATGAGAGCAGCACTTTATCTCCCTCCAGGACTTGGAAGGGCTATCATGCACAGCCTGCTCTCTTGCCCCACCTGCTATGCAATCAGAAAATTTACCTCCCGAGCCATGGCAAAACCACTCAGTGCCCTTCAGGTTCAACTTGCAGACAGCTTGCATCACACACTGTGCTCCAAAAGCAAAAGAAAAGACTCACTACACCTTTAGCCTACATAGGCTACCTTATCATTCACTGCACCAGGACAAATGGAGCAGATGGCAAGGTAAGCAAGGAACGTTTATGCAGCCTGACCTCCTTTATGTTTGTCCATTTTCCTCTTTGATGCTTCTCTTCAAGCAAGTCTGCATGTGGCTTGATGGGGGAGATGGAGGCGAAAAGTGCTGCTCTCATCAATGGGAGCTGTATGGGGTGTTGAAGTGGGCTCACTCTGCGAGCGAGTGCAGCGCCGCATGTGTTTTCTCTCCCTCAATAGATAGGAAGCTTCACCCACGCCTGCTCGCTCGCTCACTCACAGCATCCATAGCTAGCTCAGACCACCAGAAGCAAACTGATTTGATTAGTCATCCACCCCCACATGAATAAAAAGTTTCCAAGAGGCGGCAGCAGGTTGAAAAAACTTCTGTAAATATTTCATTACATAGGTTTCAGTGTGGGTAGAACCATATGCAACACAGGGCTCTGTTTTAAAAAGACCATTTGCTGTGTTTCTAAAAATAATTTTTGCATCAAAAAATTAAGCGCAAGTCTGTTCGTGTCAAGTCTGACAAAGTCATACCCTGACCAAGAGAAAATAAATGAGACTTTGCACAGAGGACGAAAGAAAGAAACACTTTTGCAGAGGAAAAACAATGATGAATGATCCGAAACAGCTGGATAAGAAACTGAAAAGGAGTGCAAAGGCAAACAGACATTAGAGCTGAGTGCAGCATTAATAAGCAGCATGATACTCTTGACTGTTCATGCGACTGGAAGGCGTTCTCAGATTCTTGTCGCTGCTTTGATGAAATACCTGTCACCGCTCTGTGCTCTTGGACAACAGACGCATAAACAATATGTTCAATTTGTGCCATTCCTCTGCAAAACAGACTGTGAAGTGAGGGCTGCAATTTAATTAAAAAAGGCCTGAGAACTGACACTTTGTCAAGGAATTTCCGTTGTGAAAAGCACAGAATAATCAAGTATAATACTCATTTTCGAGGCACCACCTGAAACCGTAATGGGAGGATGAGAAGGAGGAGAGAGGAAACTGTGTCCTGAAATTGCAAGCTGTTGGGGAAATAGTGGTTATCTTGTAAAAGTGGGAAAGCTCTCGGCTCTGTATTGTTTGACAGATCTTAAAGCAGCATCACACAGTTAATTTGGTAGATTACAGACACTTGGATGCTGTTTGAAGTTCATCCAGGGATCATTACCCATGCAGCCAGATATATTTAATGTATATTTGATTATTCAAGGGACACTTTCTAGGTCAACAGCAGCACCAGTGATGTCTCACTGGATAAAACCAAACTCGTGTCTAATGCCTTTTGAGACTTCATCAGTTTACATGCAGGCATGAATAGTAATAGGCATAGAAGACCAACTCAGCATTGCAATACATTAGGAGTTTCAGATTGTGTTCAAACATATTTACTGCAGTCAGTGTCATGATTTTACAGTATTTCACATGCAGAATTAATTCAATGAACTAGTGACCCATGAAAGCTGCACAGCATTCTTTCTCTGACTCAGTGCATGCTGGGATAAGATCTAAAACCTCCACAATAGTTAGTGTCTGAAAAAGGAAAGATTCTTAAGAAGATGTACAATTGGGGCATTTTTTTAAAGAAGAGAAATATGAATATTTTTGTTTTTCTGGGATCCAGCAGTCCACAAGGGTCCCTTAATATCTGAGATATATTTTTAACTCAGTCTAAATGCAGTTGTTGAATAGAGGAATAAAGAATAGTCTGCTGTAGATCTAATAAAGAGCAATAAAGAGCAACATTCTTACTTGGAATCCCATAATGATGCCAGTTATTTGCTACCTGAATTTTGAAAAAAAATTACTGAAACAATAATGCCAAATACTGTTTATTTGTATCCCTCTGATAGTATTTAAAGTATTCATTCTAAAAATCCACAACTTTATTGGTGTATCTACTTGACTTAAGTACTTCCATTTTATGCTACTTTATACTTTACACTTAACTTCTTTACCTTTCAAAAGAAATTAATGTTCTTGTTGATGTACATAGTTTGTGGTCAAAGAAGTAAAAATCTTTAAAATTTACTACAAAAGAAAGAAAAAAGAAAAAAATTGAATGCAGGCAGAGCTTATTATCTTAAGACCCTCCGATTTATTATGACCTGTTTGAGGGGACCGACCTCTGGTTGCAAAACACTGGACTAAACAAACTATATTTTAAGTAAAACTAGCTCCACTCAACCAGCTTAAACAGTAACATGTTACTGATGTGTTAATTTATTCATATTAAGCATCTGATAATGTCATTTATGCTAATATACAGATTGCAGGAGCCTTTTTATATGCAGGTATAATACTTCAGATCCTTTTAATACATTAAGCTGATAATACTGGTTTGTTTTCACAGTGGGATGTTGAGCAGAACAAATCTGTATTCCTAACAGGTTCTTCCAGAGCAAATTTCAGTGTGAATGAGGAAATGAAGACATCCCTACAGCACAACAGATGTCAGCATCCATTTCTGCAAACACCCCACACCCCACCCCGCTGTCTCCCTTTTAGCCCCCACTTTAATATCAGAGCAAGGCTCATCTTTGAAGCATCTCACACGTACATGCTTATCTGCCCTCACACCTTTGTCGCACAGCAACATGCCTCTCTGTGCCAAGACACACTCTGGACCGATAAGCGCCTCACAGCCTCATCTTGTGGCTTCACTTATCTCTTCACTTATCACTCTTGAGCAACAAGGCAGCACTGTCTATCTTTTCGTGTTCCTCTGCTCTTGATAAATACAGACAGGACACTCTCCCTTCTTTTTCTTTTACGGTTTTTGCTCTTAGCATTCCTCTGAGGTGCCGTCTTGTGTCAGCACAATCACCCAACAAAGTGCAATGGTTTTTATTTGCAACCTGACATTTCACAGAGAGAGGCGACGTCGTCATGAAATATGAAGCCCGAAGACTTAAAGGCTGGTAAGATAATATTGAAGCAAAGGCAGCTTAACACAGTTAATGTCTGCTCATATGACTGGAGCTGGCATGTAAAATTGCCCACAGATGGCCCACTGAAAATACCAAGTAAAGAAGGCTGGAGGGTGGCTGCAGTGGACGGCTGCTGGTGTTGTGCCACACATCATAAATCTTTCCAGGACAAGCAGTCAAATCCGACATCAAGAGATAACTGATGCCCATTACTAGACAAGACAGCAAGTGACAGAGAAGCGTCTTGGTCTATTAAGCTGAGCTAGGACAGTAAAGGTCATCCAGGGACTCAGAACTATCATCATCCCACTGTAATCAGGCTAACCCTTAAATCGTAATGCATAATATTTAAAGAGCTTTCCCATTCAATGCCTTTTTTTGGAAAAGGAAAATAAATTGCTTTTTTTTTTATTATGATCAGGGATTTGATATTTAAAATGTCCAGTATCAGCAAAAAATTCAGTTCACTGGCTGATTTTACAATTGCAATGCTGAAAGGAAAGCTAACAGTACAGCAGGTAATATAAAATGCTGTTTACTTTTCATTATGTAACTTCTTTGTGTCTTCTCCTGCTGCGGTCAGACGCTAATCAATTATAATTAAAAGTGTTGAGAAGTATTCAATAAGCAACAGCCATCAACAGCAGATTTCAATCAGCTGCTCAATCAAAAGGCTTGTGGAGTTAAATTACCTTTATTACCTTACAAATAAAGTGCTAATATCCTGCACAAACTCAGAATGCTGATTATTTCAAAGAGTTTAAAGTAGGTTACTGAGATGATGACTCTCACACAGGGAAGAGTAAAAGCTGGTTGACTCTGATGGCTTAAAAAAAAAAAAGAAAAAAGAAATTGAGCCTAGGATGAAATCAGCCCCTGCTAGTACAGATCTATTAGCTGCAGTATCAGTCCAGTCACTATTAACCAACAGCACAGTTTCATCACATCACTGAGAGCAGCAGAAGAGTGACAAGAGACAGCAAATATTAATCAAGATATTGGATCATATCTGCTCAAAAGCTTTCAATGAAACCCTTGACAGGTGTGAATCAATCTGAAGATGTGCTGTTGTTGCAGTGGTGGGATTTTCATTTTTCAGCTGTATTATAGAAAATATGTAATTAAACATTTTGATCATGACTGTGTACTTTAATTCAAAAGACACCAATTTACAGTGTCTGATTTTTTTAAATGAAGCTCAATACTGCCACCATGTGGATTAAAACTTGCTCTACACTCAAGCAGCAAGATGAAGCACTCAGTGTTTTTAATTTTAAACCAAAGACATAAAGACAACAAGCTGAAATATTAACTGCATTAACATAATATATTAAAAGGTCCAGTGTGTAGTATTTGAGGGGATCTATTTGAAAAAATATGACCTAAATTGAATAGAATATTCATAAGTATGTTTTTATTGTCGTATAATCAGGAGTATTCCATAGCTTACGGTAGCCCAGAATGGACAAACCCAACACTGATTATACAGAGAGCTTTTCTCGAGTACCAGGAGTTTCATGGACACTGGCCACCTACACACTTGGAAGGGGAGGGTGAGAGGAGGGATATTCAGTCATGTGCAATCTGCAACTTTAGCACTAGATGCCACTAAGTCCTACCCAGTGGATCTTTAAACACTTGCAAATGCATATATGCATGCATGAAAATTAAATATTAAAATACGAGTATGAAAGATTTAGTGGTATCTAGCAATGAAGATACACACTGTAACAGATTAAATATCCCTTCAGGATAGATTTTCAGTACTGTACCCACCACTGGTCATATGAGCAAACACAGGCTTAACATTACCAAGCACGCTCATGGCCGACTCTCTCTACAGAGGTGCATCGTAATATGTTGCCCACCATGGTGACGGTACCACAATACAGCAATTCTGCAGTGCTTGATATATTGCAAGACATAATCATTATCTAAACCTTGTCCATGTAACTTAAAAAATATAAAAAATACTCCTCAAAAGGCACAAAAAGCAGGAATTATGCAGTGGTGTAGAGCAGGGTACACGCAGGTATACAGAGTATACCTACTTATTTTTCAGTCTGCATGAGTATACCCACTTCTGAATCCCCTCTGATCCTGTCTGTTGCAAAAGAGTTATTCCAAGAGGCTGTAAAAAAAAAAAAAAAGAATCTTCTGGCCCATGAACTACTTACAAGTTTTTTTCATGTGTGGATGGATGAAGAAATATGGAGTAGTTCACTCAAAAAGCCTAATTTTGTAACTATCTCACCCTATAGTCTGACTGTGGGCCAGTATTGGTTGCAAAATCTGCACCTCTGTTGTGGCTAAAATAATTTCACAATGATCCTTCTTACTCTGTAATCAAGCAGCAGGAGTTAAGTGACAGTATGCAAATAGACCTTCAACTGCCCCATTTTGGGATGACCTAAATATGCAAGAGTAGTCACAATTTAAAAGGGTGCTTGTCCTTGCTGGACAGGCCACTTTAAAAACAAAACAAACAAACAAAAAAAACTGGGAGTGTAAATTAGAAGTATATCCACTTGTCTTGTGCATTGTCCATAGTCATGTGGGCCATCATTCCAGTGTAAAGGAACAAATAAACTGGCAAAGGGTCAAACTGCCAGAGAGCAGAAAAATGAGGGTTGATAAAACAAACAAGTGAATGCAGAGGAATCTGAAGAGAGAACTTGTGTGTTTTATACAAAATATCAAAACGTTGCTTCCTAGTATTAATATTATAGTGCAAGAGAAGGTAATAAGACACATTCCTTTATCTATGGTTTCTCCCACTCCCAGCTTTGCTCCAGTACCACTATTCTATCTAAAATTACATTCCCAATTGAAGTAGAGTCCTTTTCTTTCTTTCTTTTTTTTCTTTTTTTTCTTTTTGGTAATCCAGTTGTTTGGCCAAAGTTTCTGAATAGTGGATTGTAGCAAAAAAACATCAGAGGGCAAAAATTATGCTTAGGGGCCGTGGAAATAATTAATGCTAATTAAATTAGAATTTTCAGAGATGAATAATCCACTACTTGTAGTTCTTTTGTTTGTGGTGGTTTTAATTCAGTAGTTTCAGTGACAAAACATTTAGGTTCTGTTCATTTACTCATGGAGGTACTTTGGTATTTGAACCAATTATTACTTTACCATATATGCTGTAATTTTTGTCAGTAAAATTCTGTGAACTGGAAATATAACTGATATTTTATTTTAGAACTGTATTCATCTTTTTCTACTTTATCAAAAATAAAATAATAATAACCTATTCTATATGACACACAGATGTACTGACACCTCCATGCAGCAGAGGGCAGACCAACACCACATTTCAGTTCTCTTCAGTCTCACCACATCTTGTATTTCATCTCAACTCAGCACTCAAGCGAGCTGGAAACCTTCCCAAAATGATCTTCATGGACGTAATCTCACTAATAAAACTCATATTGCTCCCGGCTCTATCAAAAAGAAATTGAATGTTAATATTGCATTAGTGGAAATCTTTCCATAAACCTTCCTCCCATCTCACTTTGCATGGATTGAGATGATCTTATGATGGTCTTCAACAAGCAGACTGTCCATCATAAGGGATACTGTGAATTACCTCCCCACAGCCAATGTAAACAGCTTGATCTTCAGCAAATCTGGTGTATCATAACCTTCTATTCCACTCTCGGAGGATTAAATAGCTTTGCACTTTAGAGGAATAATCCTCACTCTGTATATGTCTTGGCCTCAATAACTGAATTGGGTTGGGGGTCTTTGGAGGTGATGGCTCCCTCCGTTTCACAGAATTTGAGTCGCACACTCGCAAATGATTTTGGGCTCCATTGTGAATTCCACTTTAATAGATGATGTGTAAAATCAGATTTCTTGAGACATTTGTTGCTTAAAATGTACATTGAATTTTCCTGGAATTTAAGCAAACAACATGTCTAACTTGTGTAAGATCAACAAGGACACTACGATGGTAACACTGTGCCAGAAAATCCATGCTAAGTTTTAAATAATAAAGCCTTAATGAGGGTTTCTTCAAGTTGAGGGCCTCACGCAGGTTTAACTGAAACAAATCAACAACAAAAGGCTAATAGTCCACAGTCGTAAGGGACACTTAGGATGGTTGCAGTACTTAACATTTTATAATATCAACAAACTATTAAGCATTAGTTAACTATTAATAAATATTTAGTTAATCATCTATAAATTTAAACATTGTTCCGACTTTATTACACATTAGTATGTTATGGATAAACACAATTATAAATGCTTTATTGTTGATTAATAAGCTCAATAATGCTTCATAAATGAAGAATTTAGTATTTACTAATAATTAATTAATAGTGTGTTGTTATTATAAAGTGTTAGCAACACATTTTGCATTTCATTTGTTTTTACTCAGAAATTATTTGGTCTAGACTGACCAAATTTGTATTTGTTAAACTTACATCTATCTGATAATTCCCATACCATTTTAGATGATTACATATGACATCATTTTCAGTTTTTATTTCTGTGGAAGTCAGGTAGTTGAAATCCAAATCTTGAGGCAACTGAAACTTGCTAAAATAGCATTAAATTTAACTAACCAACTTTACTTTTGCTGTTTGTCTCAGTGAGCATAGTATTCTGCAAGTAATCATTGTCTTAAAATAATATTACATAATTTCAAATTATTTAATTCTATTAGTTTATTAATGCTTATCATGTTACTTATGACCCAATAAAATAATTGTTAAAGCAAAGCTAGCTTTCATTAATTCCAGTAAAAGGTGGACAGTACAACAAAAATATAGTTCATGAAAACAATATTATAATTTATTCCTTTAAACAAGTTTTGTTTGTTTTTTACAGTATATACATCTAGTTGCAACTGTCCACAGTCAACCCTTGCTGCTCTATAAAACTGTGCTATAATATGCTTACAATGAAAATGCTAACATGTTCAATAGACTATCTAAGTTTTTAGTTTGTTAGCATTCCAACATTTGCAAACAAAATACATTAATGCCTTTAGTTTTGCTGGTATTTGGACATTGTTAGATATTGGACAAATTAAAATTTTCACCTGATAATGCTACTAGGCTAAATCAAAGGTTTAATGATCATCCAGGATGTTAAAAGTCACTTTGAGGGGATCATAAATGTCTGTAAAATAATTTAATCATAGTCCATCAGATTGGTGTTAAAAATACTTCAGTCCCTGAATCAAAGTGCTGGATCAAATGTCTGACCAACAGACCCGTGTTGCTACCCCATGGCTCAAAACTTAGAATCCCTTTGGGAAATTTCTGTCATTTATTGACTAGAAAATGTCAGTTGTGTGTGTGGTTTAGCTGCAGAAAATAAGAAAACAAGATTTGGCCTTAAACATGGGATGTCGGGTTCATGGAAATGTGAGAGCAGCGAGCACAAGACAGGCTGCTGAATCTTTGAAAGGCTGTTCTGTACCTCATTTTATGTTTCTCAAAATAAAACCACAAAAATATGTTTTTTAATGGATGAAATGCTCCTGTCTTTTTCACTTTACGTCATGACTGGAGCTCTTCATCACAGGTTTCCCCTTTAAATCTCAAACATTTCCTTCAATTCTAAAACTACTTTTATGATCAAGCATCTTCCTAGAAATATGCCAATCGTGCCCATATTCAACATTTCATATTACTTTGACATACTCCAGTCAATTTCCCAGCCACCATTAATTAATTTATGTATACTTATCTCTGTCAACAATGTAATTAGCAACCTTTTCCCCATCCGGTGACATTACGGTTCCAGTCTGAGAGCTATTCAGTTCTGAGACATGCAGCCGCATACTGATAATAAGTGTCCCTTGCCCTTTGAAATTGCTCTCTGTTTAATTGAAGTAGAACTCAATTGTTCAACTCATTAAGAAGCCCCATTTGCAAGCTGAGGAGGAAAAGCAAAATGTGACACGGATTACGGCTTAAGCAGATACATAGATGTGTGCTACAGCTGCGTTCAAGTGGCCTGACGGGACGTTACATGAACAGCCTGTGAAAGATGAAGATTTCCAACAAATAAAGCCGTTAGACTTTGGCTAAGTATTTGTATAAGAGGATGAGACAGCTTGACTGTCGACTGGTAATAGCATCTATTAAAGTGACTTGGAATCAGGCAGAAGTCATCCTACGTGGGGAGGGGGTTGCTTTCACTCTTTCTTCTGCTCCAAAAGCAGTGGTCCCCTGGTTTAATCTGAAATTGAGGGCTCTCAACTGCGACGGATTACAGGGACTAACCCAAGCATGCAACTGTGGACTCTGTCCTAATGAGCCCGGCCAGCAGAGCATCAAGTGACAACAAGTAGCGACCCCAACAACAAGGGCAACTCCATGCCGTTTTAAGAGTTACAGTAATGCCTTGCCAATGGACAGATTTAGACCATTTGTTACAAAGGAAAGCGGAACAAATAGGCCAGACACCGAAAGCCACGTTTAATAAAAGGTGATTTCTGTTTTATGCTTCGTATTTCGAGTTATACACATTCTGAAATGAAAACACAAACATTTTTAAGACTACAAGAAAACATGTCAAATTGTGCCTTAGTGAGAGAGATTAATATATCAATTATATACAACTTAATATAGGACAATTACTTTCTTTCTCTTAAAAGAGATCTGTCGGTGGGATGGTACTTATTTAAAATGTCACCATTTAGCACAAGCAACGTTAAAAATGAAAGCCAAGAATGAGAAGCAGACCTTCAGACACTGACTGGTTGTTGTTAGTCCTAATTATTATGTTATAGCTGTTATACTGGATAAAATTTCCCTCATCTGGCTCTATATATAACTGTGGGATCTATATACACCAATATTAACACTTTTACTCCCACTGAGTCAAATCTTCTCTGCTGTGCATGAGCAACAACGACGGTATGTTCGGAAGTAAATCAGAAAAAGTGCATTTGCATCTTCTGTGCGGAGCGAGTGACAGCCAGATGAGTTTTCTTCTTAAAGAAGTCCAGGTGCAGGCAGCCTCTTAAGACGTCAATGAAGGATGAAAACCTGCCAGAGAGACCAGTGAGTTATGTTGAATAAGTTCCTACACATGCTGAAAGCAGCCAGGCCGCTGCATTCACTCACGGAGCAACAGTCCTCAGGAAGCTGATAGTCTCTATGGACTTTTCTCTTCTTCTGCAGGACTCAGGGGATCACTGGCTTTCTCCTCAGCCGCCTGTCTGTCTTGTTTGCCCTCCAGCAGTCTGTCATGAGAAACCGTCCCCAGCACTTTGGCACTGTGCTCCTGTGCCTTGGCCCTGAGTGCAGCAATGCTGTTCTCCCTCAGTTCCTCTTTAGAAATGGTGGACTTGGCTTCCGACCTCTTCTCCTCCACATCAGCCTCTTCCGCCCTCTGAGAGCTCGTCTGCTGGGGCGCATCGCACTTTCCTGTGGGCGGGCTCGCTGCTGCCTCCGTCGACTTTTTGTGCATCCCTGCAAAGAGTTGCGGGTATTCAGATTTAGAATAGCGTCTGTTGATTGGTAAGCCATCTTGGACTGAAAATAGCAAGCAAAAATAGATTTAGGTTGTTGGATGGACGATGACCAGCACGACCAGCATGGAGGATGAAAATATTTTGTGTGATGCCAAAGATTCAATGTTTATTTGCTTTAAATTAAGTGTTCACCAGTATCTTTGATAGAAGTGCAAAGTAGACATACAGTAGGTGCCTGAACTTAGTTCATCACTGTTGCAGTGAATCCTTTCAGAGGTGTCATGAATATGCATGAATAACTTGACAAACTACCAAACAGAAAACCCTTTACTGTTACTATTGAATCTTATGGAAAATATATGAGACAATGATACCAATGGGTGGACACACAGACAGAAATCAAGCCTCACCGAGCAGCCAGGGGGCGCAGGACTCCATGATGCCATCCTTGGCAGACTTGAGGATGGACTCCGGCAGGGGGATTGAGTGCCTCACCATGGCTCCATACAGCCCGTACTCAGCCATCACGGTGCTACGGCCCCAGCATTTCTCCCTCTTCCTCCACTTGGCTCTGCGGTTCTGAAACCATACCTGCAACAGGCGGGAAAACACACATGCTTATAGAAAAGAGCTTTGCAGTTTCAGCCAAGAGGAAACTAAAGTTTAACTCAAAAACATTTAAGCTCTAGATGTGAAATTTGGTGAACTTTTGCTACTTTTTGGATCTACGTATAAATCCTGACTAGTT
The DNA here is from genome assembly GCA_029783665.1 of Naso thynnoides. Taxonomy (NCBI): domain Eukaryota; kingdom Metazoa; phylum Chordata; class Actinopteri; order Acanthuriformes; family Acanthuridae; genus Naso; species Naso thynnoides. The sequence goes on along the minus strand of JAQLOL010000007.1, from coordinate 17,011,912 downwards.
TGAAAATGGCTGTGACAGACTGGTGATCCTGGTTACTTTTAGCTGACATGGCAAAAATTAGATGATGTTCTCAATCATTTGGCACTGACAGGGACAGAATATCACGAGAAGACTCATGATTTCAGAGACGTTTTGCAGATAATGAGTTGATTCTATGATTCTTTTTGAAGGCAGGGGTTCACAATTTTTTTTCACCTGGGACACTGGGACAAGATTTAAAACTGTTGATGAAGAGCACAATAAACCATGATTACGAAATTTATTAACTGCATTTTCAAAGCACATCATAACAACAATTAAATTAGCTGAAGCTTCTTGATATCTCATGCAATTTGTACAGGTGCAGGCCACATACAGTTTCATGTGTCTGTTTATGGAAAACACACAGTGTCTGAGTTGACTAGAACAGCACAGCAGAGCAAATGCTCTTCTTCCATGTTGCAACCAATTAAAAACGATTTATGAGCAATTTTGGGACGTGCATCTATGTGCATAATATTTCAACCTCCCCAAAAAAGGGTTTTGGCTTTATTAAGATTTAATACATCACTGAAATAATTTACGCCTCAGTTATAAACTATCACTAGGAAAATGGATTTGGGGTTCATCTGGACTTTTGGTCCAAATCCTCTGCAGCCGTTTTCCAAAAACTAAGTGCTCATGAGATGCAATCAGTCTTACTTAACTGACTCTTAACTTATATAAACTAAAAAAACAGGGTTTGTGATCACTATGGCAACCTATTGCAACATTTAGCTGCCGTCATCACAGCAGCTCCAGGAGTCTGTTTTTTTGTTTTCCTGTCACACAGACAGACTAAAACAGACAAAATTGTTTATACCCTCACACATGCACACTGCACACCCTGCAACTCAGCATCTTGGTGGCCATTTTAAAGATGGTCTCTTTGGACATCTCAAGTGTGATTCAAAGTAACTTAAGGAAACAACCGCTGGTTTTGGATCCAGTCCATTGATTTCCCATAAGCTGCTGGCTACAGGTGTGAAGGATCTCTGCCTCCTGTCAGAGCTGATCTCCAGCTACCTGCGGCCGCATTATAGATGGTTTGACACATCCAGACACTTCACTCAGCCACAGCCTGCAACTGCTTAAGGCCCTGCAGGCTATCTGTCAGCTCAGAGAGAGAGAGAGAGGCCAAATTGATTGTATAGCACAACACAGGATTGTTAAACACTCTACTTAGGTCAGCCCATGGCTCTTGAAGGAGAGGAGGGGGCCCGGGGACAGATATTAAATTGAAAACGATCAAACCGTTTTCAGGCTTTTTTTCCCCCTCTCTTCTGGTAATTCTGATGATAACCCTTATTTCATAGGCTGCAAGATACTTTTTTCTTATGAGAAATTGCTTCTCTGGCCCTAAAAAGAAGCGTGTGTGGAAGCTGCGAGGAGGAGTGACCCTGGGGCACGCCGAGGCTGATTGAAAAATAAGTTAATTTCAGACCCAATCGATGGCGGGCAGGCGGGCAAATATCACGGGAAATTAAACTACCGGGACTCGAGGGAGCAGCGCTATTGACCCGTGCTAATAAATTCAATGTAGTTATTTCATTTGAACTCCCTGCGCCTCTCCAGCAGCCAGCCTCCCGAGCTCGTCTGATTTAACTAATTACACTCAATGAGAAAATTGGGTGTTAATTTTATTTAGGATAGGAGCAGGCCTGGGCTTATTTATTTATTTCCTTTTTATTATTTATTCGCGGCTGTACTGTTGCAAGCCCGTAATGAGAATGAGATTAAAAGGCACCCCGGCAGATGGATGGTCCAGGTCACACTGCAATCTTCTTCCGCCTTGATAGCTTGATTAGGTCGTTAGCGGCTCCTTCTCCGAGAACAAATTGTTTCACATCCAACTGCAGCCTGATGAGAGATTATCTATCCTGGCGAGGATGCTGGAGGAGAGCGGTCTTTGTTCAGACAGGAGGCAGAGCCGCGCTGATCGATTTACAGGGAGCTCAGTTTAGAGCCCAGCGCCCCTCCAGCACGAGGGCAGCAGGCGGCCGGAGCGCGCATGTGACAGCAGCTCATCAGCACTGATGGGAACTGATACAGGTGCATATTCATAAGGAAAACAATCATAGTTTTCTTAGAATATTCACATAGAATAATTATAAGTCAAGAAATATAGGCTATTAATTAGACCCATTTTATGATTAGTCTGATTACTGATGGTGCAGGTTATGCCTCCAAAATGAAAAAGACACACACCTCCACAAGCCCACTGGGATGAGAGCTGGATAATAATAATTTAACAAAATATATATATTTGTTTAAGTGATGTTTGCAGCTCCAAGCTCTTCCTCAGACTGATTCTTGTTTACAGGTTGTGCTTAAAACCTGCAAAGTTCAGTCTAAAAATATAACGAGACTATATGACAATTATTTGAGATGCAGGGAAATTAGCCATAAGACATGATTTCATTTTATTGCACATGTCCCTTTATTGTGCTATGATTAGTAAAGCATTTCATACAACCTAGCTATTGGCTATATTTTACAGAGAGCATCTGGAAAATAAACAACACATTTTGTGGCTATTTTTAGCCTTTTGGAATAATATTATTTGTAACCAGGCTATACAGCCAAATATAAAATTAAAAATCCAGCGAATCTTCCTTCTTTCAAATTGAACATTTTTGAGGAAAGTGTGGCTAAAATAAATCATTTGACTATGATGTGACTTGATATTTCAGGTAGCCTATAGAAATGGAGCTAATGCAAAAGTTAAAGTGCACCAAAAGGGCTGCATGTAGGCTAGGCTGATTTATTCAGCTAATGAAAACTAATTTAACAAACCTCTTTTTGCTACCAATAAAAAAGTGTATGTAAAAAAAAAAAAAAAAGTGTAGGCTATTCAGGACTCGAGTAAGCAGGGTGATCCACGTGCAGACACCAATAAGTAAAAATGTCCGACTGAATTATTCCGGATTAACATTAGGCTGTTATTACAAAACACACACATGGTGCCACAGTGGAGTCTCACCTGTATTCTGTCCTCGGGCAGCTCTGTTTTCATGGCCAGCATCTCTCGGGCATAAACATCCGGGTAGTGCGCTTCATTGAAGGCCTTTTCCAGCTCCTCCAACTGATACGAGGTGAAGATGGTCCTGTGGAAGCGAGTTATCATTTTAAGTAGGTAGCCTAAATCTTGTTTAACAAAATTTTTG
>JAQLOL010000007.1:16977046-16990592 GCA_029783665.1 Naso thynnoides | reverse complement strand
AGTTTACACATAACAGTTAACAGTCCGCCGTTAATTAGCCTACGCAGACTACAAAAGACTACAACCAGAAACCAGGGCTTTTCCTGTACCAAGATCGCCCTACCTTGCCTCCGGACTCTACATTCAGCAAATGCAGAGTCTGTTTATAGAGACTAAATTGGCATTAAACTGGTCTTTGAAGGGTCTAGAATCTAAGAGGACTAAACTTGTTTTGTCCAGTCTGCAGCGGTTGAAGGTGTTTGACTCCATGTTTCTTGTCCAGGTTTCCTCTTCGATCGACACCAGTAACTTTGACAGTTTCCCTGAAGACACAGACGAGCCACCACCGGACGACAACTCGGGATGGGATTATGACTTTTAATCCAGCCCACATCTGAACCAAAGCCTGACACTCTACGGCTGGCAGTGAGGTCCAAGTCCAAAAAGACGATGACTTCTCACCAGGCTGAACTAGAACAGCATCTTGTGCCATCTGGAGGATTTTTTTACTCAGAGCGCCTTCCTGTGAAATTTGCCTCGGTTGTTTATAAGCATGGCTGGATGCTGTTTGGACCCTCAGTGTCTTGCTGCCACATACTGTCATCTTTGATTTGAGTACCATGTGCGCAGAAGGCAGCAGATGAAGAAAGACTGTAGGCCTCTCACTGGTCAAACTGGTCTAGGCTGTTCTCTCTAACTGGAGGAACCCTGACCTGTCGCAACACTTTAAGTCTGGAAAACGAGAAAGTCCAAGGAAGTGACAAACCGCCTGTTCACTTTTAAAGTTGCCTCTTTTTTGAAGACCAGAGCCACTTGTTAATCAGGTCTCTCCAAGAAGGAAAAAAGCTCTAGAAATTTCAGTCACGCACGCCTGACTCAAAGAGGAACACGCATGTTCTAACTGTTAGTACCTGACAATGTCTTCCCAGCTTCTCCAGATTTTACATAAGTGTCGCCACTTCATCCTCAAAAATGTATCCATGGGGCAGACAACAATGTTTTTGCAATGCAAAGGAGTGTTTGTTTGAATCTGGAATGACCCTGATTCTTTGATGGACTGCAGCTAAAGTCTGGGTGTGTCCGTCCATCAGTAGTTAGTCCCACAGCATTAGCCGTGTTACATATCCCATAAATTGCTGCAAAGCAATTGTTGATCAAGCCTTCGGGAGCTGGAAACGAGTCCCACTGTGATGCATATGTGGTCTCTTATTTCGGCAAAAGGGTGCCAATGATGGCTGGAAGAAGAAACTTGAACAGGATCAACATGGATTTCATGTTGAGCTGCAGCTGACCTTTGGGTATCTTCACCCATCAGCAGTCAGTCACAATGTACACAATGTTTTCCCATATATTGCTGCAAAACACACAGACAGCTTGGATTGTTGTTGGCGATGAGACTTGTAAATCTAAAGGAGGTCAAGGTACATTTAGTCACAAAGCGCTCACACAGATGAGTCTTCTGATGCTCTGCAGCCAACAGAAAGTTTCTGCTCCTGTTAAGTGTCCTTGATCACTGATTGACACATGACTTTTGAAACCTCAGAGGGCGACCATACTTGTGTTACCACTGCTGCCTGTCCTGTGACATCCTGTGCTGTATGTTTGTCTTTTGTCTGGAGGCGGCTCCGACCTCAGGACCTGAGGGCCTTCTCTGTCCCCGTAAACCCAGGTTCGGCTCCTGGAGAGCAGGGTGGAGGAGTGATGGTGGCAGGATGGATTTCTGATCCACAGGAGAAAAAAATTAAGACTGAACGAACAAGCTTGAGGTCACCATGATGCCTTCACTTATCATGTCATTTTTGGGAACTTTGAAACCCAAAGACAGAGAGACATTTTGGGTGTAGCAGCAGTGGTCCTCTTCAGTGGATGATGAATGGTGGTACGAACATTTCTACTTTGAATCTTTCCTTTCTATCATACTTTATTTTGTAAATCTTTATGTTAGCGTGAGAACATTTATTTTGTACATATTTCCAAGACCTCCTACATATTTTTGCACACACCAACATACACTTCATTCTCACAAACACTTGCAAGACTTGTTTAAATTTCTTATGAGCTGTTTGTTTTAAGATGTTTCAAAGTCGGGAAAGTTTCAGGATTGTTCTTGTTTTTCCGAGGATCATGTTCGACTTGCTTTTGAATCACCTGGTTAAAGATCTCTGACTCGGCGCCTACATCGCAGACAGACCGCTGAAGCTCTCACTGATGACTGTTTCCTGTCATCACCCCCCCCACACACACACATGGAATGTGTGGCTTTGACTGAAATAACTCTATTTGACATCGTTCTCTAATCAAGATGATGGAGGTCGAGTTACTCTCCTAGCAGCCTCTCCCACAGCTTCTGTCAGGTGGAAGTGATGCTGAAAGACAAAACAGATGTTCACTCAGGTTATCTGGACTCAGAATATCTTTCTCAGCGAGGTTTCCATACTGTTAATGTTCAGATCACAGCAGAAAACGGTGCCACGGCACACAAAGCAGTGCAGGATGCCAGGGAATAAAAAGCAAGAAAACCTGTTTTGAAAACAGACTGAAGATGACAGAAACCTTTCAAATAATCGCTTATTTTCCATGTTTGCAGTAACTCAATGACAAAGTGAACATCTAGAAATGTGAGTGCACGTGCAGTTTTAAAGGTTTGTATTTCTTCCAAAAACAAGTTCAACCATAACAAAATAGATTGATGTATCATTTTCAGTTTTTATTTAAATATTTATTTTTTGGGCCTTTTGTAAAAGCAGCCGAAAGTTGCCACACTTCAGTACAAAACCTTTGTATCTACGGTCTTAAGTTTCAGTGACATCAAAATAAATTGATCAGTGATGTGACGTCTGTGAGCTCTGCATGAAAATACTGGGGACAATCAGGTTTCATCAGCAGAGGGCAGAAAACAGTCAGATGCTTGGAAAGGAATGTATGTAACGCATTGGGCTTTCAACAAACTCCAATGTAAACCAACCTGCATCAGTATTAGACACTTGTAGCAACAGCTCCACCCCACTTAAAGGAGAAAACGCAGTCCAAACACGGGACTTTGGCCCCGCAGGTCCCAGACTGTGTGAAACTAACGGTCTTTAACTGTGTTTAAAAGAAACATCAAGTGGTGTTAACTGGCAGACCAGGCTGCTTTTACTGTTGATGTTAATGTTTAGCTGTGGGCTGTGAAAACCATAATGAGAGAAAATAGATTAAAAGATATTTGTTTGGACCAGAGGAAGAAATATTCATGCTGATATTGATTCGTAGATGTTTTGTGGTTATAGATTTGTGGGATGAAGCTTGTGTGTGACAGTTTTATTTGTATATACATGGAATATTGTTCCTGGTGATGTCACGGCTGTTTGTGTATTACTATTATTATTATTATTGTTATTGTTATTATTATTATTATTATGTTGTTGTTGTTGCTGTTGTTCCAGTGGCTGCTATGTAGCTGAAGAAACTTCTGCTCCTACTTTCAGTTCAAAGAAGCTGTATGGGCTTGACTGTTAAGAAGAAAAAAAAAGGTTTGCCAAAGCAGTTTAAAAAAGAAATAAATGTGTACAATAAATAAATAACTTTGTGTGTTGCAGCTCTTATTTAAAACTGTTTTTTGGTTAGAGGTAGGCTTTCTGTAGGTGAAGTAAAGATAACCTCAACAGTACAACAGTACATCATATTAGACAAACATAGCCTAAGATGTTTAGAAAACCTCCCAAACATTCAAATAAATAAAATCTTTACAGCATCAACCCTCTGAAGTGTAGCAGCCTAGCCTAAAGAAAGAAGTCGCTTTAAATTAGGCTGCAAGCATCTCAAACTGTAGGCCTGCTTGGGTTTAGTTCTTAGGTCAGCTTTCAAGAAACTCTTAGAGCAATTTAAAATGTTTGTTTTGACAGTATTTGTTTACTGTATTTGTTTTCCCTCACCGCCTCCACAGAGCAGCTGTCTGTGTCAGCAGAACAGCTGCCGTCCTCTGATCACCGACCGAATGTCACGAGAAAACACACTGAACAGCTTTGCTGGATGTGACGGAATGTCTCGCGGTAACGTCTTATTAGACTTAGACTTTATTGTCATTCAGTATACACAAGTGTATGCGAATGAAATTTTGTTGCAAAGGCTCAGCACAGAAATAGATATGTAATAAATATGATATATATACAGACTAGCGCAGGATATACAGGAAATGCAGTGACATGTAAAGAATGACAGGAAAATTTAGCAGCGGAATAAATGATGTTATATACAAGTATAAACAGCAGCAGCAGAAATAAAAACAATCAACAGAAATGTAAACAGTCAAAGTTATTTGAGTGCAACGTGACATGTGGTGCAATAAAATAACATAAAATAAAGGGCAGAATGCTAATTTAGTGATCAGAGTTCAGAGTTCAGCAGCCTGATGGCCTGAGGGATGAAACCGGTGCAGAACCTGGTGGTCCTGTATAAGAGGCAAGAGAGCACAAATTAAATTAAGTTAAATGTTCAGATATGTTTATAAATTGTAAATTTAGCTGAATGTATTCATCAGACATGAAAGAAGTACTCAGATCCTTTAATTAAGTAAAAGCAGCCATAACAGAAATACAGTTATTACAGTGTAATTGCCTGGTGTCAGACTGAGTTGTCAGCTCATGACTGTGTTTCAATCTGTAAAACCTGTCAGCTCAACTCGGTAAAGTCGGCAGATTCAAAGATCTGGACCCAGTCCTGCATTCAAATTTTCACTTATGTTAAAGTACAAGAGTATTCATGTGAATATATGTAAATTACCAAAAGTAACAATTTTTTTTTAGGAAGTTCCCCCTGGTGATGAGAAATGTTTTATCTTACTAAATTATATTACTTTATTTTATATATATATATATATATATATATATATATAGCAACAACTAAGTTAATCAGAAGCAGTTAAAAATAACTGGTAACTTGAGTTATTTTTAAAAAAAAAAAAAAGAAAAGCAATAAATGTACAATATTTCTTTGATATAAGGGGGTAGAAACATAAAGTAGCATCAACCGGAAACACAGAAGTATACTCATTATTCGTAGTATTGTTGAGCACAGTGGTTAAGTAAAAGTCCATAGTTACATTACTCTCCTGCTCTGTCTTTATCGTAACGTTACGCTGTGAATTTTACTTAATTCGGTAAATGACGTTGACTACGGACAGACAACAGCAGTTTAACGGGTGAGGGAAACACAATGACATAAACACAGACTATGTGAGTGCTGTACGGTACAAACGTTAGCAAAACACAGTTCGCAGTGTGAACAATAACGCTTTATTAAGACTACTTGAAACTAAACATGACGTTGTATAATAAAACATTATAACGTTAAGTGAAATCAGTCAATTAATAATGTAATTCAGCCTGTACATCAGAAGGCTTCGCAGGTAAAGTACGTCGAAGCTAGCAGCACCCACAGTCTGAGCTCTGTGGGTCAAACTGAACGATGGGTTCAAGCTTGCTGCACTGTTTCTCTGTTCACTGGTCACACACAACACTGGGGCTAGTGAGGGCTTTAGCCAACGGAAAAAAACATCTCCAAACAGTAAAAATACGGCGCTAACATGTGTGTTCCGTCAACTCCGGATGTTCGTGTGGGACAACAAAGGAGTCGCTAACGATTTAACGTCCTTAATGATGTCAAAATTACCATTTAGACACAACATAGCTGGGTAAGGAATTAGAATTTACCTCCATTTGGAGACGCCATCTTCAGAATAAGCATGTGACACACGACAACCAATCACAGCAGCCGTCCTCCAAGTTGACGCATACCGGTTGTACTTCACAAACACGCCACTAGGGGGCTCACTGGTTTATTGTTGATATCAGGCCAGTACAGTCCAGCATCAAGGTGAATCCGGAGGTGTAAAATGCATGATGTGCATTAACATTCACAGCATAACCGCCCCTTTAGCTACATGAATATGCTAATACAGCTGCATGTCTATAAAATGTATTATCATCTCATTTTCAAATCTCATTTTCGTGTTTTAGCTATTGAATAACGTATGCTATCTTCTGTGGGGAATACACAAATTTCCTCTTTATGAATAATGTAGAGGAGTCTTGGACGGAATGATTGCTTTTCTTGGTGCTATCTATCTATCTATCTATCTATCTAGAGTGGCTTTGTTGGTCTGCAGTATTTTTATTAATTAAATATACACTTTGTAAAACAATTTTACAAAGTGCAAAATGAAGGGGCAGAATAAATAAGATTATTTTCTGCTCCCTTTCATTCAGCATTTGGAGTCTATTTGTATTAAATTGTTCTTTTCTCAATGAAGGAAATAAACTAAACTATCTACAAGGATACAAATATATTTCAAGGAATAAGAGATCACAGATACATACTAGTTTTACTTATTTTTGGCTTTTAAGATGGCTCTTAGTATGTTCAAAAGTGCTGCTGAGCACGTTTTTTAATATGGACCTGAGTCTGTAATAAAGTTTAACATAACTTTTGTTTTACAAAAGGTTTTTTTCATGAATTTATGTTTCTATTTAATCACAGTTTCGTATCTTATGCTACTGTATCTATCTTTTGCTGTTGTAACTCACGATTTCTGTGTATCATCCAGTCACTGGGAAAAAAAAGCTTATTTTTAAAGACACTCTCTTGGTGAAAAAAGGTGAAATAAAATTATTACAACACATACCTCAAGAATGCATAGAAAAAAATTAAAAGGTTGAAGCAGTTTCTTTTATGCTTAAATTGTGGTTTGAGGTGAAACTTTCACATTTAAGATGAAACACTGATGATATGAGTGCAAGTAAACACAGACTACAAGAATATTATAGTTTATTGATCATTATGACATGATGTACCTGTGACAGTGAAAGTCAATAATGGAGTAAAATTAGCAATCAGTACCGAACAGCACTAAAACAAAAACAGTGGGCACAAAGATTAAGACAATCGTAAACAATACAGTCTCTGAGAACTCTGATACCTACGTAAGTAGCAATGAGTGTTTTCTTTAAAACTGCCGAACAAGGAGATGCAGCATTTGACCCTTTTCAGATTTGTTTTCACTTGCTCCTCTCAGGCACTTTAGCTTATTATCTTAACATACAGTCTACACATTTACACACAAGTCCAGGATGTGAGATGCGTTGTGAGTTAAGGCAGCTTGGTGTGACTAGCATCGAGATCCTTATCGTCAAAAACTTCACAACATGCTGGCTTTCATATTGCACTAATTCGGGTCCGTCTTACAAAACATTATTTACACAATATAGACTTCAACACTTGGAAGTGTTGAGACACATACATACTTGGACAAACAGAGATTCTGCAGTAGTGTTCATAGTCAGTACCTTATGAAAATGATCGTTTTCTGTAAACCCTCCCGGAACACAAGTCCGAGACACATGCTAGATTCAAGTCCCTCATATTAAGAACAGTTGTTATGCATCACATTATATTTTCTTCTTTGTGCAAAGCCCACTAGAACTCCCAGGAGTCCATCCACTTCAGGCCAGCCATGGCGCTGCCCGGCTCGTGAGCCAGAGGACCTGTCATGCCGTAGGAGAGTGGATGGAACAGGTAGAAACTGACAGAGAACAGATTAAAGTGATTAAGAGAGAAAAAGACAAACATTTGAAACTTTAAACATCAGAGTTGTGTTAAGTGGTGACACTGTCGTTACAGAAATAGTTCAGGAAATGCGTGTTGGCTTGCTTTACAAGAGTTCAATGAAAAAACTGATAAAACACATCTGTAAATTAAACATGAAGCAACAAGGCGATGGTTAGCTTAGCTTAGCATAAAAACTGAGAGAAGGGGGAACAGCTAGTGTGGCTCAGTCCAAAAGTAAAAACAATCGATCTCTAAAGTTTAAGTCTAAACAAAAACAAAAAATAACTTAGCAGAAATTTTACCATTCCATGGAACAAAGTTAGCTGTTTCTCACTGCTTCCTGTCTTTGTATTAAGCTAAGCTAGCTGCCTGCTGGCTGTAGCTTTAAATTCAATACACAAAAATGAGAGAACTGTCTGTCTTCTTATTTAATTCTCTGAGACAAAGCACACAGGCACTTCCCCAAAATGTTGAACTCTTACTTTAATATCTGTAACATTCTATTCATCTACATGTCAACCCACATCAGACAGAAGCAAGCGCATTAACAGGAATTTTGGAAGAATCAAAGAAAATGCATAGAATAGTGTATAATTAAACGAAAAACTAACGAAATGCAGCATACATGGAACACTGATGACATTAGCGTTTAAGATAGTGTAATACAGCATTTACTTTGTTATTGATCTCACCTGTAAAGAACACTAAACAGAAGTGCCATCAGGCCAACTCTCTGCAACCAGTCAGAAAAAGGCGGGCGAAGCAGCAGGTCAGCGCTTTTCAAAAAAATGTCTATGGTTATTCCTGTGAAAGCAAACAAACAAATTAACAAACAAACAAGCCAAAAAAGCTTTAACCAGGACCCGATAACCAGCATGATTGCTTTTTCTGTATCAGTAGTTTTCACAGCCAGACACAGAGGGGCCCTCCTCAATGATACAACTGTGTTCTGCATACTCTAATATAAATTAAAAACATTTATATTGTGTGACACAAACAACTTTTTGGGGATATTTATGCTCTAATATTTGGAACTGCAGTGCCCATAATGCTTTGGGGGATGTAAAAACAAAACAACAAAACAGGATAATGTTACTGTATAATCAGTGAACCATGAGATGTTTCACAATGTATTTGCTTACATTTTGGTAAATTGTAAACAAAAATTTATGCAGAATTAGCAATTAACACTTCCTGTTTGCAATGTGCTCATGGATGTACAGACAACTATCACAGGAAATGTTTACTGATGAAGTGCTGAAAAACCTGTTGATTCTCAGGTCAGTTCTGGAGTTAACAGGGGGGGTTTCTTCTATGATTTCTACGCTGATTTGTGATGTTAATACTCAACTTAGTTCCAACTCTGACATGGAGCACAATGTTTGACAACTGAAGTATTTCAACTCAGTTCTCACGTCTCTCGTGCCACCATCCTTCTCTCCCTCACAGTGTAAAACCCTTCGGTCTTTATGATGGAAGAATCCAAAATGCAGTTGGATTTGGTACCTGTTAGCATGCTGTTGAAGAGCATTGCAGGGAAGTAGTGGTGGTAGTAGAGGACGCGGCCCATCGTAAAGAAAGGTACATAGTGCAGCAGCCAACCGAGGAGCAGCAGACCTCCTTCTCTTATAAGCACACGAGAATGCTCTGAAAGACAGAACATGTATTTAATGCTTAAAATGATCATTTGACAGTTGTTGCTGCAGAAAAATATGCGATGGTACCACTGTCAGTGATCATACCGATTCTTTTTTGGCCCAGTGAGAATCCTCTTTGGATGGCTATGGACGCCACTGCAACCATGATAAGATACAGCCCCAAACTGGCCAGGTTCATCCACCAGACCACCTGAAAAAACAACAACAACAGAATTTAATCATGACTGCATCAATGTGATGATGAAAATGATGTATAATAAAGCAAACTTAGGACAGACTCACAGGGTTCCCCAGCAGGTAAACACGATAGTCTGTGTCATTCACTCCAGAAAACCTCAGGCCCTTCACACACAAAATAATAAGAACATCTGGAGTTAAAAATAACTGTGCATTTAATGTCAGTTCTTAAAAGAAATCAACTTGATACTGTAGGTAAACCAATGCACCTGGTAGTTGATGGGCCAATGCCAGGGTTTTGACTTCATCTCATAGTCTTTAGGTTTCAAGCCACTGTTACCCTAAATAGATACGTGTATGTGAGTTCATAATTTCTGATAAAAACATGTCTTCGCCTACAGATGGATTAACATGCTTTCTCATTGTTTCTTACTCTCAGCATAACAATGTGGGACTCCAGTAAGATCTCCAGAAAATGGGGCTTCAGCACAGACAAGCTGATGTTGGGCACTGTCAAAACACACAAGAGGAAAAGTGACACAATGCAAAGTGTATGACATCATAAAATGTGAACAAAAAACAAAAACACAGGACCACAATGAATGTGTGTAATGTACATTTGGGATTGATGTGATCTTCGATGTTCCACTGAGAACCTGTAGTCTCCTTCAAGTAGGGACTACAGGTCACCTCCACCTGCTCCCAGCCCCTGAACAAACACAAAACAAAAGCTTTTTAATTTTACTTCATACACATAATGAATCTTTGACAGAAAAGGAGGTTAAATCACAGCAGAGAAGACGAGTTTACCACTTAGGGAGAGTCTTGCCAGACGAGTAAAGCACACAGCCGGTGGCTCGGTGCAGAAAGCGAACTTTGCTGCGCAGCACCTTCACCAGGTCACCTTTCCGGCCTCCACACACCTCCACCTGCCACAGGTCGTTGATGTCGCCTGTGCCGTTCTAACAACAGGCAAAGGTGAAGTTGTTACATGCATTCATAATCTAATAAGTTAAAAATGTTAAAACGTTTGCAGCAAAAAGTTATTTTAGTGCAGCTTTGTGTACTTACAATGCCATATCCAGTGACCTGAAAGTGCTTTTTAGTCAGAGGGGCCTCATGCAGGTGACTGTGAAGGTTACGGGTTGTTCTGAAAGGAAATATTACACTAAAGGTTATTGACAAAACATGCACATAACTTAAAATGAATGTAATGATGCTGAACCGTTTAAGCCACTTAACAGAGGTGCTTTCACACCAGTCGCTTGTTTGCTGTGTTCTGATTTGAATAATATAATTACATGTTTTTGCATTTTTCCTTTGGGTCATTTTATGTTCACGCTGCAATATTGTAAAGTGGGCCAAAGCACACACCAACGCTGTCCTTATGCCATTACATCACAGCCTCCTTTTCCCTCTGCGTAGGTAAACAAATGCCATGTGGAGTGGCTGAACTTTGCAAGTCCAAGAAGCTAACTAACAGTTAGCCCAAAGAAAAAACAAAACAAAACAGAGAACTGGGTTGATTCAAGGCCTTTTCCTGTGGTGCTGTTACATACGAGACTGCTTCGTGTAATGCCCTTTGATAGGAGATCTGAAGCCGACTGGTAGGAGACCGTTTGGTCTGAGGAACGATGCAGTTTACTGTGAGGACGAGCTGGACAAAATTTCCTGGAACTAAACCAGTTGAACCAGAAGATTTTCTCAAGTTCTGTTATGTTGCCACAATAAGGACCAGTTCTTCTGTTGGGGTTAGGGTTAGGATGTTGAATTAAAAGGGAATGTAAGAAGCCTTTTACTATTTTTATGCTGATTAGCCTTTACTACTGGAAGGTGAAGGAGCCGAGCAGTTACTTGCTTCGATTCCATCCTCACTGCAAACAAACCGCTCCAGAGTTTGATTGACAGTGAGCCGAAACCACCCCTTCAAGGCGATCTCGGCTCCTTGTTTTGTTCCGCATCAGAGTTACAAATGCGCTGACTTAAAACTTTAGACTTGACAAAATCAAAAAAGACTTGTAACTTGACTTGGACTTTAACACCAATAACTGGTGACTTCACTTGAACTTCAGCCTTCTGACTTGAAAATACCTGATATCCTCCTTTCTGATGTAATGGTACTGAACCTAAGCTGAAAAGAAAGATACTAAAGATAATGTTCATTCACAGAAACCTCGCAGTGGTCAACAAAAATGAATTCAAGGATGCAAAACGTACGGGGCAAAAATTACAGACTGAGATGAAACAACTTTTAAGTATCTGCTATTTAAGTCGAGGCTCTGGTTTTAAAATGATATTTTCTTTCAGGGATGAGCGCATCATGATTTGTTAAGGTCTTCTGTCTCGCCTGTCAGGACTTGACTGCAAAGACTTGAGACTCACTTTTGACCTGCAAAAAATGGCTAAGTCCCGCCTCGGCCATTAAAGGTATTTTTCATGCTAAGTTGTGATACCTACTCTTTGTGCTCCAGTTGAATGATGTCACCATGACGAACAAGATCAGGTGTCCCAGACTGAGCTGAATAAAGATAACAACAAAGATGAACAATAAGACACTCATATCTTACCTTAGTATTGAAAAATATTTGTATCTCTGATCAAACCAATCATCTCACATTCATTTTTATTTCTTTTGTGAACGAGCCACAAGTTGTTGTAGTCCTTGTGGAGATAGCCTGTGACCTGTCAGGTAACAGCAGAGGAAACAATTTATTTAGAATACATAAAATAAAATCAGGTATTAGCGTAAAACCTGTGGCCTGACCTGTTGCTGCTTTGCTCCCACTCCCTCTGGGTACAAGTGCCAATGAGAGTGCAAATAGCCTCCTGCAATACGGAGGTTTTTAATCGTAATGGTGGAGCCGTATGCCAGGTCTGCATCAGAAATAAAAGACATGTCCTTACATTAATCCAGAACACGAGAACAAATGATTTTCAATGACAAGAATGTTTTTTTCAAAGTCATTTAAAGGGGCAAGCAGACACTCTAGCCAATGAACAAAACCCTGATAAGTTACACAAAAACGTAAGCACGTTTTAGCCAATCTGGCCGTTATCAGTACTAAGTTAATGCCCAAATTCCTCTTTGACCTCCTTCTTCATTTTCTTCTTGGTACTTAAGTAAACACAGCTGCTGCAGCATGTGTGTATTTGGGACTCACACTCAGGCATGGATGCATTGTGCAGGTTGTTCCCGATGAGACGAGACTGAAAGGCTGAACTAAAGAAACCATCTCCTGGTCCACTGGTGAGAGAAAACAAACATGATTAGCCAACAATATAGTAGATGCGGTCATAATGTATTCTGTGAGATGAGCAGTAATCACATTACACCCATCATGTAATGATGAGTCTCACCTTTTGTTCAACACGACAAAGTGGACTGCAAATATTGTAACATAGAGGAAGACTGGAAGCACGATGAGTCCAAAGACACGAGCCAGGAAGTGCTTGGCAATTTCCACCTGGAGCCAGAACATCAGGTCAAACTTCCGTAATAGCTCATCAACGCTCGCAGTCATCGATACATTAAATATGCTAATATGTTTACCAGTGAGAGGCTCAAGTCTCCCAAAAGTCTCCAGAGGTCCCAGACTGTGTTCAGTCCCACCAGCAGGATGACAAACAGACCCACAAACTTCACCCCCAATGCCCCAGCAAGGTTGACACCGGTCAGTACCAGCCACAGCCACCAGGAGGCAGTAAAGGGCCTGAAAACATTTAACACCATAAAATGTGTATTTACAGCTTCAAACTTGAGAAACATTGCAGTTTTGTATAATATGCATGTGTGTCAGCTATTTTACAGTGTGAACAAGATTTGTTCTTGTTGAAAGACAAACAGGTGCTGAATACTTCATAATTGATCTTTTTTTAAGCAATCTGTTAGTCATTTTGTCATCAAATTAATCCTAAACTGAGCAAAGCGCAGGTCTTAAATCTGTTAAATTTGTGTAGCTTAAAAAAAAAAACCTTATCAATTTACAATAGTTTGACAAATAAACAAGCATGTTACTACATGTGAGAAGCTGCAACCACTGAAAGCTAAAAACAAATTTAAATTATTTGATGATTAACAGACAGAAATTATCAGCTCATTATCAAAACAGTCATTCATTAACTTAACAGTTTCATTCATACATATATAT
>JAQLOL010000007.1:16957144-16976946 GCA_029783665.1 Naso thynnoides | reverse complement strand
TATATATGTATACAGATGTGATATACAGATATGGTGGTGTCCTACCTGTATCTCTGCTGGTTGAACTTGACCATGCTCAGCACTGCTGCCATGATGAAGAACAGGAGTATGGGGTCTAAGAGGATGTACTGGGAGATGGTGATACAGCCGGTGTCTGTCAGGAAGGTGAAATTAAGCACAGATTTATTCTCTTTACTGCAACAGAAGAAATGCTGTTGGACATTTTTTCAATGCACTTATTAATGTGACATTTAAAAAGATGTTCTTAAGGTACAAGATATAACCTATGTTCACCAGAATTGCTGTTAATGGCATATCTAGAAAATGTTACTTAATGTTACTATTCTAATGTTACTTTTCTTTCAAAATGTGCATTTGCAGGTAGGGCTGGGTAATACGGCCAAAATAAAATCTCTTTTTTTCGCATCAAACTCAATTTACAATTTTAATAGATTTTTTTCCCCTTCTTTAAAACAAACTACAAATGACAAAGAAATGACTCAAAAGAAGTTTTGCTTTTATTTTAACAATAAAAATTGATAAAAGCAAAGTGAATTTTCCTTCTGGGGTTAAAGTGCAAGCTGCAAACTTTTCTTTAAAAGTGCACTCAGGGGAGAGGAAGGTGTTTACATTTGCACTGACACCTGCAGCAATTTTTTAAAAAATTTTCATGTAATTCTTCCATCATCATAAATCAAAACTATTTAATTTTTGAGGCTGCTGGAAACAAACGCAAGCCCAGAAAAAGAACATGAATTTTCATTTTGAAAAATCTTCCTTAACCCAAAATTCAAATTAATCGATTTATCGCCTCATTTGCAGGTTGTCTACAGAGCGACACACTCTTTCTTTTAATTTTTTTTAAGAACAAAAGGCCACTGAGAGGTTGTGTGTATTACAACTTAAACATGTTCTGCCTTGTCAGCCCTGTTTACTTACCAAATATGAGCAGGATGGCCGTGATGAGAGCAGCAGTGTGAAACTGAGACAGCTCCAACACTATGAGGTAGGCAAAGATCGGGAGAAAGGAGCCCAGCACGGCACAGAACTGCAGGACAAGAGGCAGGACAGACACATCAGCAGGCTTCGTACTGCCAGTTTTTCAACTGGAATAGAGCAGAACAGCTTTCTAGTGTGAAAAGTCGCATACTCCTCTCATCCCCCAGTAGTTTTGGTGCTCATATTTATCTCCTGGCCTTATGAAAGGAAAGGTACCATCATAACCGGTCATGTAACCTGCGAGACCTATCAGCATCTGCAACAGAGTAAAAGAGATCAATAAATTCACTATGAAGGTACATCAACATACACAAATATGATAAGCTGCCATCTTACTTTTCCAAGAGGGGGGTGGACATCAAAAAAGAAGGTCCTGTTGATGTAGTAGCTTCCCATCTTTCCAAAGTGCGTCTCATCCCAGCTGAAACACCAAAAGAATTTACATTGTAAAAAATGGCACAGATATGTAGAAAAAACTACATGCTTGTGTGCAAAAAGGAGATTCACTCACCACACATGAGGAGGCTCTGCTATCTTGTAGAGGCGTGTGGAGACAGACAGTCCCAGCAGCAGCAGCAGCAGCAGCACTCTGCTTGGGGTTTCATTGCTGACGTTTCCTCCGGCCAAAATCTGAGCAGACGTCCCGTTTGACTGTGTGTCATCCTCTGATACGTGTCCAGCACTTTGACTGTTCTTGTCCTTTGAGAACAGACTGGAGGGGGGCTGAGTGGGCTTTTCTGAGATGGGAGTGTTTTTTCTTTTTCGTACTGAGGTGTCCCATGTATTGTTCCATTGTGATATGCATTCTTCCTTTGCCATTAGGAAAGAAAACCTGTGACAAAATGACCCCGTCCGAGACAGGTAAGGCTAACTGTTTTGCAATACTGCTTTATCATATAGGCTAGTAAAATCTGAGATATCTGACGTAGGATGATGGTTGGCTGTGCTATCTGGGGCAAATAGCTACATTTAGCTTAACTATTAACACGATTTAACACTAGAGCATCATGTTTAAGTTATGCGTTATTGACAGTAAATGTCAGACATAGTAACAATTTGTTACCTTGTCGCCAGGCTATTACGACATTATCGTCAATAACATACTTATCCTAGCTTGCTAATTTCTGACCGAGCAGCGTTATCCACTCGTCAAATGGCCGCATTCCAACAATAATAGATGGCAAACAGCTAACGGCCTCTATCGCCGGTTAAATAACCGTTTAATTATTTTAAGACTTATATTAGCAACACTGCGAGAGCACGAGAGCTTCTAGCTCGAATGAAACACGTATGAAGCGAGGTGGATTCTGGGAGGTGTTTTCTACTGCACCGTTTAGGTTGGCCTGGTAATGCAAGGTAAACACAATTTCCCAGAATCCTCTTGGAATTGCGCCTCTTCTCCTGTTTACCAATGGGAAAACGATGTGGAAGAGCTGGAAAGCTGGGTCTGTGGTGTGAAGCTCCGTTTGACCACTAGAGGGAGATGTAGTATCGTAAATAATGTTGACGCTATTTTCTTTATTTCTTTCTCCTTTTTTCCCTTCTTTTTTTTTTTAATTTGCCAGGAATATGAGATTTTGTACATAAAAGTTTAATTTATTTAAATGATTTATTCTTCATCATTTTATGTCAAACAACCAAACAACATTGGTAGGAATTTTTTTACTATTAAGTAATATTAGTATAATTTTGAGGGACCCTTAGTTTTTTGCCCTATGTAGTGCCTCCACTTCATTACATTTTACTTATTTTTTAAATATAATTTTTTTTCTCAACTGTACTGCAGTACAGATTCGTATTTTATATAGCTGCATTGTGATAGATCACCCAAACCACCCAACAGTATAAAATATGTAAAATTAGCTCTGCCTCAGCCAGCTGCAACATTAAAATCCTGCTTACATGTTCATCTGTCAAAATGATGCTTCAATAATCACATAAACACGAGTATTTAATATGCAAAAAAGTGCAGTTCTTCTAATAGCTTTTGGTGGTTGAAAAACCTGGTAAAAGATCTAAATGTGTTTTACTACCAAATACAGACCTCTGCTCTGACCACTTGAATCACACTTACTTAATAGTATGCAGATCCTCTAAATACATAGGTGTACCAAAGTGTTCAAGAACTATTTTGCTTGGTTTAATGAAACACCCAAGGCCTTTTAATTTGTTGCAAACAGCAACTAACATTCCTTCTGTCCTTGTTTTAATATAAATAACAAAATTCCATGTCAAATTCAAGGTGTGTAGGTGTTATTTTACAAGTAAAGTATCGAGAAAATTGATATTTTTGATGTTTTTATTTGAATGACTGATAGTGATTACAGTCAAGAGGTAAACAAAATGAATGAGCATATTTCCAACAACCACAGCTTTACAACAAGACATTCATCTCAAGTTATTTACCATTTTAAAAGGCTTTAAATATTCCAACTTTGACCTTAATGTTAGATTTCTGATCCGGGTCTGGCGAGGATTTGAACGGCACAGCAACGTGCAGAGAACATCACGAGGAAACATTTGTACAACTGTAGATTTAAAGGTTATGAATGATTTGAGGGGCTTGAGTCATCACAAAAGTTAGACTTTTATTTTTCTGCACTTAGTTCGATCCATTTGACAAATAATGCCATTATTTATTAAACCTGAATATATAAAAAAAACAAAAAAGGAGTGAATGGGAGTTCAGAAACCAAATGAGTGAGCCGATACTCTCTGTGATACATTCATGACTCAAGGATTCAACAGAGACTGAAAGAAAAAAAAAAAAAAAACGCTCACAATTAGTAATATTCAGCCATAAAGTCGTGACACACACAAGTCGATGCGTGCATTCCAAAAGCATTGTCTTTGTAATGAACTTGAAGAGACAAAACGTCTGCGATCAGAACAGTGCTGCCACTTCCAAAAAATATAATTCATTGTCTGCTCCACAGGGCAGGGTATACACACAGTTCCTCTGGTACAGTGTCAGCCACTCTCCTCTTACATTAAAAGATATGCTTTAAAAAAACATTTTTACAGACACGTATAAATCTACAGAGCTATAATGCCAGATTTTTCTTACATTTTTATGCTTTATGTCACACAAAATATTGGTTGTGCTATAATGTATTAGGAGAATATGTAACAAAAATAATACATAGTACTAGATCTGTACAAAATATACCAAACCTCTCCAACGAAGCCTTTGTCTTTACATGCATTCAGGGATGCACACATGGGAATGACGTGAGATCTGGGATACAGTTGCATTGCAGCTGAATGTAAAAATCCTTTTGCCTGTTTGACACTGCGACATGAAACCAATCTTTCGCTTAAAGCAGTGATACCTGTAGATAATTTCTAGAGTTCACCTTCCTGTAGAAAACTAGCTCGAACCTAGAGTCAATCTGCGATAAGTCATGGTACACATGAGAATAAAACAAGTTAATACTGTTAAAATGAAGCAAATCGGGATCAGCAACTGAGTCCACTGCTGGCATTAAGATTGTAAATCTTGTGTTAAATAGAGGAAGGCAGGTTACATCTATTGCACCTTTTTAAAACATAACATAGATCATCATATACATCTACAGTCTTTCCAGGTCCACATAAAGGCTGCATTTTTTTTGTTAGGCTGTGTTGGCGTCCCATTTCTTGGTCCAGATATTCTTCAGCTCGTGGTTTATCTTGAAGAATCAAAAGGCAGCTGCGGGAAGAGTTCTCTATTTGAATTTCTGATGATTTGTCAGCCCGAGCATCCATTGAATCCAAGGTCAATGCTAATTACAGTGACTGAGTCAGATAATATTGGCGAGATGGTTTGACAGTGAAGCACGAGCTGATTTACGAGCGGCTGGTTTCTCCATTTGTTTCCTCCCCGTGCCGTCTCTGAGGTCAATTGGTGAGACGAATGAAACGAGAGGAATCGAGTGTGCCCTCTGAAATAGGTTAGTTTGCAGAGGCCCGTCATGTGCATGAAATAAATAACACAAAAAAAGTGACAGAGAAGATAATGTGGAAAATATATCTGCATATCAAATTGCCTGGGGTTACTGAATAAAAAAAAAATCAGTCCACAAAATCCCTTTAAGGCAAATGGATATCTGGTGAATACTAAATCCCATGTAATACATTCACTGCACAATTCCTGGTCCTCATGAGTGTGTGTGAGGGGGACTGAGTGTGTGCTGTGCTGAATGCAAGTGTGTGTGCTTTTCTATGTACGTGTATGTGTATGTGCGTGTGTAGTATGCAGGGAAACGAGTTTGGACGTCTCAGTGTTACTGTTGGAGGTTTAGTGCCAGGCCCTTGGGGAAGAGGGCAGAGGGGAGTCAGGCGATCTTTGAGGGAGAAGGAGGAGCCAGCGCTCCAACAGTCACTGTCTCAGTTTCCCGTCTCTCGGAGCTCGGACTCTGGGATCGCCGGGATGCACTTGTGCGGCTTGGCAGAGGCCACGAAGCCCGGCAAACAGGTGCACTTGTACGATCCCTCCGTGTTGGTGCACTGCCCGTTCTGACACAAGGGCACCTTGTCGCTGATGTCCTCACACTCGTTGATGTCTGCAGGAGAAGGACACATGACGAGTTAGTCGGCAGATGTGCTGAAACAGCTGCATGCTCCACATCTGCTGCTGAAAGGCGGGAAAAGGCGATGTTAAAGTCATTCAGACTCTGACTTCACTTTGATACTCCTTTCTTCCTTCCTCTCTTCTTTCCTTTCTTCCCTCCTTTCATCATTCCTTTCACCCTCCCTCCTTTCTTTTTTCTCCTGCTCTCCTTTCTTAATCAGCCCCCATTCTTCTTCCCTCACTCCTAACTTCTTTCTCTTTCCACCCTTTTTCCTTCGTCTTTCCTTACTTCTATTTGACTATAACTTTACCCCTTTCCTTCCTCCCTCTCTCCCTTTTCTTTCCTCCTTATTTTCCCCTTTTTTCTTTCTTTACTTTCACCTTTGTTCGTTCTC
Organism: Naso thynnoides; assembly: GCA_029783665.1. NCBI lineage: Eukaryota > Metazoa > Chordata > Actinopteri > Acanthuriformes > Acanthuridae > Naso > Naso thynnoides. The sequence continues at coordinate 16,971,000 of JAQLOL010000007.1, read as the reverse complement.
TCCCTGACTCACTCGCTTCGTTTTTCCCCCTTTTCTTTCCTCCGCCCTCCTCTTTCCCCCCTTATTTCTTTCTTGACTCCTTCCCTTTCTTCTTTCTCTCATCACTCACTCCCTTCCTTTTTCCCTCCCTCCTGTCTTCTCCTTCTTCCTCCTTTTCCTTCTTCCTTCTGAATGTATTTTCCCATCTTCTTCACTCTCTCTTCTTTCTTTACTAACTTTATTTTCTGTCCTTACTTCCATCTTTTCTTTTAGCTCTAAAATTCATTCTCGGCCTTTGAAGGAGCCTCAGTGTTCTTTGAGCAGCTGTTCTGGAGCTTTCTACCATTCCCCATTACTTTTATCAGCAGGAGGAGTTTGAACTCAGCAAAAAACTCAACTGTTATACTAACATGGAAGAAAAGTCCACGGAGGGGGAAAAAATGGAAATTTGAACATCTACAATTCAAGAGCTTCAGTGATTTGTTGATTAACTGACTAAGTGGCCAAAAGATCAGCAGCTATTTTAGTAATCCATTAATCTTTCACTCATTTTTTAGAACAAAAATACCAAATATTGTTTGGTTCCAGCTTTCTAAATGTGAATATCTGCTACTTGTTATTGTCTTCGTTCACAGTAAACTACATCACAGTTAATTCAAACATTTATGTGTTTGGACTGTTGGTCAAACAAAACAAGACAACGATTAATCAAGCAAATAATCGTCAGATCAATTGACAATGAAAATAATCATTGCACCCTTAAACAATTCCATGGCAAATGGACAAGCGTTATGTGACATGTGATCATGTGATGTGATCAAAAGCTCATCAGCAGCTCCTAAATGGACTCTGGAAGTGAGGCTGTCGAAAATGTTACGCAATCATGTGAGCAATAAACAAATGTGTTTAAATTAATTCCACAAAAGTTCACATTTGGAGGTACAGCCCCAGTGATATGTTGCATAATATTTCATCTTGTATATCTTTAATCAAACATGCCGTCATGTTGCGTGTCGGCGGGATGGGATGTGAACTGGAACTCGCAGCCATCTCCAGCACTGAACCGTTCAGAATGATGGTAAAATTAACAATGTGCTGGATTATGTTTCCTTTTGGCCTTCAAGTGATTTTTCTTTCCCCTTTTTCAGCACGGGAGGTCTGATTGTCATTTCATGGCAGTCAATCTCAAATGACCCTCCTCGTGTTTATGTCATGCTCTGCCGGGGATTCGCCAGTGGTGATATTTGCAAAGGGAGGCATGGCACGAGCTGCACAGCTCCCACGTGTTTCCACAGAAATGGAATTCAATCACTTCCCTTTGGAAAACGTCTGGCCTTGGAGCTGATAAGCTTGTATGCAGACAGAATATTGTAATCATGACATTTCATTACAACAAGACAGTCTCTCATTCTTACAAAGCAAACAAAGCATACTTAAAAGATATTAAATCTCATGTAATACACCGAGTGGCTGAGATTCAAGGCCTCCTTACTCTTGGCAGTGTGTGACTGAGGGATCTCAGACCAAAGGGTAACATGCGGTGGTTTTTGAGGAGTGCACTGCTGTCATTGGTTTCCCATAAAATATAACTTAATGCAAGGTTGTTAAATTCTTCTCTTTGAGCTTGATGATGCACTGAGAGTTACCTCACCGACGTTAATTCAAGGCCTGGCTCCAAATGGCTTAAACTTGAAGGGAAAGTTCACCGTGGTTTGATTTCAAGATTCAACACCCCACTTTCAAACCAGATTAAAGAAATGATTGATTCACTATTGATTCAAGGAAGTCCCTGAACATTTTTACTTGGAACACAGAGTTTTTATGTGGGTGGTCTGTTGAGAAAGACACAGAAGATGCTGAGCCAAGAACCCACCTGTGCAGGCCATCTTTTTTGAGTCAAACTCATAGCCATCGAAGCAGTCACAGGTGTAGCCTTCTCGCACGCGGACGCAGCGGCCGTTTTCACACCCGTTCAGGATTCCACATTCCTCCGCTCGGAGACCTTCAAAGCCTTCATAGCGCTCTGATTGGACGCAGAAATATGTGAGAAAATATATGTAAAAAAAGCTGTTATTATTAAAAAGGAACCCTGCTCTCTTATCTGCTCCTTTCTGGGTCAGAGGTCAGTACATATACATCCTCTAGCCAGGGGGAATTCTCAAGGATGGCGGCCCTGACCTCTATGTCATATGAATATGAATTTTCCAAAAAAGGTCACAGCCAGTTCAGTTAAAGCTGCAGTTGGTAACTTTTGCTAACGAGCTAGCATTAGCCGTCGCTTGATACTCGCTGGAAAGCAATTCCGCTGCAGCCTTCCCTCCCTGTTTTTGCTCTGGCTCGCATTTTATTTTGTTTGTTGTCACTCTCTCTTTTAAATCTAGTTTGAACTGAGACAAAATGGCTGCAGTTAAAGTTGCAGCGGAGTAAACTGGTCTGTCTCAGCTCGAGCTTGAGTCAACTGACAGTGTCGCTTGCAGAAGAAGTGCAGCACAGACTGGCCAATCAGAGCAGAGAGCACAGAGCGTCACTGATTAGGCAAATGGAACGGGAGTAATAGGATTTTTATCAATCCTGATTACAGAGGCAGGAGAAAACAGAGAGATATCACAATACTCTCAGACTATGTCACTTACTAATGGCTGTCTACAGGTATTATCACATTTTTTTCTAAATAGAACACAACAGTTACTGAAGTGCGCTGCAGCTTTAACAAACAATAAATCCATCTGAACTTTTAAGTAAGTTTTCCTACTTTTCTTTTTAGCACGTTTGTGTTAAAATAGTACTGTAAACTGTATAATTTATATTTATCATGGCAACATCTGCATAAAAAACATAGACATTTACTGGGGTCACCAATTACTCTGCATTTGTTTTACATCTAGTATATGATAAGTATATGAAATATTTTGCTTAACTGTGCAGAAGATCACCAAATCAATCCTAAACCTGCAATAACTGGTATGTTTGCCCACTTAGGGGCAGAGGAAACAAGTTAACACAACATCATCACCTTTAAGTTGAACAGTGAAAGTTGGTAGCAAACAGTTGCTTATTTATATATGCAGCTGTTACTGAGCAACATTACAGCTCATTTGGAGTTGTGTTATTGGCCATCTGACGGATGTAAGTCCAATATTCTCTCACTTTTAGCGCTGTTTCTTGTCTCTTCGAACTCCTGAGGGAAATATCTGGCTCTTTAGCGGCTAAATGCTTCTCTGTGTTTACCAGATAATCACTAACTGTGTCTGCCTGCCGTTTGTTACTAAGCGGGTAGTGCAGAGTGGGATTTGAGAGGTTTTTGGCTGAAAACAGCTGTCTGCTGTGGCCGAAAAGCAAAGCTATTAGAGCGGTGAGAGTGAACCACAGCAGTAAATTTGTCCAGACGGTTAAACAATAAGCTAAAACTCACTTCAATGCAGATCTGCATAAAGAAATTCTGTGGGTTAATCACTTATTCCTTTTACATAGTCAAATGATACATTTTTGATAAAAAAAATATTGATTGGCAGAAGTAAATTCATTTAATAGCATTGCTTAAATGAAAACTGTTGTAATTTGCCATTATGCAGTTTTGTGCTGTTATTGGTCAGCTATGAGCAGCTTGTGTTTTGTAGGATTATGATTGTCAGTAACTTAAGCTCATAGTTTACCCATATTTAACTTGACTAACAGCATATAGTGTAATAAATATTACATATAAATGCTCCAGCCTATCCACCTTTAGTGTGCCCTTGTCTAGGAAGGACGTGTGTACCCACCAGCATAAGAATCCACTGGTTGCGGTTGGTGCTCTCGTGGTCGTAGGACGGGGACTCGGACAGGTGGCGGCTGAACGCTGTAGATGTTGTCGCTGAAGAGAGGAACACTCTCAGGAATGTCATAAGGTCCTGCAGGGTTGCCATAATTGTCAAAGTAAGGAGGAGCGAAAGGCTCCGCGGGATCCTCCGGCCCCTCAATGCCGTACTCATATCCTGGCCGCTCTCGCAGACTGTCTGAATCTCCTCTCCGAGCCAGGTTGCACATTATTGCGTAGTCCTCTGAATACAGCAAAAAGGAGTTACGTTTTGGAAATAAAGAACAGTTAATGTGCTCATATGAAGCCAGCAATAATTTAACATTGTGTCTTATGTGCATCCGTCTTCTCACCAGAGTCTCTCCTGGGACAGAAGGCACATTGTCCACTCCAGGCGATGCCGTAAAGGCAGCAACATTCAGTGTACGTAGTTCTGCGTCCCTGAAGGGGCTGCGAACACATGTTGTCCCCCTCCAGATGCTGCCAGCAAATATCCATGTGCACATTGTGATCGATCTCTAGGGACTCTGGGAATTAAACGAGAAGGAATTCACAAAGATATCGAGAAAAAAACAAACTAAAGATGCAGCTGTCTGCTTGACCTAAATCTCCGTCTGTGGTGGTGAAAAGAAAAGTGAGCGAATCCAAATTGGCTACTACAATCACGTAAACTCTCTTTGTGCAACTCTTAACTGAAATGAACCCCATCTTCATCCAGAACGATGGACATCTTAATGGACTGAATGACACAAATATTTCATTACTGGCAATCGAAGTTTTCAGATTTGGCCGACACACCACTGATATCCATAAACTGTCATCTCAGAGCATTTCTTGTTGTTTATTGGCTCCTTTTTTCTGTCCATACTGAATGTTTATGTGTTTTATATATTTATATGCTTTTTTGTGTGAGAAAAGAACACGTGCAGATTATGAGAACAACTTTAAAAACGATCTGTCTAAAAATATTGGTTAAAAAATGAACCAGAAGGTCCAATGGGTGATTAACAAGTTCATGATGTAACACTGGCCTTCATCTCTCTCTGACACAATTGAATTCATCATCCCAGTCGCACAAGGGCTCTCCTTCCCAAATGATGCCTACATGTTGTCATGGACCTCCCTGGGTTAACCCTTGAAGCAGTGCCAAATCTGACAGAATGAACAATTCCAATGTATTCGTTACAGTCTTCTTTTTTGATGAATCCTCTAACTTTAAATCTATAACTTGTTTGAACGCAGTAGATAAACAAATAAAGACCCTTGAGGAAAAAGTTATTTGTGAAACAGGCTTTATAAATAAATAAAAATTGACTTCATCTTAAAAATACTGATAACAAATTGATATAATTATAATGCTTGTATGACCATTAATTTCAAACCCAAACACATTTATTTTTAAACTATATATTTGAGAAAAGCAGAGAATCCTCACAATTGAGAAGAACAGAGAACGTCCTTTTGAATGTTTCTGCTTGAAAATTTTAGTTGACGTTACTGAATTATCAAAACTTGCTGATTCACTTTGCAAGCATCATCTAAATGATCAACTATTTCGGCTCTGAATGGATTTTTTTTAAGGTCTGTCTTTTGCAAAGTTCTTAGAATTCCAACAATGTGAAACTTCACATTTCAAACAACTTGTCTCTTTCCATTGACCACCGCTCATATTCCTTCCAAAACAAGGCCCCATGCGGTCCACCTGAAGGGGCGTGACCTTGCCATTCCATATGAAAAAACTTGGTCTCACCCTCTGTGGTGTTGACAGTGATGCAGCGCCGGCGCGTGCCGTCCAGGACTAATGGTGGACTGCAGAAGCAGTCGAAAGAGCCGGCCGTGTTCACACACACTCCGTTCTCACAGGCATTTCCAAAGCCACACTCGTCATAATCTTCAAACACAATTACAAAGAGTTGGCACACAGACAACACAGCATGAAGAAATCACCCTTTAAAAGTGGTTGAGGTTACTAGCATTTTGATCATCCCCTTTACAACATTTTAAGGTTTTCTGTATGAAACATTGGATTGCTGGAATTGTGTACTAGCAGAAGTTTCTGGATGGAGTGAACGCAAACTCAAAATAAAGGCTGAAAGTAATGAGGTTTCTGGAAAATGCGCAGAGCAGCCAAAACACTGGCATGAGACATGGGTGATCACTCAACACTAATCTGTTTTCATTTGATGAAATGCTTACCAGATGCCATCCCAGTTTATATAATATTGTTACACGAATGTTTGCAAATGTTAAAAACTAAAATAAGTTTTTCTTACCCACACACTCCAGCCTGATGTTGTCGTAATAGAAGCCACTGCGACAGTAGCAGGTGTAGGTACCGAAGAGATTCGAACACTGTCCATTCTTACAAATGTCTGATCCAAACATCTCACACTCATTTGCATCTGAGGAAGAAGGGAGATTCACACATTTATGTATTCAATAAGTAACAGTCTAACACTTTTTCCCTGCTTGAAGAGTCATTTCCTCTTGTTAGAAGCTGTCAGAACACACTACGGTCGTAGTAATTAGTCAAGTATGCTGGCAGGCATCACATTAAGTCTTGGCTAGCTCTAGCAAACCCCTGTAAATGTAGTGAGGGATAATGTCTGTCTACCTGACTTCAAATGTTTATACAGGTGGAATAAAACAGGCAGACGTTGCATCTTTCTGTGCCAATGTAAAGCTTTGTGTGGAGGGAAGCTATAAAAGCTCAAAAAATATCAATAAAATGAGGTAGTATGCATAAAAGTGAGCGTACCGATGTAAGGACGCTGCTCTCCCAGACTTTGTGTGGAGAAAACATCTCGAGGTAATAATCCACTGCCGTGAGGGCACAACTCGTTATAATCGTCTGGAAAATAAACAAATGATTTCTTTAGTAAGAGAAGAGGAGGTGCAAAAAGACGACAGACAGATCACACATTGAACCATGTAACATCTATCAGCACTGTGTTGTACCTCTTCCTTGGACTGGACAGGCGTGGATCTCGCAGTTGTCCCCCCAGCCTGCTCCCACCGTGCAGCAGCACTCCTGCTTGGTGGTGTTCTGAGACAAGACGTTGTCACAGAAGTTGGCAACATTCAAGTTGTAGTAACACTGTTTCCTCTCCTCATCTGAGGGGGAATATGGAGGGACTCGAACAGGAGGTTTCATAATATCAGCTGTGGATGAACGAAGAAAACATTTCTATAGGTCAGGATAGGTTGAAGGTCATAGCACCTCTAGAGGTGGTGATTTTCAGGAGGGCAAATGCATAAAGCAGATTCTACAGACCACTAGTACATCATCAGCAGTGTTGGGGGTAACATGTTACAATGATACATCACTTTTAAGCAGTAATGGAGTAACATAATGTGTTTCTAATAAATTTCTGTAATATTATTACAGTTACTATGTCCAGTAAGGCCTTACCACCCGAATAAAGTTTTCATTGATGATTTTGCAGAATATTTGTTTTGAAATCTGATGCAACATTTCAGATATGCGCAAATCAACTCTAATATCATCAGAGCAACACCAGTCTGAGTTGATTCATTTCTTCAATTTTAAGACCTGCACCTGTGTGAATCCGCATTTCACAGCACCATACTGTGGGCTGTTGCTTCTTAAATTATGTCCAGCAGCTCCAGCTTTCAAGATGACTTCTTTATTGAGTGTTGTAGTGACGTATGACTATAGATAATCAAAGTAACACCGCTGCGCCATGCATAATGGCGCACATCATCTGGGGAGACGTCATTATCTTTTGCAGCGGGATCGCTGCAAGTATTTAAGCTTCAAATATTCTCACATTTTGGACAGTTTTCTTTCCTATTTATTGGCACAGTCAAAGTGATTGAGGTGTTAACTCAAAGTGCAGCAAACAGCACTGCCATGTTAGACATAGAAGAAGATTATTGCATGCTTCTGTTTAAATATTTAGTCATACTTCTGTGGTTATTTTAGTAAAAGCAACACAAAAGTACTGTAATCACTAACTTATTACTCTACTTAGAAAGTAATTTATTACTTTAAAATGAAAGTAACTAGTAATTTTTAATATATTACATTTTGGAAGTAACTTGCCCAGCACTGACCACCACACATTGCTCTTCATCCTCCAGCAGGTAGTGCATTACCCTCGCCTGCCTCTGCTGAGCCTGCTCATTTGTCCAAAGGCATGGGCTCAGGCATTTCACCGTTAAGCTGCCGGCTTAGCCAAATGGAAACACTGGCATGTGAGTCAACACACCATTCACTCTCACATGATTGATTAACACACGTCAAAAGCAAACAGCGGAATGTGGCAAAAAGGTACACAAAGGCATAGCTGGGGTTTAGTGCCCAGGCAGGAGGAAAAACATCCCTGCTGAGGGCGCGCCGCTTAATAATGTAAATATGGCTAATTCATGTACACAAACGCCTATCGAGCTGGAGAGGTGATGGTATGTCCATGACTCAAAAGGCCTTTTCTGTCACTCCAAAATTGCAGTGCATTGCATATCTGTGACCTTTGCACTTAAGATTATTTTAGCACGGAAGAAGGCAATGTGTCTTTAGCGCTAATGGCCAATAGCTACACCTTATCCTTGTTTGTCTTGGTGAGGACATGGGTTTGGAGAAGCTCGGCCCGTAGGGTATTTACTTGGCTCTACGGAGGAGTTACTTCATCAGTCATTTGAGGGATTAGGCAAATACAAATTTTTGCAGGCAACCCACCCAATCATAGTCCCAGCCTATAAAACAAATGGAAACAGCCAGGTCAAAAGATACTCTAAGAGACATGGAGTAAGTCATGTCCACCTCGTCACCCTGGTTGTTTGGATAATGAGAGACGGCTCATTAAATCAGGGAAAACTCCGTCTCCCAATGATGGGATGGAGAATTAAGTCCTGTTAGTCACTGTGAGTGCTAGTCCTGCTCTATTACCCAGGGAGCGGCACTGGCTGGTGATGGGATCAAATTCCTCATTGTCGTTGGGGCAGATGCACAGGAAGCTGCCATCGAAGTTCTCACACAGGGCCTCCCCACACAGCGCCAAGCTCATCTCGCACTCGTTCACATCTGAGAAAGACGGGAGAGGAGGGCTGAGGTCAGTAAAGGATCAGGCACGCACACACGGGCATGTGCTCAGCAAGGCTGTGGCAAGGTAACGCAAGTTAAAGGACTACATAAGCCAATTTTCTGACTTCTCACCGTTAGCAGAGATCGCCCCAATCTTCTACAAATATTGTTGTTACAATTCAACCATGTGGATCTCTTGAGATCTCAGACTGAATTTTTAAACCCCATTCACAGCCATTCATGTTGAAACAGGGTATAGAAACACTACAGGGCACATGAAAGTTGCTAGGTATAGGTAATTCAGCCTTCTAAAGAGAATGCCCGAGTTCATTTGGTCAAAAATTGCTGAGCGAGCGAGAGAGGGGAGCTGTTAAGACGAAAGTTATTATGCCTGGAAAAATAGCTCCCTACAAGTGCTGCCTTCCTAGTTCAAATTTTAACGTGAAGAAGACTTTTCACACAGACCTAATTTTTAACTAACGCTGTCACACATTTTCAGGTACCTTCTGTAACGTTTATTAAAAATGTTCAAATGTAAACAAACATAATATCTCACAGACAGTTTTTTGGGGAAAAGCGGTTGGGGTTATGTAACTTATGTGGCCGATTTTAACAAAGACGATGACATGTAGCAACCATGCTATGGCCCTTTAAGCTTTATCATCTGGTTATTGAAAGGATTAATTATAATAGATGAATGCATTTTCCATCATCAATAATTCACAATAATCAGAATTTATTGGAGAGCAGTTACAGACCAACACATTTGCTCATGTCTCCAGGCGGGTTGGTGTAGCCTTGGTCACACTGGCAGCGGAAGGAGCCGTCTGTGTTCTCGCAGACGCCGTGGGTCCCACAGATGGTCTCATTGACACACTCATCAATATCTGTGAGGCGAGAGCGCACAGAGAGGTAAGCACAACATTAATATTTACACACACAATAGACTCTCAAATGGCCACAGTAAATAAAGTGCAGCTTTTCCAAAATAAACGTCCCCACCATTTTGACCTTACAATAACAACAGAAATCACCACCATCATAACACGTCAGAGCCGGCGTATAGGTTAGACAATTCATTTGAAGGGTTTTCAAACTGTGTGTGTGTGTAAAATGTTTCATAGGGACTTTCTCTCAGCATCAACACAGTGAAATTTAGTGCAGAGTGGATCTGGAAAACTGTAAGTGAGTGTTCCTCTGGTTGCGTCAATGAAGTGAGAAGTGACACTTAGGTCACTGGGACAGAGGAGTTTACAGCATGCCGCCAGCACTCAGCATTTACACAAACACTTTACAAGTACTTGGACAAAGATGGCCGAGAGTCCAGGCTTGGCATGAGGGGATTTTCTGACAGCCTTTTTAAAAAAATCCTAATCAATGTTTTACATGCTTAAACCAACGTTAATGTGTTTGACATCAGCTTTGACACTAAATTGGTGCTATGCGCTTAAGACTTCACAGGGATGAAGTCTGACAGACGGCAGGCTGCAGTTTGTTGTTTGCATGGCAGTAAATCATTAAACATGTTTAAGAAAACCAGTGGAGACACTTTGTGCTACATGTCAGCGTGAGAGTGAGAGTTAGAAGTTAAGGCTGTTAACACCCGCCCACGTAACAACAGTGCTGATCCTCGACCACTTGCTGTTTTTAGGCGACATTTGTTAGCAATTTCTTACATCGATGATTTAGTATTTCTTGGCGTCTTGAGCACAGGAGAGAGGCCAAAGACTGACACTGCTGGAGGGCAAGTGTGATTATAATTGTATAAAAAACAATCAGAGAGTTTAATGATCACTCGGAAGTCAGGTGACGTTGTTCTCTGGTCTGTGTTGGTCAGTGTTATTGTACTGCATTTTGACAAGTTAACGATTCTTGTGCTATAACCACCATTTATCAGTTTTCATGCTGTTGAACTTTTCATTTTAGTGAGTGTTTACTTGTTCCAAAGAGCATAAACAGTCGATCTCTGTAAGCTGCAGCATCTTTAAAAAATTAGTTAATGAGAAATTTGTTTCAGCAACTCTTTTTAGAAACCACATCTTGTTCCTTTCAGGGCAAAAATTAAAAACAAAGTTAGTGAAAATGACTCAGATAAAATTAAGTCAGTGTTTGTATATTTCCTGCAAGTGATTAAGTTGGGAACATTATGACAAACAGGTCTGTTATTCGATAACAACTGCACTAATAGAATTAGAGGACACACGACTATGTCTGTTTTATCGTAAGGAAGATTAGGGCTTTTGTTGACTTTCTAAGTGTCATAGTTTGTTTCATAACAGTAATTTCATAACAACCCTCCACGATCATTCCATTTAGAGTTTCCATGACTAATAGAAACTCTGCTGACATTTTAGGAAAACAATAAGACTTATTAGAAATGTGGAAAAAATTCAGACAATAAAATCTCAACAAATTGAACATTAAAATCTGATTTCGATCGCTTCCACTGGACAGTCTCATTCTTGTAAGGCTCATTTTGGACACATCTGCTGCTTGGGAGGTGCTTGGGACAAAAAATCAAGTCCAGTGGCACCTCAGGGGTTTAAAACAAATTGATTTACAGAGTGAAACTTGTTGTCGTTAACATATTGTTTAAACCGGTTTTATGTTGTCTCTGAGCCCTCATAAAAGCTGTATCAAGTGAAACAAGTGGGCCAGAGAAGCTGAGCACTTGGCCAGTGTCTTGTCTTCCCCTCCAACACAGACAACTACTTTCTCAGGCTTGCTGGGGGACAAGTCCTCTGTCAGTGTTCCTGTCCCAACTTGGCCCGATCTCCAACATGCCTCTGGGGTCAGAGGCCAGGGCCCCCACAAGCTAATAATGCTGCAGAGACAAAATTATCTTTGTCGTTGGCAAATACCTTTTACAGGAAAGGCTGAAACTTGTGGGCTCACATGGCTGCAAGATGATAGAAAGAGAATAGATGGACACATACTGAGAACCGCCAACCCACTGGATTTGCATTTTGCAGCTGTGAGCTGAAATGTCAAACTGGTGTAGTGTTGCTAAATGATTTTGGATGCTGTCGGATATAACACTGCAATTGAAAAGTACATTTACGAGAAGATTACTCCCCGAGCTCAATTAGGAAAATTCTCAGCGTAAGGGGAAAAGTAATGTATAACAGTTAGAGGAACTTCTCCTCAAATGTAGCTTGGAATGTTGGAATGACGACGGCCGCCAGCTGGGAGGTCTGGGAAAAAGGTGATGACAGCTCTCTGCTAATATATGAAATAATTAGAGTCTGCAGGCAGCTTTTCATTCACTAGTAACATGGAATGAAATCTGCTGCAAGCAACATGTTGTGATGAGATGCAATCAAGTATCATCCCAGGGAAAAATTAGAGCAAGACTAGAACTGCATAAATGACCGTTGCTTGTTTGTGTATCTGACTCTGGTTGTGTTTGAGTGGCAGTATTACTTGACCAGCTACTAAAACTGTCATCCAAGCAGAGAGTCAGCTTAATGATTGCAGCACTGAAGGCTTGTGGGGAAAAAAAAAAGAAAAATATGAAATAAGATAACTGCAGCAAGAGCTGGTCTCCCCCAAGCAGGACCTGGGGTTGCCTTTCTTGGTCTTCTCACGTAATAATCAGTTACGTCAGGATACATGCAGAGATGTAAACTGCCCCAGAGGGAACGACTGAGGCTGGGAAGAGGGTGAGGAGTTCACTTAAGATGGGAGGAGCTGAGGTTAAGTCACAACCCTGCCCAACGGGCACCCATCCTAATGGTGTGACCTAGGAGGACCTGCTTCCTTCCGGTCATGTGGTGATTTAGGGGTGCAGAGGATAAAGTATATGTTTCAGTGCCATATGATAATCTGGAGCACATGGTAGCAGGCAACAACAATATAGGAATCAGTGACTGTTGGCTCACCCTTAGCAGCCCACACATCTCCCATATTTTCTGGGCAACCCCTTGTCTGATTGAGCCCATATGCGGTGATTCTCTCACACGTGACTGGTTGAAGATGAGGTGAGTTATTTGTTGTCAGGGAAGCATGTTTGTGGGCTTTATCCAACATTAAATCTGCAAATTGTCTTGGGTAAACTACAATTGAGGTTAAACTGTCATATCATGTGTGCACTGGTAGGAAAAACCTCTTACATCTGCACAGCAACATGAGCAATCACACACACATGGTTAAGTCTTTACATTTCTATATGTTAAAAGGGTGGGAGGTTGGCAAGAATTTGACCACAGACAATTTCCGCCTTCAGGCAAGCCTTATTAAAGACAAGGCATAGCTGGAGGGAACTTATGAGCATGATGGTGAATTAAAGCTAAAAAACAATGACCTATGAATACACACATGCTGCCTTTTTCACATGCCCAAAGGAGCCCTCATAGCCCACTTGAAGCTGACGTGATGCTGTGGAAAAAACCTTGTTTTCCCCTTTTGTATTATGGCCTCTAAATCTAAATGAGTGCTGCGAGTGGAGCCAAAGACAACCACTGCCCCTTCGAAGGCCGGTGAGTAAAAATAAAACAACGCCCCTCACAGAAATGGCAAATTACAGTGTCTGGCCTCTTCTTAAATATTTGATGATTTTTACAAGCAGACAAAAATGCCCCGGAGTAATTGAGCTCCCTCCCTGGACTTTTATTGGGGTGACGGCAGCATCTCCCACAACTTGCCGTCGTGAGGTGAAACAAGCCACTATTGTATGTGGTGCTGGGCTTCTGAGAGTAAGAGGGATTGGTTCTCAAACTGGGGCTGTGAGTCAATGCTGAGCTGTACGAGTGTTTGTTGTAGGATCAGGAGAAAATACAAACAGCTAGCGTCACAACATAGCAACGGGGGAAAGATGGTCAGATGCGGTCATAACTGGGCAACTGTTCAGGGAAGTTAACTGGAGGATTTGTGGTACCAGAGGGGACAGCGCGAAGGTTTTTCAATCTAATCCACCTGAAGATTCCATCACAGGACATGTAAGTAAAGAACAAACACAGCAGTGTAAGCTTTTAGCCTCTTATTAAATTATCAGGGATGCATATTTAAATAACACACCAGTGAGCACCATAATGATCT
>JAQLOL010000007.1:16939493-16957044 GCA_029783665.1 Naso thynnoides | reverse complement strand
ACCAGTGAGCACCACAATTATCTTAATCTCCATGAGCTGCCTAGCACTACTTGGACTCTGACACTGAAGAGGCGGCGGTGAGCAGCTGGTTTCAATCTGTCTTTATCACACTACAGGCCCCTGCACTCTTCAGCTGGTGCCAGACAGACAACATCATAAAGTGCAGCGAGGAGGCAGCCACACGTAGCCGGGATCAGGGTGATGGAGGAGGCCGAAGTCTGATCTGTCTCTGATCAGCACCGCAGCAGCATATTCTCCCCTGATCTCCATCTGTTGATAGTCCAATAAAAACTCAGGGTCATGAGAATATGTGAAGCCACGCAGTAATCCGAGTGCATCCCTGCAACGGTTTCAGTCTCTGCTTTTCCTTCTCTTAACACAAACACACAAGCAAGGATGCAAAAACCCACAAGTAACCACATGCACACACACTCACACTCACATACACCCGCAAACACCCACAGCTTCCCTCTGCCGTCCAGCACATCATTCCACTGCGATGCTCTCAGACCACTTTCCCCTTTTCGCCTGTCACTCTCCAGTGACTGTTTGGACTCTATCTTAACATGAAGAAAATATTTGGCCTTTTGTTTTTGTCTCACACAGTCCTCATAAAACAAAGTTGTTCATTTATGATGCTATGAGAGCAACAAAGTCAAGCAATACTGCGTGACAAAAAAACCCAAAACAGAGTAACAAACTCAAATCCTTGGGCAACATACCATATTAATATCCCAAACCCCAGGTGCCTAATCCTGCCAGTAAACACAGAAGGCTTCATGTAGGTCATGGAGATGTGTCCGTTGTTGTTGGCCAGCTGTGGACCCAGATGTAGCATAAGTACAAACCTTGTCAGCCGAACCCAGGTGACCGGGCTCCTCCAAAGGGAAGAAAAAGAGGTAAGAGACGAACAGCAGCGATCAAGTTCCACCTTGTGTCTCTGCCAAAGGCGCTCCATTAGCTCGGTTATCAGCTGCTGGCTTCGCACAGCGCCATCAATGACAGTGCACTCCTCTTTCTAAAGTGCTCCAATTTCAGGGCCACTTCTCCTCATCTCCTCTACGGTCCCTGGTGCAGGAGGACCTCAAGTACCTGATAGCTGCTGATTCACATCAGCCTCTTTGTGTCTGCATGCCTAACAGATATCATTATCTATGCAGGGAGGGAGAGTCCTGCAGAGTATGCAGAGAGTTGAGTTTATTTGAGGCTACACTCTCCTCTATCTTTAACACAGACCACGTGGTAAATGAACTTAAGGCACATGCATGATACAAAAATAGTGAGGTCCATTCAATGCATTTGTCTTTTGTTTCAGCCTAAAGACAGAAAGCCTCAAAATTTGCCCTTTTTCTCAACGTAATTAACCATTATCATGCATAGTTTGACCACTTACCGCAGTCTGCGGTGTCTTCTCCATTGAGACCCGGCTGGCAGCCCATGAAGCACCGATAGGAGCCGATGGTGTTCTCGCAGCGCCAGGTACCACACACCGAGCTCCCAAACTCCTTGCACTCATTCTGGTCTGTGCAGTGAGACAGTCAGACACAGATGTTGGTTAGTAACTGACAAACAGAGGCCCAAATGCAGCCACATGTGCAATCAGACATTAACAGGGACACATGCACCCCCGCACACACTCTCTCATATTCCCTCCACTGCTCCTCTGCTCTCAGTGTAATGGCTGTACAGCAGGAGTCGTCCAGGAGGCCTGTGGTGTAGCTGTCCTCAGTAAATGCAGCAGGCAACGGGAATGGCCAAGAACAATATTATCACAGCAACCAAAGAACTTGTGAAGGAGCTAAAGGGAGACGTTCCAGAGGGAGAAACACCTCCTGCTCACAATGGGGTCATTCATACTTCCCTTGGGGGAGCGTAAGTTCAGGACTCCAGCCATGTAATCCAGGCACCCCTCAGTCCCAAGACCATGGAGGAAAGCCTCTAAGCCAGTCTTGGACACTTTCACTGGAGCCTAGTCCCCACTGGCTCGAGATAATCAATCACAGCCAACTACGATATCCCGGTACGCTTAAGCCTTAATGTAGCATGACGATCAAAAAGCTAATGCTGACATGTTGCATTACTCAGGGAGGAGAAACCACAGGGCAGAGTTTGGGCAAAATAATCAATATGACAAACAGAGCAGGACATCAAAAAGACTTTTATCAAGTGTTACCTTCACAATCGGCGGTGTCAGTGCTGTACTTGAAGCCAGCCTCACACAAGCAGAAGAAAGAGCCGTCAGTGTTGAGACACTGGCCTCGGATGCACACGTTGTCCTTACTGCATTCATCCACATCTAAGGCAAAGAGAAGAGAAAAGGGAGGTGGACAAATTAAGAGAGATAATTGGAAAAAGGGTGGGTCAAGATTTATTACCTATTAAATATCACTAAATATTGCCATGTCCTCATTAAGTCCACAGGGAACACCCCTCCTCTCTTCATAAGCCTCACAAAAACAATCTGTAATCAAGCGCTTGTCTGAGCAAAAGATATATTGGCCATTTTGGAGCACCTAACAGTATACTGGCAAACAGGAAACAAAGGAGAAATAAAACATCCAGCTCAGCTTTCCAGGCTGAGAACATTTCCCTCCAACCCGTAAAAATTAATAATGAATGCGACATGCTTGATTAGCCGTGGATTGGTGGATAATTGCAGCATTACAACATAACTTGTAAGGTATTTGGACTTGGGGTAAAAGAATACTGGGGGAAAGGCAAGAAATCGGGGTAAATTCATGGCCAGGGAGAATGCCTGTCTTCCTTTTCCAACTTTTAATTATCAGATGAATCTTACAGAGACGACAAGGTAAACATGCATTTGCAAAGATAGGGAGAAAAAACAATAACCCAGACTTTAAGTAAACACATAAATATGCAGTAACTGGATAGTTTTGGAGTTAATTCAAGGACTTCAAAGTCTGTATTGAAAGGCACAGCAAGGCACAGCAAGGCACAACAAGGCGATGGTTCAACCTTTTAATTTGGATTATAGTTAGACGACTGCTGTCCTTAAATATGCAGGTTCTGTTTTTGCTGAAAGACTGTTCCTGTTTGAGGCCAAGCATTATTTTGGCATCACCTGACTGAATCCATCTTTCACCCACAAACTCACAAACCCACATCCTTGCCTTACCTTCCCCTGCAGGCTCATGTTAGAGGGGTCTGGTTTGTATTGTGTCAACACTGTACACACAATGGCAGACTGCAAGAAAATATACGACAACTGCTGATTTATAGGATAATTAGGGGCCTGTATTTGTTGTGGCGGCTGGCCAAAGTACCTGATGCAGGCAGGGTAGTTTGCTCAGAGTCTGTGGATGATATCTGGAGCAGTCCAAGGCCAAAGCCTCAGAGGAGGAATGTCCCTGTCAAAGGACTGACCCCAGTCCTCTACTTCAAGTCAATCCCAGACATCCAAACCTACCTATCTCACATGACGGCAGGATGATTTACTGCCAGACAACCTGCAGTTTACTTAACTTCACCTCTTACCATTCTTGCGAGACACACCAGCAATAACACTAATTAAATCCTGACATCCTAGCTAAACTTCTATCGTGTATTTTGACAGTGAAAGCTCCAGTTTTTTGAAGAAAAAAGCCTTCCATAGCTGATGATCATTCTGTATTTTTTTGGCCCACTGCTGGGTCACTGGGTGCGGCTGGAATAACATCAAACTGATGTCCGAGAGGAGAGAGACTGAGCTGAAACAGTTGATGAGGCTGTGACTCATTACTGTACACAGAAAGGATGGCCTGAGCACCCATGCCTGTCGTGGGTCCCCTCAGCACCCAGGACAGTATTTCTGTCAGCCTGCCTGCAGCGGGTGAAGTGTAAGCCAACAAGGTTTCTGTAAAATGACTTAAGCAATATCGGTTTAAAAACATTTTTACATTATTACCAACTTTCTCAAACTATGACTCCACCTCACCCAATTACACAAAGCCAAGAAATCATGTTAAAAAAATAATTTCCCATTGCATCAGTGCTCTTGCGGCTTGTTACTGTACCTTGGCAGCCGCTCCTTTCGTCGATGGTGGCATAACCATCAGGACAGATGCATGTGAAAGACCCTTCAGTGTTAAGACAGTCTCCCTCTCCGCAGATCCCCATGATGGTTAAACACTCATTGATGTCTGTCACACACAAGAACAAAATTACACACACAGATCTGTCAATATGCCAACATGAGGTAAGCCACGAGAAACGGTTAACCGCTGGTATATTTTGTGTCAGATGAGTGTGTGTGTGTGTGTGTGTGTGCGCGCACGTGTGCATGCGAGTTTGTGTGTGTACCTCTGCAGGACATCCCATCCACCAGCTCCAACCCAGCAGGGCAGGAGCAGCTGTAGGAACCTATGTTGTTGGTGCACTGGCCTCCCACACACAGGCTGTTGTCCTCGCATTCATTCACATCTGTGTTGAAACACACACACAAACACACACACACACGTAATCAGCATGACACATTCAAACCAGTGGTAAATGACTGACTCACTTAAAATTTGCCCAAGTTTTGTCATTTTGTTGAAAAGCCTCCAGACTGCAGTGAGCATGTTGGGAAAGTCATGCATCATCTACATCAGCAAGTAATGACTTATTCATACGATAGCAGGTCATACTGCACTGGAACCGATGACTTAAAAATGATTGCACCGAAAACGTAAATTTCCGTGACCACCCACTGCACTGTACCTTCACATGAGAGCCCGTTGGGTGCCACTGTGAAGCCTGGGTCACAGGCCATGCATGAGAAGGAGCCCTCTGTGTTGGTGCAAACACCCGTGGGGCATGCACCTGGAGTCTGGCACTCGTCGATGTCTGATGGACAGAAGAAAAAAAGGTTCGCTGTAGGTTATCATTTCAAGCAAAGGGACCACTAAAGAGTCCACTTTTTGATCATCCACTGTCTTATCTAATAAAAATAAATAATGTCTAAGTGTGGCTCAGCCTAACGTTCCAAAAGCAAAGCCCTCTTTATTAGATGGCACTGACAGTGTTTTATTAAAAAGGGTGGAAAGATAAGTATGCGGGACGGTCATCGAATCCACAACAGAGAGCTGTTACAGGTGGCGTATAATTACTGTATCTACAAACAGCCACTGGCTCGCTGTCATGTGATCACTGGAAATTCCTCCAGCCTGTGTAGATTGTATTTCTGCTGGAGAAAATAGTGTGGGCCATTGTTAAGTGATTGAGCGGGCTCTGTTTTGCCTTTGGGAGAACAGAGGGAGTTCAATGGGGCGAGCCCGCTGCAGTGCGTGAAAGGCAGGGGAGTGGTTGACTTCATTTCAAATTAAGCCCTTAATATTTTCCATGGCATCACAGGCATCCATTAAAATCCTATCAGAGGCCGACTTGGACGCGGGCTTGTTTTTTAAAACTTTTTCCCAGCGCAAAAACACAGATCAGTGGGGGATCTTCCTCCTGGGCTACATCCTCACTTACATTCGAAAAACACACCATGGTGCACATGACCAACGGAGGGAACGTTTGAATCCATTTAAATAATAATTCGTTTTCTGCTTCCCATGAAGTCATGACAGATCTCACCTCCCTGGATCCGTAAAAGCAGCCGTTTCACTGCATTGATCTCATAAATCATGTCCTGACAAATTACTGAGCACAGTAAAGATTTTCTGTAATCATGTTCTCTGTTTAATGCACTCCTTTTTATTACTGTGGTCTACTGTTACTTTGGTCAAATGTTTACCGCAGTGACAGCTCAAACTGTTCCAAATTTTTAGGTAAACAAACAGAGAGGTAGTTTTACCTTCGCAGCTATATCCATCCTCAGACAGCTGCAGACCGGCTCCACAGCTCCTGCAGGTGTATGATCCTGGGGTGTTTAAGCACAGCTGGCCTGGGCACACGTTAGCCACCAGGCACTCATCCACATCTGGACAGAAAAACATGAACACATCATTGTAAAGATTACCATCTCTGGCTTCAAATAAATAGAGCCTGCCAGTTTTAATCAGTTCTATCGGTAATCATTAGACCCAGGAATTACAAGTGTCAACACCTCTATCTTTTTAGCTGAGCAATCTGCAGGACACAGGCTGACGTCATTTTGTTCTATTTGAGGGCCAGTGTCTCATCGTGTTGAGCAATGATCAGATAAGCGGTGCCAGAGGCAGAGGGGTCCAGGATCCAGCTATGATGTGATGTCTAGAAGGAGTATTTTGGGATTTTGAGCTCAGATGATGAGGCTCTGGGGTCAAAGCTGTCACACCTGATGCTGTTTACACACAACCCGAACCAGCTGCAACACTCTAACCCTAAGCTGCCACTTTGTTAGGTATTAAGGCAAAGTGAGGAGGAAGCTACACATCTGTGCTCATGAATACAAACAAAAGCACATTCTTGCACAAACACGGCCAAAAACCTCACCATCACACTGTTGTCCATCCTCAGAGACCTTGAAACCAGGCTGACAGATGATGCATGTGAACGAACCGTCTGTGTTTGTGCACGTTCCCTGGGGGCATGTAGTGGGCAGCGCACACTCATCAATATCTGGTGTGAAACAACACAGACTGTTAGACATGCACTGCGGGACAGGGGTGTCTCTGCAGGCAAGAAAAAAGACCCAAATTCATGATGACAGCCAAGAACCACTAACCCCACCAGAGCTCTTTCAGGCTGAATTCAATATGCATGTGGTGTTACGCAGGAGTTCATTTAGATGAGCTGTGCTGGAGCGACTAACCTTCACAGAGCTCCCCGTCATATGATACTTTGTACCCTGTAGGGCAGTTCTCACACGTGTAAGAGCCTTCCGAGTTCAGACAGATCCCGTTGGCACAGGTAGACAAAGACTGGCACTCGTCAATATCTGGGTGAAACACATGCAGCACAGACATGCATGGACATCACTATAAATACCTAATAATATGTGGAGGGATTTCAGTCTCACAGCAAAGATTTTTAATGGTGAGTTGACAAACTGCCCAGATATGTTGAGTAAGTCTAACAGAGTCGTAACAGAGCTAATGGTTTTTTATTATATGAGGAGCCCAGCTGGCGACTATATTTACCTTCACACCTCTGTCGGTCTTGAGACACTTTGTAGCCAGCTTTACATCTGGTACAGGTGTAGGATCCCTCTGTGTTGGCACACACGCCACCAAGACACAAGTCAGCCTGGGCACACTCATCCACATCTGGAAAAATAAATAAATAAATTCACCACAACAGAGCAGACAAATCATCGCTATCAACCGGTGTGAGTCAAAAACTGGAGTACAGCACAAGTTATCCGATTTCATACCTTCACATCTCAGTCCATCGGCAGACGGTCCAAACCCAGGCCTGCAGCTCTGGCAAGTGTAGGAACCTGCAGTGTTGATGCAAATTCCCGCAGGGCACACATTACCAGTTGCACACTCGTTGACATCTAACAAAAAGAAATAATTTGCAGACATTATTCTTCCGCTCCCCGAGAGCTCCCCGAGCTGAGAAGTATGCAGTGGTGAGTTACGCCCAACAGCTCAAGATAATCCTTTGCAGACCTTCACAGTCTTTGCTGTCTGAGGTGGCTTGGTAACCAAGGTTACAGTTGCATTTGTGGGTGCCGTCCAAATTGACACAGCGGCCATGGAGGCAGACTCCAGGGAGCGCACATTCATCCACATCTGGAGGAAGGAGACAGAAGAAGAAAAAGGGGCCCTCAGAAAAAACGGCTGCAACCTCTCTGCAGCCTTTTCATAAACCTTAAATAGTGCTGCACAGCTTCTGTAGTGAACTGTGGAGAACTCTTCACAGAGCTGTAATTTGATATGAGACGTCAATCATGTCTGTTCGAGCTTCTGACTGACAGGTACCTCGGCAATCGTTGTCCGGTGAGAGTGCGTATCCTTGGAAACAGTTGCAACTATAGGAACCATCGGTGTTGACACACCTGCCGCGGCCACACACTGTTTGGTTCAAGCACTCGTTCACATCTGAGAACAGAAAGGGTCAGAGGAGGACACAGCTGCTATCAGAGCGGAATTTAATGCTTAATCCTGCCACAATTACACTGTGTGATTTAATTGCCAGCTCAGCCAAATTAGAAAAGACATTACTCGTTAAAAAAGTTGAGACCAATGTTTTATATTTTGTTGAGTTTTATACTTACAATAACCGAAATTTTTCCAACAATGTTCATACTAATTCGTATTAAGTCAACAATCTGTTTTATTTGGTTGTCTGTCAATGGCTTATTCCTCTTTTCCCCCTCTAATCCTGATAACTTAATTAGGAGTGAGCAAGGAAGTCGGCAAACTTGCTAACCACTCAATTGTTTATTATTCTCTGTATTGCTCACTTGTGATAAAGCATGATTATTTGTTTTCACAAGAAATTGTGGTCGTTTAACAATGAAGACAACTTCCATGATCCCACACTACTTCATGACATCATCGAACTTCGTCTTTTGTTTAGTCTCACTACTCTGCCTCTTCTGATATCTACTGTAGACATGCAATTTTTTTCTCTCTAGGGTTTCTGCTGCCACCCGAAAAACAACAAAGTTGTTTGTTGTTTCAGTTGTGGTACTAACGGCATTAAAACAAACATTTAAAGCATTCCACAGCAAAATATCTAGAGAAATTAGTGTTAGCAGAAGTTTCCCTTTGTGGTAGAAAGTAATTGCAATGAATTCTTCTCGCTAAAAGAAACAATGCTGTTGAATTTCCTAAGCATGTTCTTTTATGCTGCTAAAGCCACAAACAAAATCCCAAGTCTGTCTATTTTATTTGGAGCTGAAGGCATAAAGCCCAAAAGAACAACCTGCAGGGCTAGATACCACTACAGGTAAATGAAAAAAATGATATGTGTGTAATCTGGGTGTAGCGACACTTTAATTAAAGACATTAAAGGATGAAATGGAAAATTTGGCCATTGTAAAAAGAATCAACTTAAGCAAAAAGTACAAATAATGATGTGTTTGTAAAATAAGGTCATATCAGCTGTAAAGGGGAGATAATTGCAGCATTTATTGTGCAAAATGAATGCAAAACAGCATTCATTAAGTCACATCAATGCATGGACCAAAACCTCATTCATAAAGGCCTTTTACTATTTGCAGCAGTAGCAACTTCATGAGTCCCAACAGTTTACACAGGAATTATACTTGTGGAAAAGCTCACGCAGAAATAATGTTTTATAGTGGAATTTATCAAGTGTTAACAGTGGCAGTGTTTCAGGTTAGGTGAAGGTGTGGGAAGAAAAAGTCTGATTAGAGGGAGAGAAAGACACATTGAAAGAGGAAAGAAAAGTGGGGAGAGGAAGGAAAGTATTTTGTAGGAAGCCGCGAGAGGAGGCCACTGAGAGTTAACAGAGATGCTGAAACAGAGAGCCGGCACAGTGAAAACACTGCGCGAGAGTCACAGACTGGGTTTTGTTTGCCCAGCCGCGGGCACTGCCAGACGTCTGTCAGTGGGGCCCGTTGCTTTGTTTCTGCAATCATCCTGCATCTCTCAGGCCCCTGCGATAAGCCCTGACAAGGGAATGGAGCTGTTTTCCCTATCACACCAGCAATTAAGCTTATCCACGATTCGGCCAATTGGGCCCAAACCACTGTGCTACTGTCAATTGACTGAAGCAAATACTGGAACCCCGGTGCTCATGTTGCCTGTTTTATGTGACTCCCACAGCGGCAGACGTGTGCTGCAGGCCTGTTAGTGGTGCCTGCATGGATGTTCAGAGTAAGAAATATTTACCTCAGATGTTCTCCCTCATTTACAGGGTTTCCTCAGTTACTATTTATGTGCGACAGATTTACAGAAAATGAGTAATATCTGTGACCTCATAAACACAAAGTAGCTTAAGTGATGTTCTCTTTGGAGTTTTAAACAAGGGCATCAGTCGTCAGACTCGCTGAGAAATCGATTATGTAGAAATTACAGTGAACTTAATTTGCATATTTTCCATCCTCGTTCGGCCTTTCACAGCTTTTCACACTGGTGGAACGCTCACTTCAGGAGCTTCGGTTTCCAAACAAATTAGAGTGGTGCTAGGTCATAGAGAGGGGACATGGTAAGTAACACCAGTCAGGCTCTTACGTAACAGGGCCACTTTCAGGTTGAGAGCTGTTAGCTTAAACAGAACACACACAAAATGTAGTTTGTTGGTCATTTGTGTATTTAAATTTTGTAATAGACGGTAAGAGTTTTACAGCAGAACATGGACAACACTATGAGTGAGTGAGAGAATTTGTTTGCGTGTCAAGACCTCTTCACAATGGGGAATTGACCTTTAGACCCTCTCATATATCTCCTGTGACTGCTCCGTCCTCTCACCTAGACCGGCAGTGGTAATAAAGCCTCGCTGGCGTCCGCCGGGCCCAATAGTACAGTGGCCAAAACTCTCCAACAATAATGCGCTGTTTGTTCAAGGCTGTGGCCAAGAGAAAATATTTGGACTCTCCCAAATTGAAGTATTATAAACAATCTTTTTACGGGGGCCAGTGATATCGAAAGATTAGCAATAACACGATGAATGTGTTTAAACAATATTGGGAATACGCAAAGGCTGCTGGGTGGAGGAGTTGAAATATCATACGTGGAAACAATGAATGGAGAGAGAGGGCAGAGGGTTGTACACGGCCTACGCAATATAGTCATCATTGCTGTGGTTTTGGGCTGTCATTTGGGCACAGCAGAGGTCCAAACTGGACATAAAACAGCCAATATAAGTCTTTTGAAGCAGAAAATACAATTTATTTAATATAATTTTCTTACACATTAGCAGCAAAGAGTGTTGTCCACATTTAATTAAATTTGGTTTGTGCTGTTTGGTGAGTGCACAGCATTATAAACTGTCATGAATTCATGTTGCCTTGGTTTTTTTTTGATGATGCCAACTTGGTGTAGCAGCTTTTTACGTAAATATGAGCTATGTCAGACTTTTTCACTATGAGAGGGAGCCCTGGCTGGATTCTATACAGTGGTAAGAAACACCCTACAGAGTTTAGGTAGTGGTGGTGGTGGTCTTGTGCTTCGATGGGGTGTGGGCTCGCCTTACCCACACATCTTTCACCAGCACGCCTGAATCCCGGGCGACAGCGCTGGCACTGGAAAGAGCCGAGAGTGTTGACGCAGACACCGTCGGGACAGGAGCTGGGATCTCTGCACTCATCTACATCTGCTCAGGGAGAAGGTGGGACATGAAAACAATCACTTGAATTAGTTGTTACTAAAACAATGTGCACTCGCATGGAAGAGAGAGGCTGTAAGGTCACAAATGCTAATATATACAAACACAGTCACGAAGTGAGCATAGCTTTCCTCCTGGCATGGACTATAGGAAAATACATGTTTTCTGTTACTCGGCTACACATTAACTCATGGCAGCAAACAGATACGTCTGGATAGGGTTGTGCTTTTATGTGAGCTTGATTATGTGTGCATAGGCGCTTGTGCATGCATGTCACCTTCACAGAGGCCTCTCCAAGACTTGGCGTAGCCATCGTTGCATTCACAGGTGTAAGATCCTTCTGTGTTGACGCATTTGCCATTCTGGCACTTGCTGGGCATGCTGCACTCATTAATGTCTGCCAGTTTGAATGAAAACCAAGGAGAATGGAAAAGAAAGTGACTATTGTGTTCCACAGCATTAATTAGGGCAGGATGCTTTTTAAATGAACAGAGCTGACAGACAAGAACTTGCAGTGGCCAAACACAGAGTCACAAAGCTAACAATGGCCTGTGGTGGCTTTCACCCATTGGAAACTTAATGTCTCCTGCTGTCATTTAGGCCATGCCTCACCTTGACAGAACTTCCTGTTCTGGGTGATCACCTGGCTGTAGCCGCTGTAACACTGACAGGTGTAGGAGCCATAGCTGTTTATACAGCGGCCCTTCCCCTCACATGGGTCCTCGTCACACTCATTCACATCTACAAATGAAACCAGATCAAGAAAGTAAAGGCAGAGGACAGAAGAGAAGAGCAGAAGAGACTGAATGGGACATTACATTGCAGCTCTATTTCTCCAAAAAAGACTGTTCACTTTCCAAGCCCTGACTCTGGAGCTCCACTTCTGAACAGGCATTCCTCAGCGATGGGCTTGAGCCCAGCCGAGGCAGAGCAGAGACCGCGACCAAGGCCTTCACAGTGAGGTAAGGGATCACAGCACTGTGGCAGCTCTTTGGATGGCCTGTGCGCTGTTGTCAGGCATCACGGAACAGGTCAACATAAACAAACGGATCCCTTTCAATTTGGCTCGCTTCATTTCTCAAGGCTTCTGTGCCGTGTAATGTCTGGTGTTGAGGACTTGCTCACACATAAGTGATGATAGACAGAGCTGCTGGGGCCTCTGGTGTCAGCATGTGTGTATTTGAGTGCCCCTCATTCTCCCCCTTCTCATACCCCATCTACCGCTCTCTCCCCCCTTGTGGCTTACCAATGCAATTGGTCTGCAGTGCACTGAGCTTGAAACCTGGCTCACACTGGCAGGTGTAGCCAGTCTGCACAGGTATACATTTCCCACGACCACATATGTTGGAGGCGATGGCACACTTGTCGATACCTACGAGAAGCCACAGAGATGTGCGCAGTCATTACTGAGAAAGCAGACAAGAACATTTTTGACCTAGGGTTACGTAACATTTACAGACACTGTAAAAAATCAGAAAAGCTGCATTCCACAACCACATGTTGTTTTCCATGGAAGCCCGTCTTGCTGTTTTATAGGTGAGGTCTTGGATGAGGAGACAGGTTTTACAGCACTGTAGTGTTCTAGCAGGTGCTATGGAGCTCTTACAAAGAGGTCGGTGAGAAACAGGTCATGCACAGCAGAGCCTGACATTAGTGTTGCTCTTGTTGTTTTCTATCCAAATGGACTGTGGAACAGGAGAGACTTTGTATTGGGCCTTTGTGCCTGGCTAAGGAGGAAAGGCACCTCCATAGGATAACTGCTAACTCTCCTCACTTCCTTTATCTCCCTTATCACTCTCTCTTTCACTCTCTTTGTCAACTAAACACACTTTAATCCTTTCTTCCACTCTCCGTCTGTCTTTGTAAAGCTGGCCTCTCGTCTGCTGAGAGGATGTCTTTCTCTTCCAAGAGACACACTTTTTCTTGACTTCTCACCCTCTCACCCTCTGTGCAGTGCGGCATCTTCAAGCCAAACTGGCTCGGAGAAATGGGGTCAAATAAAAGCACGATACAAGCTCTCCTCGGTTTAACTCTGGGTAAGCCTGAAAAAATGTCTTATGAGATACGCTGCTGTCTGCCAGCAGTTGACTGAGAGCATAAAATATGAAGAGTTGAACTCTGTGCTGCTCTTGGTTGTCCTGCAGCTCCATATCCACCAGTCATCAGCCACTGGTGATTTTAGATACACATCCAGTATTTCATGAGGGCCCCAGTGTGCAATACATGTATTTTAATGAATATTTTACCTGTGGCTGAGTATGTGTGGGTTGTGTCCTTTGACTCTGGCGTCAGGTTGATGATGGACGAGTCTGGAGAAGTTTCTGTGAGGACGGATCGAGACTGGGTGAGTGCAAACACAGTGAACAAGTAACATTGTGACACGTAGTAAATTCTCATTTTCTGCATCGAAATGAGCCTGAATGTTTTCCCAACCCAGACTGCCTCAGCTGTCACTCACTCGGCGGCTATATAAAAATGATCTACTCTTTTCTCCAGGCTAAAAACAGCACAATAACCAAAATAAGTCAAGTAGAACCATTGACTGTAGTCAGCTTTCAGACTTTAATGTCAATGTTTTGACTGGCATGAGGGCAGAGCAGACGAGGACTGCGGCTGCCATCGCTGTGCAGGAGCGAGCAATTCATAGAAAATGCATCACGTGTCTGCGCCTGACTGAAACTACTATTGACCCTGGAGCTTAGAGATGCTAAATCAAACCCCAAGGAGCATTAAACAACTTGCAGAAGATGAGTGAAGCCAAGAGCAAAATACCTGGATATTTCAGCGGTGAGTCAGTCGCAACAGCTGGCTGGAAAACAAGCAAACAAGCTTTGGTTAAATTTCATCACCACAGTCATGTTCATACATGTCTGCCCTTGTCGTCTTAGTCAGTGCTAATTGGATGTGTGTATCTACCAAAATGTGGTCTGAATAAGTTATATAATCATAACAAACCCTCCAGCTGAGATAGCTAGAGCATATCATCTTAAGATAAACATTTCAAAAGTTTGTGCCAAGAGGTTGACAGGGAGGGAGAACTCACCGGGCTCAGAATTTCCACATCTGCAGACAGAAGAGGAAAAGTTTATCAGTAGCAAATGTTGACATTCTGTTCGCATTAACTAGTACCATTACTGACTACACACAACATACACAACAACCCACATTCTTCTTAGGCACTTGACTCAAAGCTTTTGAGAGTCTTTACTACTAATAAAATAGTACTTACAGCACATTTCGAATCAAGTTGAATCAGAAAATTAGAACAGGAAAAATGCAAAGACAGACGTTGAAATAGATATCTCTGTTAACGAAGACAGAAATCTCTAAATATTTACAGTATTTGTCTCCATGTATAAATCAAAACGTCGTAGCTTTGCCATAAAGTATCTCACACGCATTAAAGCGGGAGGATACATTAACAGAAAAATCCAAGGGATTTACAGATGTGTGGCCAATGTTTATTAGTTGTGTGAGCTGCTGTGATGCTTCGAGGTGTTCCACTTTGATGGATGAGAGATATGAGTAATGTGTTCAGTGTTGGATCAAGCATTTATTTATGGGGATCGGAACATCCTGTTGATGTTTGGATTCTCACAAATAAAAGAAAAACCAAATCCATTTACATCCTGTAATAAAACATCCTGGTATGTATCACTCAGCTGCCCTGCATTGTTTGTGCCATGGGTTGTGGTAAAAATATGCAAAATGTTGCGATGTTTAGATAACTTCAAGGCCTAAGTTTATATAATATGTACAGAGTGTTCAGCAGCAGCAACTATTCTTCTCTCCTGCATTCGCAGTAAACATTTACCAACCTTGCCCTAAACATTCAATTCTCACCTTCCGACTGTTCAGGCGTCTCTCCAGCTGGTTGAGAGGGCTGTTGCGGAATCAGAGGTTGGCGGGGTGCTTGTGGTGTCTCAGGGTACTCGGGGTATTGGGGTACTTGTGGTGTCTGTGGATAGCTGGGAAGTTGTGGCCTGACAGGCAGCTGCAGTGAGGGGTGGGAGGATGGAGGCTGAGGGTAAGTGGGGCTCTGCTCTTCCCATGACAGTCCTGTGCTCTGTAGATCCTCTTCCCCCAGCTGTCTGAGAGAAATCTGTACATCAGAGCGCGAGTAGGTATATCCGTGACCGGCCGGACAGATCTCCTTGAAATGATCTGCAGGGAAGAGAACACATGAGCAATAGAAACCATCACCTCTGTATCTTTCTCTCGCACTCCTAAAGCTAGCACAAAACTCCGCCAGAATATAATTGTAGCTCATATTTCTGTCTGATGTTCGCAGCAATACTATAAGCCATCCGTGTAATACTGTTATGTTGAGCATGCTGTGCTTCGCTGTGTGGTGTGAATGTGGGGGTTGGGTTTTGGCTACTTCTGCAGAACTAGCTAGCTGGCAAGCCAGTGACAGCTGGCGATTTTGAAAGATTGGGGGAATCTACTATACACACTCAAACAGACACACTATGGTGGAAGCAGAAGATCATATAATACTGAGTGACCTTTGAACTCTTTGTCGTGGAAATGTGTGAGTAAGAGGCTAATAGGGGATTGGTTGGTTAGATAATAGGAGGGAGACTGCGCCTCTTTGTGCTGAGGCCCAATAAACCTCAGCGATGGTGAATCCATTACAAGTGAGAAGCTCTGTGTCCCCTAACTGACCTGAAACCAGCAACTCTAGGCCAAAAGAGTCTGGAATAGAGATATGAATAATGACAGATATGTGGTCGCTGTAAATGCTTGGGTAAATGCAGGAAACGTGGATATGATAGGCTACTGAATGATGAGTTTAAAGCAGAGGGAAATGGGGTTATGTGTGATCAGGAGCCACATCAGAGCAACTGGAGTAAATGTGTAATGAAAGTCATCAGGCTCCTGTTACCAAGTCACAAGTCCCGGCTTCTCTGTTCAGAACATGACTCTAACAGGTTGTCAAGCCATACAAAAGCCAGCGTCCGAAATAATCAGAGGCCATGTGTCTGTATACTGTGTCAGTCCTGGCTGAACAGCACCATGGAGGTCTGTGTCTGTGATATCTGATCTGTGACAATCCCCATGAATCACTGGCCAGTACAGACACTCCATAAAACCAGCCTGTTTCTCTCAGAGACTTTGAAGATTAGATCGGTATGGAAAAAAAGATGACAACTACTTCCCATGTTTCACTTGGCCAAGCTATTTATTTCTGCTGTGAAGCTTTGCCGGTCTATTAGTGGGGTTTCTCTCTGAGGATTGGAGTGATAACACAGGACTGACTCCCACTATTATGTAGCCTCCAAAATATGAAAACTGTTATGTTTTTGGTCCTTTTCCACTCCAAACATATTTGGTTATTTTGAATCGCTTTACAAGCCTGGCAAAGAGCAGAATGGTGACTGGGTGGTAAACATTTTTTGCCTGTGTTTTCACTAACATTGCTAGCCTCTTGCATATGATTACATGTGACATTCTATGTCTGCAAATGCATTTAACTTAGCAAATCGTTTTTCAGCAAGTACAGTAAAACCAGAAATGGTAGGTTAAGTTTGCAGATGGACAACATGAAAAATCTTCAGTTTACACAGTGTGAGAACACTGAGGAAATCCAGACACATGCAGCAGCAGCACAGTGGAACTTTTGTTGGCTGTACCTGATCCCGGCAAAGGACAGCGATCACACCCAGCGCCCCAGGCCTTGCCCACTCGGCTGCAGCAGCAGATCTGCTTGGTGATGTGTTGAGCAAGTGGCAGAGAGCATGTGCCTGCTGATACTGATCGGTAGCAGAAAGCCCTCTGGTCAGACACAGCTTTGTCCGCTGGGGAAGGAAGTCGATACCATCATACACATACCAATGCAACACGTGAAAATATGACCGCAGTTTTCAATGATGTCTTATGATTCAAAGAAAAAGATCCTGTACTCACAGACACAGTGCTTGCTTTCAGGGTCCAACATGAAGCCTGATTTGCATGTGCACCTGTAGCTTCCTTTGGTGTTGAGACATTCAGCATTCTTACAGATCCCAGGCAACAGGCACTCGTTAATGTCTGTGAAATTATAATAATTAAAGGACCAAACCAGTATTACTACATGTCCTTGTCCTTTATCAACATCAGTCATATCAGCTACATAAACCCCACCCATTTTTTTTTCCAAAATACCTCTGTGTATAAGACACTTGTTTGCAATTTGTCCATATTTCATAAATGTTACAAAGCACTTGAGAATGTGTGACATTAGTTAAAAAGAACATTTGTGTCAAAAAACCCTCTACATGCTAATATTCGAGCTAGGAAGACAGTACTTGTTAGGAAATACTTTTCCAGGCATGATACACTTCATCTTAAAGGCTCCTGGCTCTGCTTTCTCTCTCTCTCTCTCTCTCTCTCTCTGATTTTTACAAAATAAACTTATATGTTG
>JAQLOL010000007.1:16918330-16930087 GCA_029783665.1 Naso thynnoides | reverse complement strand
TTGTAATTTTGGAGCAAGTTTTAAAAATCACTGTAGCTGATTTTTGTGGCTGCCCAATCAGTTCAGCAAATGAAAACAAAGTCTTACGAACATTCACCTCAGGAAAAGATGATAATAACCAGGACTAAAAATCCGTGACAGCTTGGCCATGAAATTTTCATTGTTGTACAAAAAGCTAAGAATTACGTTATCCTCGGAGGATTTAATGATGTTTCCGTTCTCATGCTGGTTTCTACAGCCATTTGTGTAGAAAGCAGAGTTATACAGGCAGTGGCTTGCAAGAGTGAGCTCAAGCTGCGCATCATTAGTGTCACCCTTGGTTACAAAGACGGTAGACCCCGACTGGTCCGAATCCACTGTGGCTACAGACAGAAACTTTCAATTGTTGTCAATCCATTTAGACCCATTCAACAAAAGACTTTGTCACCCCTTACTAATTTATTGTCCCTCCCCATTCAATTGTGTTTTGCATTCCACTGGCAACTGTTCAATAATATTTGCTCGAATTCTCTGACCTAAAAGTGTAATTCAGATTCCTTGAAGCTACTTGATTGGTGGCGGTGGAGTCTCAAATTAAATTAATTCTCCTTTAAACATGAAAGCAAAATTAATTCCATGCAGGGCGCTCCTGCGGGTATTCAAATGAAAGGACAGCTTATGCAAAATGAGAAAGAAGTAAAGAGTGAAGGAGGCAAGAAGCCGAGAATGAAGAAAGTTTGTAATCAGATGGGTTCCTCAGCTGTACGGAAATCTTTAATTGCTAATTTGGTACAATCACTCTGCAGACCACCCTGCCCGCGGGCTGTTCTAATGCGATTGAGAGGTCTGGTCCATCAATCATAGGGCTCAGAGCCCTTCACCAACTTCCCCAGGGTCCTGCCTGGGAGGCAACCTCAGCGCTGGACCTCTCCCCTTAACTGGTTGGAAAAGCTGAGAACGCGTGGGAGACGGGAGGGATTGATGCCATCCACAGGACGGGAACAGGAGACTTCCTTTCCACTCCATTGGGGGCCACTCTATAGAAAAACAACCCTCACTAAAGCCAAGTTCTCCTCAGGACCCTTTCCAGCAATTTACTTTCTGACATGCCGCCATGGGACAAACTGGTGCCTCTGAGAGAAAAACAGGAGCGAGGAGAGCTTTTTAATCACTATGGAGAGTTCAGGGACTTTTGAGTCTCTAAGATGGTGAAGCCTTCTCTTTTTGGCCTTTCAGCCAATGCTTGATTGGAGCAAACAACTTAAGGGGAAGTTATTTGCTTTCAAAACAGAATGTCTGCTTGGCACGCGCCACTTTTACCATTCGGGCAAAGTCCATATCACAGGCTCAGAAAATAATGTGTTCCTGCTAGTGATGCAAAGGCCGATCAAGTATATCATATGAGACTGGTATCAACATACTCCCACTGATACAGAGACACAAAACCAATGTACAAACTACAGTCGTTAACAGTCATCTGCTGTGCATCTGTATCATATTGCTTCAATGCCACCATCCCATGCCACATGTGAAGCAGCAACAAAAAGTCTTTAATGACAGATTAAATTATTTTTCTGCAACATGACATCTTTACTCAAAACATACTTTTCATTGTTTCAATTCACGAAGTATGCATTTTACTTCTCTGTTTGCAGTTTGACGATTTCGCTAAGCGTCCTTCTCAAAGATGCTGTTGGCAATGAAACCAGCTTCCAACACACATTTTAAACAGACCCACATTCCTTCATAATCTCCATTTCATTGTGGAATATTAACCACCTGGGCTTGTTCCAAAAGAAAGCATGCCACAGTACATTTCCAATAAAAATGTGCTTAACTTTGCTTGTCTCCAATTAAGAAATGCAACACAAACTTCATATCCATCTGCTTCTAACTGGAATTTAGCTCTTGTAGTGGTAACATCTTCTCAGCTCTGATTAGCTACACTGCTGGCTGTCTAATAGATTCCATTATTCCAGTTGCAAAGGGATAACACTAAGTCAACATCAATGAATCAAATGCTGTCATATATATGTGATGTTTCTATTTAATCACCATGAGAAGCTGTTTTGGAACTGCCCCAACGCATCTGTTCCCTCGCTGCCTTTGTCTGAGGCAAAGTCTTTGCATCTTTGGTTTGTGTGGGTCATTAATAAGTGATCATGTTTGATCAGCACTAATAAAAAAGCAATATCCACAGTCTTTGGTCCCTCGATGGATGTCAGATTAAATGTCTGGTGAATAGAAGGGAGATTAGGTGGGGATGAGTTCATGTGGTATGATCTAGAGGGTTTGGAGCTCTGTTGGCCCACCTCCTTTTTGTCTCATCTGACTTTATTTATCTACACCTCATGAAGTGTGGTGTCCTCTTTTCAGAAAGACACAGAGAGGAGAGAAGAACAGGGGGCGAAACAGACAGACAACTCCCATAGATAGAGGTGGTATAGAGGGAGGGACACAGCGCTAGGTGACATCATAATGACCTCGATGACCAAGAGAGGCAGAGTTAGAGGAAGAAGCCAAGGCTCCTGTGGGTGTGGTGACTACTTTAAGCCCTGGGGATATCTGATCCGGCTCCATGGGAAGCCTCCCAGCAGCACAGTCAAGGAGAGTCACAGAGAGGGAAGCTGCCCAGCAGTGACAGATGGGGAGAAAATATCTTGTGGAATTCCATTAGCTGTGAAAACTCAGAGAGAGGGAGGGGCTGCCAGCACAATTACACATAGTCATGCCAGCACTACAGTATGGGTCAGACTAGAGCCACAGCAAAAGGCCTTCAGCTGGTTTAGGAAATCTGATAGAAATGTATCTTTAATTCTTTTGCTTTCACTTTTTAAGAATCAACACCCTCTCAAAATTCTGCCATGTGCTTTATATGAAGCTTACCTGCTCGCATGCTTACTTGACTCACTTGTTAGCTCTCATACCAGATGACGGTTTTGACCACCTCTACAGGTCTCTATCAGTAATTACAATTATGAACTGAACTAGTTTGAAATCCAAACAAACTTCCAGTGCAGGTTTTTTCTTCCACTACACCTCATTATCAGAACCAGAGGGATGGAGCTGTATGCAGCCTGTTCTGGTTGATCTGGATCTCATTACAACCTAGGAATCCTCAGCATGTGACTTTTAAAGACTTCATCTCCCACTGAGATGGGACACGCTGGCATTTATGCCTCCATAACGTCAGCTTTCGCTTACACACACACACTTACTCTCCCCCTTATTTCCACAAAAGTGGCATAAAGTCCATGGTGTAAAATAACATATGATACTCATATATATAATGTCGTCAGCTGTGCTGAAATGCATATGCATTTACAGTTACAAAGAGACACAGCCAGACTGCAAAAACAGCAACACATTATGAGTCTATGTTATATGTGTAAAGTGCTGTGCTGCTATCAGTTGATACTGTATTCACTCACAGTGAAGAGGAGGCAGAAAGGGCATTGAATTGAATAAGAGATATCTGAAATGAACATTTACTAAAAGTCCTGTCTGCCACAGACCTAGGGCCATCAAAGTGTGGTCATGTTGGCATCATCTACAAGTTTAATAAAATAAATGAAGTAGCAATGCCTGCTCTCAGCCATCAGTGCATTTTGTAACTAGCTATAAACTGACCCATGGCAGTGTTACACCCCTAAATACAAACTGGGCTTTCATGACATCATTATCACATACTCAACAAGGGACACAGGAGACTCTTATAAAGCTATATGACTTTTTCCCCACAGTGCAAGCCGACAACTGACCCATTTACTATGAAATACAAAGTACAGCATCATTTTTCAGCGGCTGTTGTCTCCAGGTTGTATATCATTTCTGTCAAACATGTAAGAAAGCATACGTCTTAGCCAGTAGGGGAAGAATGCAGCTGAAAGATATAGCCAAGTGTCTACACTGAGAACAATAACACTCTAGAGGAATTCAAAGCATTTCTCTTATTAAAGCTCCCTCCAAGACTTCTGGGACATAGTACATGACTTCATTTTGACGTGGTTTTTCCTCTCTTTCATTCTTTCTGTTCCCTGCCTGCGTGTGACCTGGGACCAAGGCCTACACTGTGCTGGACCCCAAAACATTTACAGAATGAGTGAATAGGGTTTTCACTCGGCTTCTCCCCTTAACTTCAAAGGAAAGAGCAGAGTAAAACATCTGGGAGCCAAAAGAGATCGTGCCGGGGACTTAGGAAGAGCAGGAATCTGGCACGCTGAGGGAGATAGAAAGTAGGAGAGAAAAAATGGATCTGCATCTATGATGGATGGAAAGACAGAAATGATGTCTGCTTCTGATTAAGCCCGGTCAGGCATTAAATAGGAATATACTGTATGAGTACTTTGACAGCCAACTGACGCGCGGGCAACACCATTTATGTAAGACTGTCCCCATGTGCCACCAAAGCTACCTCTCAAGAGGCCTCAAAATAACATAGAGCTGTCAGGCCGAGCGAGCCTCTACCTCATTGAAGGGTGTCAACACCCGCCCTGCCTGCCGGCGAGCAACCACCCGGCTGCAGTCTCTCAAACCTACCGCAGCTCTGGTTGGGAGGCAGTTTAACTGCGGCTGCTCATTTCCTCACTCTTTCAAGGCCACGTTGGCTCCATTTGCCCGCAGAGTGGGTGGCACTCCTGCCAGGCTCTCATCTTCATGCTAAATGTGTTTTCATTTGCTTCTCAGTTTTGGTTTCATAGAAGCGAAAACAACTTCATTTTTACAACTCAGTGCATTGGTGAATCACACCGCCACCTCAGAGGAGTTTAGGAATTTAATGAAGACTCATTTTATTGTTTAGGCCTGTGATAACTGCTGTAAAAACCCACCAAGTATGAACAACTGCTGCTAAAGAATAAAGAAAGCATCAGGAACTAAACATCCTAATACATAACACAGTGAAGGACAGGCCCAGCTACACCTTGTTGTTTTGAGCCAATATGAATAACATTGCAAGAATACCAACAGATCAACATACCAATGGCAGAACAGAAAATCATACCAACAGAATTAGACCGGATTAGAAATAGATTAGATTTAAGTATATAATGTAACAGAGTGGAAACAAAAAAAAAGCTCAGATCTAATGGCTTTAGTCAAGAGGTCTTACCTGGTTTGGTTGGACACTTTTGGCACTTGTTTAGACCCCAGGAGGCGCCCACACTTCCACAGCAATCATCCTGTTTGGTTAGGCCTGGCAGAGGCTTGCCACACTAAAACAACACACATCTGTGTTAAATCTAAGAAAGGAGTTTTTGAGAATGAGCGTTACATGTTTGTGCATGAACGCTTGTTTGCGTGCAGAATATTGTGAGTGCACTGGCAATGGTGTTCGTCTCTGAGTGTGTGTGTGAATACCTACTTGGAAGGACAGACTGAACCAGACACATCTGAGACTAGTTAGTAGGAAAGGACATAAACACTGAGTCTCAAGAACAACTATGAACCTTATGGCATGCCTTATTAAGTCACTTGGCTAATTGTGAACGAGATTCCTATCAGACCTAACTTATTGGATTTTTTGGCTAATAGAGATTTATGGAATTAAAGAGGAAACAGAGAGGACATTCTTCTGGAGAACACCACACTTGCATAAGAAGGGAAAACTGCAGAATAAAGCTCTTGCATACTCCATTCCTGGGGAAGTTCTGTTGAAGCTAAGAAAAAAAATCACTGACGGGAAGGTTTAATTTTAAGTTCTGTCGGAAACCCGAGTGAGTAAAGCTGTTAGAAGCAGTTCAGCACAAACAAGAAGTAATGCTGGTAAAAACAACTCTATTGCAGATGCTTGTGCTTTCACAACTGCAAACTTAAGGGCTAAGAGTCAAACCAATTGCCTTATCACAGCCAAGTACACAGATGCAATATTAAGCTCAGATCAGCCAAGCTCACACACTGCCACTTAAGTCCTTCCCTTTCTGCACTTCTTTTTTCCTTTGCTTTGTGTCTGTTGTGACAGCCGTATGTCATTCTGGCCTTGCAAGGTACAGTAAATCTGCAATGTGAGCCATACTGTATGCATGGTGCCAAACAGACCGTGAGAGTCTTCCAATTTCAACAACAAAAAAGTAGCACATGGGCTTAATTTGAAGCTTAGCCTTTGTCCTCTGAATGCATTCTAACCCACAGCATGCCTATGTTTGGTGGAGCTGGTGGAACATGAGATGACCAGTATGGTCGGGGTACATGCATCATGGACATGGCATAAATCATAGCCACAGGCTCACTTCCTGTTTGAGACAGCAGGTATCAGAAGAGATCACGATATCTGAATCAAAAAGTATCTGTGGTAAAGCCATATTTATGATATGCCAGACAGCTTACATCAGCTAGTGATCAGTGTGCACAATGTGTTTTGGTGACGTAACACAATACCTGTCCATCGACTGTTTCCTGAAAGCATCTTCCAACATGTCCATTCTGACGGTAGTGTGGTCTGGCATGGCCATGACCATTCCCATTGGCCTGCGGGTGCCTGCTGCTATGTTCAATGATGGGTTCGTGTCCGTTAGCAGGCTGAGAGCGCTGCTGAACAGAGTGAGCCCCTTCTGTGGTGGCCGGTCTCTGTCCAGGCTGCACCCTAGCTACTTGGTGGACGTGGACTTCGGCCTCTGGAGGGTGCTGAATGTGGACATTCACCAAGGATGGGTGAAGAGACACTGGAGGAGGAGAGATCCACAGTTTATACAATATAGTGGAAAATTTATAGTTTGGAATTTTGAATAACGTGGAATCATCCTTTTCCAAGGAATACAAGCTATATACACATATTGCATTTTATGAACACACACTTAGCTTACTTGATCACCAAGTTATGTACAAGTACATGTAATGGGAATTCCCGACAGTGAAGAAGTTACTACAAACAACAATAACACAAAGAGTTTTGGATTCTCTGGTTTCAATCAAATCATCTTAAAGACCAAAAACAGATTTGTTGAGGAGTTGAGAGGATGTTGCAATGTGGAGAATGAGCTCCTTTGTCCTCTTGACAGAGGGGAAGCATCTATCTTAAGGGAATGCCAGGGTTTTTTCCCAGAATCCTGACCCACTCTCATAAATCATAGTCTCACAGACTGACGGCAGGGAGAGTCCAAGGAGAAGAACTAGACCTTATCAAGAGGTCTGGACATGGAAACCGTCTCCATGCATATATAAGATTTAAGGAAGGGAAGGATCAATTCCTTGTTGTGACATGACTTATACAGATAAGGGACTCATGCCATATAATTATTATTTTTCATGTAATTTGAATTAAAATGAAGAGGGATGAAACGTTTTATGATCGGAATATAAATTATATAAGACAAACCATTTGCTTCTACTTACTGTTTAACAGAGCAAGATGCAGAGTCAGATGCCAGGAGGGAGCAAAAAATGATATAAGAGATAGAAAGTGAGAAAACTTATCCCATTTGTATTTTTTCTTATAAGTTCATGATGTAGCTTCTGTTTCTAATATTCACTTCTGTTTGATAAAAGCAGCATTGTGCGAACAATATGAGGACTTCCACTGAGTCATCCATTACTTAATCTGCTCAAAATAAAGTCTGGCTTCCAGTGCTGGCCAGCAAAGGCAGTG
Source organism: Naso thynnoides (assembly GCA_029783665.1). Taxonomy (NCBI): domain Eukaryota; kingdom Metazoa; phylum Chordata; class Actinopteri; order Acanthuriformes; family Acanthuridae; genus Naso; species Naso thynnoides. Next base: position 16,922,526 of record JAQLOL010000007.1, on the reverse strand, counting down.
TACCGTATGATAAACAGGGTTCAAAATCAAAGAGTAGGCTTTTGTGTATTTAAAAAAAAATTAATTGTGATCATTAGAAAAAGTGGAGCATAGGATAACATATCACACAAGCATTTAAGTAAGTAAAATTCTGCAGCAGAAATAAGTTCAATGGAATTGCTGTGTTTAGTAGATTACATCTTTGTAAGAGTTCAACCAATCAAGATGAAGTGATTTTGGGTGTGGACCTTTAGAGGAAGGAGGAGCCAGAGACTTCTCAACCAAATCAGCTACTGTCGCATTTTAATCCCCCTTAAGTTAAGCTCTGTTTCCACTGAGTGGTAAAGTTCAGTTCGGTTCGACATGTTACAGTTTGGAATGGTAAACTCTGATCCGGCTTGCATCTCCACTGCTGACCGTGCCCTTACTTGGTAGGGGGGGTATATGCCAGATTGCGATAGATTTGTCAGCTTTGTAAGCGTCATTCATGATAACATAATTCCACCACAAATCAAAACTTAACTCACTTTTTTTCACAAAAATAGCAATTAACAGCGGTTCAGTAAATTGTGTTGCTTAGTCTTTATTCTAGTTACAATAAAGATCCAAACTTTTATGTATCTTAGTAAAATAAAACAAAATAAGACTGATCAATTCATATTAATAGATCTATTTTCAGTGATTGGTACATACAGAGCCTCACAGGCAGTTGTTCTGTCTTAATTTTGCATTCAGACAAACTAAGGTAGCAGCTACAATTATAGATTTTACCTGAGTTATATTTTTTGAAAAAGAAATTAAATCATGTTTTAAACTGACACAGAAACATTATGGCCAGTGTTTGATCTCTAAAAAGCCACACAGATCATTGCTTCATCACTAACTTTCTCTTCAAGCTGCTGCTGCGAGATGAGCAGCTGGTCTCACCCTGTTTCTCCTTTCAAATCTGAAAGTTTATGACAGATTTACAAACAAGCACTATTTGGATAAACTGACACAAGTACAATCTACATGGTCACATTCTCACCTAAAAAATTATAAAACTTATTGAGATGACATACTAACAGTTCTACAAAAACACTTAACAGCCAACACGCTGCATTGTATGTCGCTCCACCCTCTTGGGACCACTTGGTACCGGATCAGTGTGCTTGGTACCCCAACAAAAATGAGCAAAAAACTAGGACGGTACAGATCGGTTATTTGGACACTCTTCTGAACTTTTGACAGTCAAAATGCAAATAATTGCAAGCTGTACCATACCAAACCAAGCTGTACCGGTCAGTGGAATCGGGGCTTTACAGCATAAATTATCCTACAAAACTGGAAAGGTTTGACAGTTATGAGACCGGAGCTGAGCCGGAGTCAACAGCTCCCTTTTCAATAAGTAAAACCCACAGAACAAAATATCAGGGGGGTAGTTAAAAGCACAGAACAGTGAAAAAAGATATTGACACTGACAAGCACTGGCTTGTCCGTTAGACACAGTAGTTTTCCAACTATCTCCCATAACGTCATTATGTCATGATGCTTTTAAAGTCACATAATTTGTGAAAAACAGAACAATAAATTTGCCGTCCACTTTTTTGTGCAACTTAAGAGTTCAGTAAAAGGTCAAAGGCTACAGAGCCAGGTAACTACCTTGCTGATTGGACAGAGGTAAAGTGTACATGGTGTGGGAGGGAGACTTCGGTCCCTGGCGGCTGGCATCCTTGTGGCTGTGAGGGGTGGGTCTGGCAGGAGGCGGGGCTGGCAGGTGGCAAAACTTCCCTGTGGAGTTAGATGGACACCAGCACTGGTCCCTGCCGATGCATCGGCCTCCGTTAAGACAAGGTATCTGACAAAAGACTGCAGAGACGACACAGAGGTGTGTCAAAGGACAAGAGAAAAAGATGAAGAGGTTAATATAGGTGAAAGATTCATTAGCGTTTACAGCACGCCACATTTATTTGCACAGATTTATGCATCCTCGTACACATGGATGTGGTAATAAGAAACAGAGGGAGTACTCCTAATAGAAAGCGTATGTGCTAAGGCTTCATGCAGACAGGCTTTGTTTGCAAGCTGTTATCAATGGTCATGCTGTTCTCTACCTTGGCACTACCAGACACCTCATTCCACAAAGTTTTAATAAAGTTTTGACTTTTTCCTGAGGTCAGGGCCCTGCCCCTCATGTTGCACCCCCCTCAATATCATGTTTTACTTCCATCAGTAAATACACACTCCTGTGCAGGGTGATGAGTGATGATTCATCCTGTAATAATTTGGAGAAAATAATAGGAGTGCATGGATATCAGTATGAAACACTTGCTTGGCTGGCAGCTGAAGAAAAACTGAGAATTTACCACACTATTAAATCTTCAAAAAGGAGCGCAACTGGCTTTTAAACGTAAATCGTAAGTAAATTAAATTCCGACACACTTGGTCTACAGTTTGATTTATAGTTTTCAATTTACCATGGGGTGAGAAAGAGAGTAAAGGCAGGCACTGACCAGATGGTGATTGACGATACTGCTTTCATAGCCCTTTCACTGGCCTTATCTTTTGACCTACAGGATGGATGCCAGCCCAGCACCCTACATACCTAGGCCTGCTCCCATCTATAGATTCCCTCTGACCTGACCTCACCTAACTCAAAACATCAAAGGCTATCAAATGAAAAAAAAATCCATTCAACCGTGAAGAAAAGAACCATTTTGGGGCAAAGAGGATGAAAATGTGAAGCCCTGCACTATTCAAGCTCAGCAGTACCACACACCAAAAAAATGAGGTCTGCTTTAGGGGAGCAGTTAGAGATACAGATGGCCCACATACTGCGAGATGAAAGAGGACGCGAGAGATGGAAACATGCTGCGAGCTGCATCCTCTCTCTCTCCAATCGAGATAGACAGTAACACACTAACAGGGGAAAAACAGGGAGCAGCGAGACACGGGACAGTCTCGATGGCATGTCGGGAATGAGCTCCCTGTCACATAGCATTAACAACAGAGAGACTGGTGGAGGAAGAGAGAGGTGGAATGAGAATAGAGGAGCAACAGATAGGATATGAAAGGCATTAGGAGAGGAAAATATGAATAAAATAGATTTAAAACAGGAAAAAGACAGCGCTAAAGAGAAACAGGGACGAAAAAGGCAAGAAGAATAAACGATAAAGAAAGAGGCTGAGAGAGGTCCAGTGTTTATGTCCACACACACACAGGAAGACCTTGTGAATCAGACATGCTGGCCCAAATTATCAGCTTAAGGAGGCTATTAGATCCTCTCACTGTGGGATGCAGGTCTGCACTGGTCTGTGTCAGGCCAGTCCCACCCCGACATGGGGCAGGAACTATTCTTAGACAACAACCTACTGTTGACTGCACACCACGCTCCGTCTGTCTGTCCATTTAACAACCTCTAATAACCAAACACACGCACACGCGCACACACACGCACACTTCTCACCTAATAAACACACTCCTACCCAATCTAATATCAGGCTTTACAGTAAGTGTCTTGCACAGGGTGTGTATCAAGGGAGCTTGGTGTAATTATCTAGGCAGATTTTACTGCACGATGTACGGAACATAACAACAGCATGAGATAACTGTTTGCTGTCCACTTGACATTCCTCAATGAACACGCACACTCAAGCAATAACAGGATGCAAGCCTAAATGAAAAGCAATCTCTTTTAACACACTCTTTAACACGTATTTTTATATAAAGGAGGGAGACTTCTAGAGAATTAAAAAGGGGGCATAAAAACAGGCCGACGGTCAGGAAGAAGCAGAGGTGCCAGGAGTATAATCTTGTCGAAGGCCTCTGCCAGGACGCTGAAGTGTTTGGAATATCTACACCACGTTCCAAAGCCCTATTAATGGGCGCATAAATCTGCAACATCAACCTGTTTATATATTCATAAGTCAGCTGGGTCCTCCCCAAAGAGCCCAATGCACTTATGTGAAAGTTGCATGTTGCTATTAAGCTATTAATGTGAGTTGTGACTAAGGAAAGGGCTCTCATGTGTGTGACTGTGTGTGTGTGTGGTATGTGCACCCTCTAATCCAGAAGTAGTAATTAGTCTGAGTCTTAGCTGGACCCTCAGAGCTGATGAGAAAACTAAGAAACACGCAGGGCTGCGACCCTCCCCTTGGCATTGGGGGGGGGGGGGGGGGGGGGGGGGGGGGGGGGGGGGGGGGTGGGGGGGGGGGGGGGGGGGGGGGGGGGGGGGGGGG
>JAQLOL010000007.1:16907685-16918230 GCA_029783665.1 Naso thynnoides | reverse complement strand
CCGGATAAATGGAAGGTTTAATGTAATCCCTATAAAATCCTGTTCATGCTGCTACTCTTTCTCTCTTTCTGCCTCTCCTTCTCCTCTTTCATTCATTCCTGCTCTCCCAGGGAGCACGTTAAATGGTTAACAGCGGGGCCAACCGCGAGGTGTAAACCGCAAAGAGATGGGGCTAAGTGTGGGGAGCGTGGGACCACCAGCCCAACATGTGTGTTTGTGTGTGTGTATGTGATTAGCCCCCTCTTATTGAGCCCGCCTTTAATCTGTTCTACCCCCGTCTCTCCTGTTTTCCCTGTCTCCATTTCTCTGTGACACCGTGAGTTTTTAGCGTAGCTCTCAGCTATTATCCCCACCACTCTGCTTCCTCTCTGAGCTTGGGATTCAGAATAGACAGCATGCTACTCTGAACCCATTTTGTTGAGCTCACTCAATAAAAAAGGAACGAGAGATTTCAATGTGAGATTGAGAGATTCGGGAGGTAAGCAAGGGAGACAGTAAAAGAGAGGAGAAGTGAAAAGGAGTAGAAACAGAGACAAGAAATATAAGGTTTAAAGAAAATCAGAGGGCCCAGAGTCAACACTCACAGAGTCTGAAGCCCTGGTTCTTTGGCTGCTGCTGCTGCTGTTGTTGCGAGGTCTAACTGTATACTGTGGTAATATCTCCCTTCTCACAGCTGTTGTAGCAGCGCCCACCGTTGCACACCCTGCGGCACAGCATGGGTGTGAAGACGATCTTGATGCGGTCCAGGCTGGAGGTGAGGTTGGCCCCTGGAAAACACACACCCACCTGGATGAGAAGGAGCAGCAGCAGAGACAGGCCAGAGACGAGATACATCCTTTCTCTGTCAGCTTCACTGTGACACACTCCTCATCTGGGCAAAGGGAGGTTTATAAGTGTGCGAGGGTGTGTGCTGACGGTTGGCCAGTGGCACGCTGCAGCTGAATGAGCGATGTGCCACAAGCCAGCAAATGAGGGAGAGAATACTATTAGGTATCGGGCAAGACTCCAAGCCCCTGTATCTTAGGGAGAAGGTGTTTCGGATGTGTGTATGTGTGAAGGAGACAAAGACAGCATGAGTGCAAGTGAACATTGTGTAATGGTGGGAAGCTGTTCAACAGCCGTTGCTCTGGTACAGAGCTAAAAAACAAGAAAAGCTTCAACAACAGACAGCTGTGTGTGCTGGATAGTGGATCAGAGGAGGATGAAGTAGTGACGAGAGAATAAAAATTAGGGAAGACAAGACCACATTTCTTTTTTGTTGTGGGCAGAGGCGCCAGGGTTCAGTGCCTGTCGTGTCAGAGAGGTGACAGCGCAGATTCCCAAAGATATCAAAGCACGTAATTGTGCAAACACACACAAGAACAAACCCACACTGCTCGTGCTCCTCTCCAGCAGAATGCAGGAGCACACACACACACATATGCACACACAATTCATGCAGCTTTGATATCAAATGTCTGTGCGTCTGTCTGTCTGGTGTGATGCAGACCACAAAGGGGGTGTGGCGGGTGGACAGTGGGAGAAGGGAAGTGCAGCCTGGGAAGCTGCCAACTTTTTTTTTCTACTGGCTAATGTTCCATTCAACAGTGACACCACAGGATGTGTATGGACTTATCCTAGCCTCTGTGTATTGAGCCAAAGGGAGTCCTGTTTGTTTTGATGTGGCTAAGGACAGTGGTAATGTTAAATATGCACGTGAAGGGAGAACAGATCCAAATTTTTTACTCTTACCTGCTGGTAATAACGCATTGCTGAACTGTCCATGTAGCTGGCTGTCGCTGGTAGACCTGTGATTGTTAAAGGAGTGCACATTGCTATGCCCATTTCTGTGTCCTTGCCAGTTCCTGTGGTCATTGCCGTGGCTGCTAGTGTAGCCATTTCCACTGGGTAGAGCGTTGGAAGTAATAGGCCCAGAGGATGATGGATAACGTTTCACGGTGCGGGAGGTCCCAGTCTGCTGAGGGGAGGTGTCAGGGGGTCCCCGTCTCACTTGGGTCCTGTCAATCACATCATCACAAGACCATAAACATATGACCTCAGACAAAAGCTAATGTCCGACACATATATACACGCTCAAAGATAAACCCACCAGCAATGTATGTGCATCACCGTGAAATCCATTTAAGCGTGGTTGGTGTGTGCAACAGAAAATAACATTCCTAGGAGAAAAACATGCTGTCTTAGGTCATAGCTTTGCTTAATTGATTTTATAGATGAGACACAATGATTTAGAAATAATTGTGTTTTAATGAAATTAATAATACCATATCATTTTTTAAGTGCATGGTTTCAAAACCAACATCTGCTGTAAGTCAGACAGCCGTGACCCTCACTAATTAATGAAAGATTCTGTTTGACATTAAAGAAATTTCGCAAGGGAAGAGTTTTTTGTTACTGATTAACAAAAAATAAAGTATCAGGCAACCAAAGAGAATGATACTCATGGGACTCAGTTTGTGTGTGCATGTTGACTGTGTGGGGCTGGTCTGTTTGCCTCAGAGAAAAGTGTGTGATTAAACACATTAGATCTTTCCATCAGGACTACAAAACCTTTCCATCACCCATTGTGTCTGCTTGACTAGATTATGAACTCCCTGTTCTGTCTGACTGTGGCCAACTAAGGAGCAACATCCTGAGTGTTACATTGGACTGGAGGAAGTATTAAAACTAGGGTCGAAGAACAAAGCTTGACCAGGGCTGAGAGGGGCACGTTTTTTACTGGTGAGCATTTGATTTGGGTCAATTACTGAGCCTGTGTTGCACGACCTGGAAGCTGAGCTCATGTGAGCGACCTGTGGGAGGCGCGTGCCTCTCAGACAGACAGGCAGACGGGCTTACGTTTGCTCTGGGGGTCTAAGAAAACTAGGGGAGTGCCGGGAATCAGCCCTCCAAGAAACATCTGGTTACCACTGATCTGCCTTGACAGACAGTCAGCAGAGCAAGATAAAGATGGGCCATGCTGGTTAGATCAGAGAAACAGTTCTACAAAGAACACCTGGGTCCTGCAAGGTAATTTAGGCTGTAATCAAACCCCAAATGAGGACATAAACCATGCATTAACATTTATTACATGTGGTTTTTAGCCACACACCACGTATTTATGCACTAAATCAGCTCTGTCGACCCGCAGACACACAACGATAATCATACAAATAAACACATGTGCATGCTACATAGAAATACATATGGGTATGCACACTTGCATACACACACACACACACACACACACGCCCTGTTACAGCTGTGCTTGATGCAGCACAAGCCTATGCATGTCTCTATTCACAGAGTACAAACCACATTCCTGCTGCCAACAGGACACTTAATGAGAAGGGGAAAAGGGAGACAAACGTTAGATAATGGTCTCTTATGTCATCTTTTCAAACACGATAGGCAGCACCTAGAACGGACAGCTGCTGACCCAGATCCTGAATCTCCAGGGCGGGTCCTCCCGTGAAGAGGATGTAACACAGGGAAACAAGAGGTGCTAGTGTCAAGGTGGCGAGGACTTACAGGAGGTGGCTAACCCAACTCTATCGTCCACTCCTAATCATGACTAAATTTTTCCATCACCAACAGCGTCACCTGGCCTGCACGCATCCTATCCCACTTCCTAGCCATAGCCAGATGTTGCTCTTTCTGTCTCTCGCACTTTTAATGGCAAAGTGACTTCCGCCCAGCATGAGCTCACCATTGCCCTCTCTGCCTGCAGATCAAGGGAAGACAAGGGCAAGCATAACTCACTCTGAACGTTTGATGTCATCATTAGGAACGTCAAGGCCCCCACGGTCCAAAGAGGAACCATTTCCCCACCTTGTTCTGGGTGACTTGAAAGCAATTTTGGAGACCTTTGCCAAGATTACACGAAAGAGGTTTGAACAGATGGATGGAAAATGTGTTTTTGGTATCAAATCACGGCCATACACTTCTAATAAAACCACTGATTATGCTGACAAGAGAGGTGCTGAATGATCCGATGGTATAAAGACAGAAATAAGGCAAACAGAAATGACTGGAAAACTATAAAATTATCTTCCTAAGAGTCATTATACCTCATGTGCTATACTATTAACTTAAAGCTTCTATTTGGAGGTTTTAGGTTTAGGAGTCATCAGTATACAGGAGTTATTATAATCTGACTGCAGCAACAGCCTTGCAAAGCTTTTTAATCTTTATCAACTCACTGTATTTTTTTTGTATCACTTTCAAAGCTATCATTATCATTGTTTGTGGAAAAAAAGCTTAAGACAAAGACAGTGACTAGCAGCAGTGGATGAACATGTTTTGCAGCTAAAGAGCCATGTAACAGATTTCTGAGGTGATAAATGCTGTGTTTACAGCTTGTCAAAGTCATAAATAGTCACTTGATGGACATTTCAGGGAATAAATCACTTTTTTACTTTGTTTCCACAAATGGACTGAGAAAAAACAATGAATAGCATGTCTGTGAATTGGCTGCCTAGCAAGAGAAAGGATGCATTTAGCTTAGCATATAGACTGAAAACAGGAAAATAGCTAGCCTTGCTTTGTCAAAAGTTAAAAAAACATGGAAAAATACTAATGTTAACAGAAATATGAAGATAACAATGTTTGGTCTTTAGAAGACTCACCAGGTTTAGCTATTTCTAGACAAATAACGGCAAACTCACTGTGACAACAGTCTACGGTCTGTGCTATGCTCTTGTTTGCCAATAAATAGCATGGCAAGTAACTCCTGTTAAAGTCCAAAAAACAGTCTACATATTGATGACTGAGCCTTAATTTTGTTGGTAGGCTTATTTTTAAACTTTGGAAAAGCTAGGCTTGCCTTTTCCCCCTGTCTCCAGTTTTTATGGTAAACTATGCTAATCCCTGCCTGGTTTTAGCTTCATAATTAACATACAGATATGCCAAGAGGAACAATCTTCAGATGTAATACTAAGAAAAAAGGGAATAAGTGTATCACTTCCTTTAAATGCATTATCCAAAGCCAAAGGAAAAGCATTAAAGACACACATGATGTTGGATCATGAATCCAAATGATGTTTTATTTGACACTTTAATTACAGAGAAGTGATTTACTTCCATAGGCTTGACTGGGTTTAGTAAATGACGTATTATCGTGTATTATTCATGTTCCGAACATTTCCTAAATAATTACGTTGAAAGAGAAACAATCAAGTCTTATACGCTGTTAAATCTCATTCCAAAGACTTGATCAAAGCATCGGTTTATATCTGATAGCAGAGGAGGCCTCCAATTAAGACATACAGCCATTGGCTCTGTCCACTTTCGCTTATCATCATCATTCATTTCATATGTATGGAGAGCAATTTGAACTAAACCTAATCACATCTGAGGAAATTACAAATCACAGTGATGGCCAAGAATCCTCGCTGTGCATCAAACAAATGTAAAGTTGCTATGAATTTGAACTCTTTGCTGCAATATGATGTGATTATTGGCTCCAATGACAGGTAGCGTGAATGGCAGTTTGAGCCACACCTCTTGGCCCAGATGAGGTGGAGCGGAGGCATTTTTTTCAAGCACAGATACCACACAGTCCAGGACCGCAAACTGGAGAACATTCAAGAAGGTTAAAAGCCCTTGATCTCTGAGCTTCTGCTGATGCTGTACTTACACCAAGTCATTAAGAAAACCCCATGAATTACACTGCCAAACACAACGGTGTGAGAGTGCCTTTGGACGCAGGATTATGTGGGGAAAATTGGTTAGGTGGTTTTGTTAAGGCTAAGTGCCATGAACCTCCTGTTGTTGGGGCTTGGAAAACAACCCTTCCCATCATCCCAGCGGTTTTGTTTCTTTTAAATTGCCCTCTGGGAAACAGGAGCCTCTTCGATTGACAGAAAAATCTTGGATTTATCTGATGATCCTCCTCACGCCAAAATTCTCTCACACACACTTACACACACATACACACAGTGACCCAGATCTTCAGGAGTAGGCCTGTTGTTTATATCTTAAACTATCTCTGTAGCCCACTCTGCATGACGTGGCCAGAGCAGTGTTTATGTAAAGCACTGCACAGTAACGTATGGGCTACAGCTGATTCATTCACTTACAGTTCAGGCCCTGAGGTGCTCTCATTATCTTCTCTCTCTATAAATCTTCATGTGAAACAAATCATATTGTCAGTTATGACTAATGTATTTCAGACTGAGAAACTATATTTCTGAGCGTAGAAGGTCGAGGAGGTGAGAGAGGTAAAGAACTGTGATATTAAAAAGCTTTACACTGACCCTCTCTGTACTTAAAGCTCAGCACAAGTCTGCCTTGGCAAAGCTCATTTTTCATTTTGATTTGTTTGAGAATACCAAAGACTGAACCCACATCTAATGGCTTGGATTGGCTTATGGCAGCTAATGCAGAAAATAGACTGATTTGAAGAGCTCGCCTGATTGTTGGATGAAGCCATTTGGCTTTGAACAGACTGTCTAAACAAGACAGTCTGACAGCAGGCAGAGGTGTCTGGCATTAGCATCCCAGTCTGGGTCACATCGCACAGCTTGCTCGCTCTCAGTCTTGTCACTTTGTCCCGTGACAGTTCTCTTTGTGTTGAACTGGATGCGCCCCCCGAGTGACGAGTGGCAAACCTCTGGAACCGTCAGCAGATTTACAACCAATCAACACATAAGAACTTCTATCCTGCTGAGGAAAATCGAGCCATTATTCCTTTTATTTAAACAAAATGTTTAATGGTTCCATTTACCTCTTTCCAACACAGAGTGTCGGCCAAAAACCCCTTATTACATAAGGACTGCACATAATTAGGGCAATTTGAAGGCTACTTGGTAAATGGGAAAATAAATGATGGTCATCAAAGACCAAGTGTAAATCAAAGCCTACACACATTCATCTCATTTAGAGACAGCATTAAAGACTATTGTTCATTTTAAAGCTTGTGCTCGGACATGCAGATCATCAGTCTAACTGGAGAGAACAGCAAAAATCTAAAAACTTGTGCAAACAGCAGCTGAAACAATGAAAACTTTGTACTGCTAAATCACTGCAAACACCATTGGAAACAAAGGAAGAGAAGATTTATGAGTGTACTTGGGACATGCGCTTTTGCCGTCAAAGAGAGAGGTCTGGAAGCTCTAAGGAGCCATGTGTGAGGGGTACAAACGGTTTTTGGATGCAACAGCATTCTGGCCCCACTCCAAAGTAAAGTGTTCCCTACCAAGTGTCAAAGCAACAGTTAAGAGATATGGTCTGCAGCCATGCAAACTTTTCAAACACACTTTTTCAAAGGAGGTCACCATTAAACTGGGAAACACCACGGAATGGACAGAGATGATCTTTCTGCTCTTGATTTTAAATTTGAGAAGAGACAAAGATGTTTTTCAGTAGAAAGCTCAACAACAGATGGTGCTCCACATTTCACAGACTAAGCTTGCAGGCAAGGAAGGGGAACGCAGACTGTTGAAACTAGTCCCAGGAGGTGTTATTCAAGAACATTAGCAAAGACCCACACACTTGACTCTTGTTCATGTTTTGCTATTCAAAGTCCAACAGCGTTATGAATCTCTGAGGCGTCCAAGACTCTAACTCCAATGCAGCTTTGAAAAGAGAAAACATTCCAGATTAGCGGCAAAGATACCAATCACAGGTTGACTTGGATTCCCGTTCCAAGTATTACTTGTGTGCTTCAGAATTTGTTTTAGCAAAACATCAGCTTTTATATCAGATATTTGATAAGAAACGTATTACCAATTAGATATTTAGGTCTTTTTTGTTTGTGTTTTAAGAGGATGGGTTTTTTTTGTTAAGTTTGATCTTTCTTTTGGGGCCCACAGGCAAACGAGGGGAGAAGTTTGATTCAGAATTTGGTTTGTCTTAACAGTCTTGGTGTATTTTAGGAGGTGAAAAAAAAGCCTCTGCAGGCTGAGAAATAATTAATCCTTTCTTTCCCACCCAGCCAGTGCACCAAACCATCTGTGCCACCAGTGGTCAAAACCCACTGTGGTCACGCATGTCATTCCTCAGGCTTTATGCAGAACGCCCTTATCCATTCATCATTCACCGCCGAGGTCCCTGTGTGTTTCTTTCAATAAAATTCCAAGGTCTGAACCTAAGCATGCACCAATAAATATAATACCCAATCCCAAGGGCATTTTCATTGTGCTGTTGTTGTGTGTTCCTCATAGCAACTTGGTTATGCAATGGCTTCGCGGTGAAGTTTGTGTTCATTGGAAATTCGAAAATAACTCCTGACACCAGTCTCTGCTATATATTGTAAAAGTCTTGACCTAAATTACAGCTTTTTGTGACCGTTTAATCTCAAGTAGTAAATGTTTAAACCTCCTCTGGCTATTCTCACAGCTTGTTTTGCAAGATAATCATGAAGCTTGCACGTCAACTTCATATCACACTGCTAAAACTTAATGAAAAACTTGAGGTTGTTTTGAAAGAGTACTTTGACATTAGGGAACATACACTTATTCTCTCTTGCTGAGAGTTAAATGAGAAAACAGCTTCAACTCTCATATTTGTATGAGAGATATGAAGGTATAGCCAGCAGCTGCTTAGCGTAACCCTTCCCAAAGCTAACAAAATCTACCCACCAGCTTCTCTAAAACTCACTTATCAATATGTAACATCTTGCTTGTTTCATCGATACAAAAACTAAGAAGTGAAGATTACAAGTTTATGAGACACAGCTGTATCCAAAATTCCACACTGACATGCTATGAAGTGTGCAAAAACCTAACATTTTTCTGCTATGTCCAAAATGTTAAAATGAAATCAATAGTAGTTAAAGGTTGTACTGTTTCCGTGGAAATTTGATATTATGCATGTACTACATACTGCGCTGGCATAAATATCCCACAATGCAAATAAGTAGATAATACCAACAGCAACTTAACAGATAATTATGGAAAGGAAACAAGTGGGTTTAAGTAGGTCCTGGCCAAAATGGGATTTTTGGGGCTGATTCTGATACCATTGACTGGGAGTAAGAAAATTCTAATATTCAATACGTACTGGCTGATATTGTACATATATAATATCTGCTGAATGTCCTTATCAAGTACTTGTGACAAAGATATGTGATGTAATTACATCCTAACAAACTTTATACCAAACTTCAGTGCTCTGAAGAGTAAACTCTTCACTTATTAGTTATTAATGACGAGCTTCAAACTAAGTAATTACAATGTCTTAAATCACTAGTCCAAGCATGTTTTTCAGCCTTAAAAACAGTTTTTATATTGACACATATTGGGGAACCATATGCTGATTCCAATATATCTGTCCAGTATCAACCAAACAATACATTGGTCGGGCCCTAGTTTCAAGGTAATAACTCTTCAACTGAAGTGTATGTTAGGTTACCTTTTTAGACGCAAGTGCATGATTTATTTAGTCCCTTTCCTGCAAAGGTTACCCCGGCTACCATGCCAACCAGCAAATAGCCTCTCAAGATGTGACATGATTAACACTGAACAAAAACAGCAAAAATGCATGCTACTTTACAAAAAATTATATTGAACAATTGTACATATACTGTGTATTGAGCATAGTATGTGATTTCAGACGCAGTGTACGTGCCCTGTAAAACCTGAAAACTCAGCGGGTTGCCTGGCAACATTTTTCCTTTTTTTTTTTTCAAAAATTTGGGTGTTTTAAAGCTTGTAGACTAACCATCTTCCCTTTTTCCATGTTTGTGCTAAGCTAAGCTACGTAGCTGGTGGCTCCACCTTTATGATTACTGCACAGACATGGAAGTGGAATTTATCTTCTCATCTAAAGGTCTTTTCACACCGCTGCACAGAAACTACCCTGAAAACCACCTCCCTGCTGGAGGATTCCCTCTGACAGCCATCATTTTTAAGCTGGGCTGCAAAGACTTGGCGTTGGGACAGTTGTGCATACAGGGCACAAGAAGAAACCAACAATTTCTACATATCTGGGTTATCTAAATGTTATCAGTTTGGTACAGAAGCTATCCCATTTCCAGATTTTTTTTTTGCTTTGTAGTTTTCTGGTTTTTTTCTTGTACAACAGTAGAGCTGTGTTGTACAGCTAGGAAACAACATTGTAGACTCTTTTGTGTTTGTTTTCACATTTGCTAACCCTAACCCTGCTATCCTGTGCTGCAGTACTGTGTCCTGTGTTGTTTAAGCAGATCGATTAAAAAAAAAAAAAAAAAAGACAATCCAACTTTCATCCTTTCACTTTTCTAGCGATGAGAAAAACTGGAGGACATGGCTGCAGTTGATAAAGTACTTTTAACAAATGAATGAGTGGGTGCTAAGGTTTGCTAGCACCCACTCGCTAAAGACCGGATTTCCGCTGCCGCCAGAAGTCCAACACAGTGAACTTTGAGTGGCAGGGCAAAATCTGTGCACATTCACATTGGCAGCAACCACTTCTTGGTCCTACTGCCACAGTTGAAAACGCCCTCCTCACTTAAATGGTAATGGTGTGAAAAGACTTGAGGTCCTGACAAAAAAAAAAAATCTTTGCATATTTCCCCCAAATTTCCCAAAAATGATTTAGTATGTCTTTTCTTTACCCCCCCCCCCCCCACCCCATTAGACATAA
>JAQLOL010000007.1:16838088-16896030 GCA_029783665.1 Naso thynnoides | reverse complement strand
ACTTGATATTTATCAATAGTCTGTAAACACACACTGCTGGGGTCTTTTAATGGTCATGGAAAAATAATCTTTGTCACTCTACCAGCCCACCCGTGCACCCTCGCGGCACACTCCAGGTTTTTGAAGTTCTGAAAGACCCGCAGCAAACAACTTAAAGTAAACGAGCTCTCGGTCTTGTGACACAAATGTATGTAGTAGATGGCACTTGAGGATTTATGACATTGTCCTCAAACAGTAAATCAGGCCACTGGTCTGTGGTGGCTAAAGCAAACAGTGGCGTTCTGTCAACAGGGCTATGGAATGCTATTGACACAGATGCTGTGGACACTGACAGATCGCAGGCAGGAACGCTGCCACAGCTCTTGGCAATGAGGAGTGTCGGCAGTCCACTGGGTGCTAACAGCGCTCTACCTGCTGCACGTTTCCTGTTATTGCGATACTTCTCAGACTCTGGGGCCACTTTATGTTTGTTTTAGTCTTGAGTGAAAGCATGCTGGGCCCCGAAAATGTTGCTCTTGATGACGTGAGCCCAAATCTGAAGTGACAGAACGAAACTTGACAGGGTTGTGTAGAATCTGTATTTCCACAGATATATTCCCACAAAGAAAGCCTAATCCAGCTCTGTGCTTTAGCTTTCTTAGATAATGATGCATTCTAATTGAGAGATAACTGAATAAGGCATCTTCAGTCTGAGGTATGATGAGAAAAACTAACAAATTGAGGCTTAAATATCAGAAAATTACCACTCACTGCTGCTTTATGGTGAAGCAAATTTTATTTAAACCAACAATTTTATCCATGCATTTTCTTTTAACGACTCTGAGGAAAATGTAGCCCCTTTTTTGATGAAGCATACACATTTAGAGAAATGCGGTTGTGGATTTGTATAACTTTGTATGTGATCCGAATTTTCCATCATGGGATAAAACAGGAATTGCTTTAGCTCTGTTTGGCTGGGAATTAAATACATCATCTAACTAAAGTACAGGCTGGCTGGGAGCCACCGCCTTGTCCAGAGTCTGTTTAACCTCAAGTTTGGGGATGAAGCGGTGGATCAAATAGGCCACAGATTCCAGTGACATTATGCTGCAGAGAGAGAGCTCAGTAATATGTGTGAAACTACATTCTCCAAATAAACCCTCTGAATTGAAATGAAAAGCAGCACGGGCAGAAAAATAACCCAATAAAAGGAGGTTTACGGCTGGCTTACGATGGGATATGTGCTCAATTGTGTGACGTGTGACCCGTTTTTAGCCACAGAGTTGACACCAGACAAACACGTTGCCTGTGCTAACAATAGAGTGGACAGGTCAGTGACTCTGGACATGACATGTGCCCCATATGAAGCCCGCTGTGTGGCTGGTGCATACACTGTCGCTGCATGTCTGTGTTGTCTCTGGGCACTGCCTCTGCGCTGTTGAACACATTGTCGCAGTAATTGCTGTCATGCAGATTTGTCTTGCACATCATTAAAACTAATTGCCTCACATTCCATCCATTTCACAAATATGTGCAGCAATTATTACTTTGCGAGAGTAATAATAAAATGAGAATCCATTGGAAATTAAAGAGAAGAAATGGCAAACATTCCTGGCATTGCCACTTCAGCCTTAATTATGAATAAGACAGACCAGCCAAGTTTTGGGAGATTGTGTCCAGATCCAGTCATCTGAAAACAGGAGACGATTAGATTGTTGTTGGCAGCTTTGAACCTTCCAAAAAACTTTCTGATCTAGAAGAATTAGTTAGAAAACACATTATTAATATGGAAGCAATTCCTTTTGGCTTGACTTCAATATCCTCACCTTCATATTTAAGTTAGTCCATGGTCTGTTTATCTCTTTTCCTTTTGGTCCTGTCAAACCTAAGCTGCTTTGTTGTAGTTTAAAGGACGGCACCAAAGTTACTACATGTCAATGTCCTTTGTCAACATCAGCCACATTAAATAAACCCCACACATTTTTCCCAAAACAGCTTTACCTATGACATATTGTGTTTTTTTTACACTTTGTCCATATTCAATAAACATTACAGAAAGTACCTGACAACGAACGACACTGGTTAAAAAAAACATCTGTGTTAAAATCCGCCTTCACTCTAATATTCCAGCTAGGAAGGCAGCACTCGTAAAGAACTATTTTTCCATGCGAAACAACTTCTGTCCCAGCGGCTCCTGGCTCCCGTCTCTCTCAGCAATTTTCAACCAAATAAACACAGATGTGTTCTAATGTATTTCTATTGTGGTTTAAAACTGCAGTTAAAGCTCTACTTAAGTTTGCACATGGTCAAATTTTAACAATATTTGTAGAAGACAATGGTGATCTCTGATGGTGAGATGTCAAAAATAGACTTGTATGGTCCTTTAAGGAGGCTTTTACTGCCTGAGTTACGTCTCTAAAGAAATGCCTAGTGGCTATGGTTCATGCAAGTATCCATCCTTCTACAAATAGCTTCACTTCCCTTTTCAATATTACACACTATAAAACGTCATAGTCCTTGTTTGGATTCAAGGTACTCACACAGTAATTTTGTACATATAATAAAGTAACTTTGGGGTCTTTATTGAGGTATTAATTGCTCTAGTGGGTTACAGTTACCCGTTACGAGCTTACGTTAGCATTTGCATGAATATCTAGGGAAAGCTGCCATCTTTGTCCCCCCCCGTTCTGAACTCTCATTTCCAACCTAGAGCTCATTTCCAGTCCATTACAATCCACCAGAGATTCAAATTCCCCTCTCTCTGACTCAGAGTAACACAACCCATCAAATCTTTACAGTCCTTTCATTCAGCATGGGGCAATTTGAAACCAATATTGGACATAACTCAAACATGAAGAGAAATTTCTTCACTTTACACACCTCATCAGTACCACCAGAGGTAACAGCATTTTTGAAAATAATATTGATAATGAAAGCATAATCGCAATAATCTTTCATGGACCAAAGACCTCCCTACAGGCTGAGCCCATTATGCAACATTATGAGATTTGGAGGCTGGGAGCAGGTCCAGAGATTAGAATTCAGTAGAATATGACAAAAGGCTTGACTAAAGGCCCTTTCAAACCAAGTAATTGAGAATCAGGAAGTTAGGAAATGAGACTGGAGGACAAAATTGCTTTATGGTGCCTCCAAAAGGGTCGTGCTCATGGTGTTCACAATAAGAATCCAAACATCCAAACCTAAAGTGGTATATGTGACTGAACTAACAGAACAGGAAAATTTCTGAAAGGTCCAAGCTCTCAATTTGTGACGCATTGTGGCATTGTAAATGGTAAGTATTTTATTGTTGTTTTGAAGTATAGAGGTTATTTTTAGTAATTTAATAACACATCTGCCTAAAAATTAATATTTCCAACAGCATTATCTTTCCCTTCTGTCATTACGCCTTTGTATTTTCTTGTAACACGATACCAGCTTACTAGCTAGCTAAACTTTTATTGTAGTAGCTTCCAGACACCGTGGCCCAATCCCAATTACCCCTGCTGTATAGCCCTCCAAACATAGAGTTTTCAGATGCACACTTCAAACGGAGGGATTACGAGAATTATCTGCTGTTTCAGTGTATTATAGTCCTTTTCTTTTGGTATTGTGATAGTGTCAATACCAGAGTTGCCACAGCGACACAAGAGAAAATAATATTTGAAATTCTAGCCATAACGTAAACCTTTGACATCACCTGATGAGGTAAGACAGCTGAGGAGTTGTCCCATTTCATGGGGGGGGTTCAACCACTACACCTTGTAATTCTGTTTTGAGGGGCAAGAGATTCACTTCAAAAAGAGGGGTAGGGTAAGAAATTGGGGTTGGGCCCATGTTGCCTTGCAACAGTGCTCTCAATACTTGACCACTTGAGCGCCTAGCATATCACGTACATGTCATGACTTTCCATGTGGTATCCACGAATTCATGAGGAAGTATTAGAAATTGTGAACGCAGCAACTTATCCTTGAATAGCTGTTCACTGTAAAAAAAAAAAAGGCAACTCTTATTTTTTGGCATAAAAATGTATTTTGAGTGATTAAAATTTGTAAGTTTATAACATTTCAGGCGATAGCTTAAGTCGGTCCAGCAAACTAAGTCATCTGTTCAATTCAAAACCTTTAAGTGAGTGAGCTATACTTTTGTTTTTCAGTTGTGATTCAATACATAGAATGAAAGTTCTGATAACTCTTGTATCTTTGTTTTAGAAAGCAGTAAAGCCAACTTTCCAAGCACTTGTTTGCTATTTGAACGCCTCCGAGACCACTACGTCACATTAACTCCTCTAAGCCTGTTGTCTCACATCTGACCCAGACAGCACACATATGCCTCACTGACACTGGCCTCAGAACGGCACATCCGCCTTCATTTATATTGTCTGACAAGCACTGGATACAGATGGATATTTTAATATGCAGCATACTATTGTTCTCACTCATCAAACATCTCAGCCAGGATGGCTTGGGTCGGTCCACTACCAAACAAAACAACTGATTGCTATTTTTTTTTAATCTTCCCTAAGTCAATGTTAACACAGAAACTCAACTTTTCTTGTCGGACGGCGTGATGAAGATACCATTCCAAAGAGAAGATGACAACTGGTCAATGGCACATATATTCAGTCTTCCTAAACACCTTTCATAAAAGCCACTTTCTGATTACAATTTAGTCAAGGTTGTGGCTTTAAAGCACCTGGCTGGTGGACAAAAAAGTACCTGGTTCAATCCCAGTGCAGCCTTTGTAATTCAATTTACAGTTGAGTCAACAGGAGTATGGATTAAAAGTTTTTTAAATGTAAAATTCAATCAAAGTTGAGTTCAGAGAAGTTAGAATTAAAGGTAATGCAAATTCAAATGAAAAACTTAAAATGTTAAGTTTAATTCCTAAACTTAAAAATTTGCTTAAGTTTGTAGCCTTGAAATAACGAGTTCACCCAACTTTTTCTTTTTTACAGTGTTGTATGACCTTTCCTATGTCTGTTCTCATAGATTAGGTCATAATAAATACTGTTGGTAAAATGTGTGTTTATACATGCATGCGGATGCAGCGTCAGTGAAGAGGCTAAAGCCTTCAATTTGTTTAAAGTGGCCTTTAAATATTGTTACAACTTTGCATAAAACTGTACCGAAGTGTCAAACTCCTGTGACTGAATACATGGTCTGCTTAACCTCCTGTGATGACAGCAGGAGCCTCTTTTTAAGAGTCGCCACAGAACTTGACAGATCTCATGAAATAGGTCAAGTGTTTAAGACTGTGGGAGGCAGGAGGGGGAGAAAAGCATAAAAATTCAGCTTTAATTCTGACTCACTATCCACTGAAGAAGTTAAGAATTGGTCTATTGAGCAGTTAATACAATTGCCTCCTAATGCTCCTTTACAGCATGTGATTTCCACATGGTTGCCAGTGCAAATGCTGTCATTTCAGGCCTGCCAAATGCTAACTTTGTCTGTCTACAACCAAACTGCTATTACTGTAACTCTAAAGTTTAGAATCAAACTTCTCGACTGTCTTAATCAGGACCAGAAGGGAGGGAGTTGCTGACACTGTTTTACTGATCTTTTTTTCCCCTCTTTGTGGTAAATCTAAGGTGCCTCTGAAAAAGATGCACATTTTTCAATCACATTGTGGTTTTTTTTGGTCCAATACAGTAGTTGGGGCTTTTAACTCTTCTAATCAACCTCAGTTTTATGGGGGAATTTTGTTAACCTATAGCTGACCTGTGACACTGCACATTACTTTAAGCCACACAAAACCGTGCCTCCACCACACCCCTCCAACCCTCACATGGAGCTTCTAATGAGCCACATGCTGCGGCCCTCTGTGGAGAATATCTGGATCTGTGGGGGGGGGGCTCAACTTGTAAAGCTGACTCTGTGAGACGTGGTGTTCGCCAAAAAGCCACAAACCAAATCCTCCTGAGGGATCACATCCCAACAACTTCCATATGGTCTTAAAGCAGGAGGGTGCTATGATATATGATTGGCTATAGGCTGCCCTAACAACACCGTGGCCTCACTAAGCGTGTGTGTGAGAAAAGGAGAGGGGCACTTGTCATTAATGTTGCTTTTTAAGTGTCAGTCAAGCCCAGCCTTGTTTTTTGGACCTTTTGCTGAGAGAAAGTCCACTTTCTTGCGTCACGACAATGTGAAAACACAGAGAAGCAAATGTGTTATTGGAGAATACTTTTCAGCTTAGCAAAGCCGATCCATGTCATTACTTCTGTATTACAATAGCTCATCAACAAGGACGGGCAAATAAACAAATAAGAAGTTCCACAGAATGACGTCTAAGGGCCAGACGCTGAGTATACCTCATTTTTACCACACTTTAGTCTATGGTAGCAATTAGAAAAACATGTGGCACAGGAGGCCAAAACAGGACCCAATTGCAATCTACAAACAGACAGAGCAGCTGGAGAGGGGAGAGCAGCACTCCTGGTTCGGGGAGACAAACTACAAGCGAGCTGTCCAACATTTATGTTAATGATGGGTTTGGGATGATGGGTTGTGTATTGATTACAGGATATGTCTAATGGGCCATAACTCTCTACAGGGCTGCCAAAGCTTTGTTATACCCCTGAACTGTGAACTGTGCAACCCCTACAAATCCACACACGACATATAAAGTTGAGGAGGGCTCTGTGGCTGTCTGTGTAGCAGTAATTTCAGTGACGTCACTAGAAACGCCAGCCCTAAAAAACCTCCTCCTGTTCTTGTAAAACAGGATGCTGCTCAGGGAGGCTCGGGTCTCATCGGTGTTAGGTCTCCTAACCTTTGGCAAGAAAAATAATGTTTTATTTCCTTTTTATTATTTCTAATTTAAATGTCTCAATGCTGCAGAATAATGCCAAATTTGTGATTTAATTACTCTTAAATATCATAAAATGCATCCCTGTCATATAAAGAAGTTAACTCTCATTTCTGTTGCTGCTTGTTTTGGATGTTAAAGATTAATTTTTCACAGGCTATTGACTTGTCATATCTACCGGAGCTGTGCTGAACAACATGCATTTTGCAGTGCTACTGGTGTTCTGGTGACTCTGTGGGTCACTGTGCACAATGCATCATGTGCTCATGACCTCAAGCTGCATGTCATATCCTATTCTATGAAGTGCACATGACATAAACCCTTAACAGTTTATTTCAAGCATTAAAAACAAACACATGTGACTAGTGAAGATAACAGCAAATATCACAAAGCTACTGATGTGCAGCTGCCTTTGAGTGAACTTCTTAAAGTTTAACATGAGTTCTGGTCAGAGTGCAGAGGACAAATGTCACTGTAAAATGGGGTCCAAATAGGGCTAGACCCAAATATTTGGCTATTTGATTATTCCTTTGTTGGATAGATATTCCATTTCAATTATGGGATTCCGATATTCTTTTTGTTTCTTTTGCTGTTCAGTATTTTTTTACCTGAACTTAGGCTAATGCAAACTGCAAAATAGCTGGTATTATGTCACAGAAAGTGTATTAAAAAGAGTTTCTCATATATTGATTTACACTGCATATCAAAATAGTCAGTGCATTTTGATTTTCTAGTTTGTTTGTTGATTTTCGTTGATTTGGATCGATGGATAGACCCCAAAGAACAAAGCTATGAATATTCACCACTGAATACTGGCGAAGCTTCAAAGCCCAAGAAATGGTATTTGATACAGCTCTAGGTCCAATACATGTGGATGTTCTGTTGTGTGTCAGGGAGGGTAACAAACAGCAAACTGAGATGGCTTGTATCTATAAGGTGAAGATGGTGAACCTGGATTTTGGGGTATTGTTTTTTTGAGGCGCGAAAACGTTCACACGTGTGTCCTTGAAACTTTAACAGCTGCTTTACACATGTTGTAACAGAAAAGAGGCTCTAAATGTGTCTCACACACAAGATCTGGTTTAAATCTCAAGAGCAATTGGGATAAATAATTCAGCAAATACCTTAAAAAGGGTGGATTTTATTGTTTTTTTATGTACTATTATTTCATAAATTGATTCTCGTAAAAGCCACAGTGGGATGTTGATGATCACATGGTGAGCAGCTGAGTTGAGTCGTTACATTAGTTTCATGGCTCTTGCAGCACTGGAGGGCTTTATCCCAAGCTATACTGGTGATGTGATGGAATTAGGGAAACATGCTTTATTTTTTGTTTGGAAAGAGAGAGAAAGTGACCTTGTGATGGGAGAGGTAAGCAAGCGAGAGAGAAAGACTTACTGCATGAGGAGTTATTTTAGGGTTGGGATGGGGCCCTGAGCGGCACAGCAGGCCAAAGAAAGCTGGAAGGCAATCAAAAAGAAACTCCTCTCTACTGCGTTTCACTCCGTCAATCACCAACTGCTTAAGAGACTGAAAACAACTTCATTCTTCCATATAAATGATGCACCTTTCATCTGCACGGGCCAAGATAGCAACAGGTTTAAATTAAGGTCCATCTGTGTTCCTTTTTTTTGGAGGGTCATGCTCTCCCTGATCGCTATACTTGCAGCATGTTGCCATATGTACCGCATGCTTTCGCCAAAATATCGTGATGTATAGTGCGGTGAAATTAATTCAGCTGCAGAATCTAGAAGCCTGCACTTTAGGGAGCACTATGAGCTCAGGTTAAATGTGAAGCCAGTTCCTGTCTGTGCTGCAGGGAGTCTTTTCCCTCTGTTCCCCAGTCTGAAATATTCTATATTGTACCGTACATTAACTCTGTGTGTGGTGGACCATGCCATTAATCCAATTACTAAAACAGCCATGTCAACTGGAGAAGCTAGAGCAACACAACATGACTCTGATGCAAACTGACCCTGCCAGTATGAGCTACGCCAACACTTAGCATTCCTTTCTAGGAATGGATGGCAATGCTGGTGTGTCCAACACTTTGTTCTAGACTAAAATATCTTACAGCAATACATCTTGTTTTTTGAAGTGGGGTTGTATGAGGTACTGCATATCCATAGCCAGTGTAGTACAACAGTAGATGGGGAAACAGCACAAGTACCAGGGTATTAGCTAACTAATATGCTAAAATTAGAACATTTTCACTGTTTTACATCACTGTAAAGCAGCTCCCTCTGACAGAAAACTTAAGCTGTTGTATCCATCTATGTCAAACCCACCAGACTCCTTGACAAAAGCAGTAATTTTACCTCATTGAACATGGGTGTTGTTGGTCTACAGCAGCCTCGATCAGATAGTTTGCTTGTGTTATTTTGTCTCTTTGGTGCTTTAAAGGGTTTGTTTGGATTTACCACAATCACAAAATAACAAAAACAAGCTAAATGATCGATGCTGGTTTAGAAATGCAACTCCCGTTGTCTGAAAGACAAAATTACTGCCTTCGTTAAAGAATCTGATGGCTTGGAAGAGAGGTTTAATGGCTTCAGTTTCCCATTCGAAAGGATTGTATGACAGCAAGTTAAGGTGGTATAGCAGTAAAACTATTCTAAATATAGCATACATTAAAACAGATGTTAAACTTTCTTAGGTGGGCTTCTCTTTTGCTCCCACCACTCCTGCTGTTTCTCCAAACTGGGAGTGTGCTGACCATCATGTATTGTATGTAATACACCAACCCCACTTCAAAAATCCTGAACTATCCCTTTACGACAACTGAATAAATCACTATTGAATTTTGTACAGATATTCATGTCCTCCTCAGGATGAATTGCAAAACCTTTGAAGATCTCTGACTTTTTGTCTAGCGCTGCAACCAGGTCAAAATTTAGATGTTTCCAGTAATTTGTTTCTAAATAAATCATTTCATCATTCGGGCTCTATTTAGCAAATGTTAGCATGCTAACATGTTAAAGTAAGATGGTGAATGTTTTAAACATTATGCCTGCTAAACATCAGCATCTTAACATTGTCAGTGTGAGTACTCATAACCATTTAGCTCAAAGCAAACCTTTGTGTATGCAGTGTGTACAGCCTCATACTGATGCTATCTTGGCTGTATATCCATGTCATATTCACACCATACTTGCCAAAGAACTTCTTTACTTGACTGTCTGTGTGCTTCTTAGTTTCTTTTGAAAGAATCCAGTCACAACCAGGGATGAGAAAGAAAACCACATTCAGAGGTGTAAAGATAAGAGTAAAGTCTCTGAGAGCAGATACAAAGGAGAACAGATGAAATTCAAATTCTCCGGTAACACTGGGTTTAAAAGTTCTTTGTTTTTTTTTCCAAGAAATTTTGTAAACCAAAACAGTAATTCTATACTAATTTACAATGCACCTAATTGAGGGTTACTGTATTTATCCTAAAACTTGTCAGCAATTCAAACTTTCATTCTAATTCCAAAGCAAAGAAGCTTACTATTTTGTAAACACATTTTTCAGGCTGTTCTCAATAAAAACTGATGGCACAAATTTAACTGAACGAACTTGTTGTTTTCCTGTTTTGTAATTGCTGTCAGGTGTGCAACATTCCCACGCCTTATACTGACAATTATGACTGATAGTGAATCATTTGATGTGATATTATATTCTACTAGAACTAGTATGAGATTTTCTTTAGAGATTTGAATTAAGGCTGAAGGCATTAAACTGACTATTTGCAGAGTTCAGCTTGAATATTTCATCAGTTTTTTGTTTTTTTTTTGTTTTTTTTTGTTTTGTTTTGTTTTTGTCTGAGTAAGAGATCGCATTGGATTATAAATCAAAGAAGTATTGCTGGGCTCTGACTAGTTGAGCCTACAATATGGCCTTCCTCTGATCTTCACCTTAGAAACAAAACTTTTAGATGAACAGATGTGAATTTTAACAGAGGAGAGAACAAATAAGTGTTGACTGTCAAACAGGATGCTCCATTTATCTTGAGGGGCGCTTCGATCCCCCGAGCAAACAGATTAAAGTGCCGCCAAATTCGCACCTTGCCTCACATTACCTAAACACACCACACATTTGGTTTTTGGCCACCATTACAAAAAACTAATATTGGGTAAGTAAAACCTTAGTCATAAAAACTAAGGGAGTTTCTTGTTACAGCAATTAACTTCACTTGAAGACAAATAAACATGATGCAACAGTGAAAATGCAGTGTTCCGTTCTTATTAATGGATCACAGCTTTCTATCACACAACACTGACCTTTTTCAGCACATGGAATTTACTTTAATACAAACAAGTCTGTTAAACATCCATCCTCAAGCCCAACACAAAAACAGCCATCACCAAACCTGCCAGGACAGGGGCAGGACAGAGTCTTCAGAGAGCCTGACAACAATCTCCAACCAGACCAACAGAGACCCAGACGTGAATCGTTTTATAAACATGTGTAGGCGCACTCCCTGGACAACTACTGATCCAATTCCTGTCATATATTTGCTCTGAGCTCAACCCAATTCAACAAGGAGGTATTGTTAGGAGGCTATAATTCTGGACACTCAAACCAGCCTCGCGGGTGAAGCCTGCAGCTGACGCTTTTAATATAAGACATTACTTCAATCCCTTCAGCAAAAATTTCCTATACACAGCTAAGCTGCGATATGTTTTTACTTATGTTCCCACTCGACAGGTTTGTTCCTTTTTCTTTTCCCCACTGCGAACATGTTTTCTCATGCTGCCATCTCCAAGTAAAGTAGCCTGGGTCTCAAGCAAGGATGGAATAAAGATAGCCTGAGCCTGTTTCCCTCCATGGAGGTCCTCTACGTGGGAGCTTCCAGTCTCAGCTCCAATCTGGGGTCTTTGTGTTGGCACCTTGCCGTCTGTGGGACTTCGGTCAGCTGATGATAGCATAGCCTCCAGTCAGACCTAAGAGAGGCTAAGCTGTAAGAGAGTCCAGATGGTTTGGACATACTCATCTGCTCTACTTTATTTGACATAGGCGCATTAGACCGGACCCGTTACTTTCTGGCAGATTCAAAGTATTTACCCTTTAAATTTGAGTAACTGCGGCTCCATGTAAATGTAATTTACACCTTGGTAAGTGCGCCTTTAGCTGTGTCTTGAGAAGAAATAAAGGGAGGCTTTGCGATGACCAGGAAGAAAAAAAAGGGCGAATTAGGAGGCTGCAGGAGCCAATCAGCTCATTGTGTAATTGACTGGCTGAAAAGTTAACTGTGTGTGTGTGTGTGTGTGTGTGTGTGTGTGTGTGTGTGTGTGTATGTGTGGGTAGGTGTGTGTAAGGGAGAAAATTAGCAAAGACAATAAAACCATGAGCAAGTCAATAGAGGTACTGCTAGCCAAGAAGATAGCTACATAGATAGCTAGCTTGTAAGAAGAATAGATAGAAAAGATAGATGGAAGGATAGAAAATGCAAAACACAAATGTGTCAGGGACTAAATGCCAGCTCCGTGTGGGTTTTACTTCCCTCTTAAAATTTAAAGATAACTTCCTCTAAAAAAAAAACTCCCATTCCAACCTGTTATTTTAGTCTGCAGCGAACAATGGAGGTCATAAAAGTGAAATTGAAACGTGTCATGCTGAGAGCAAATCTGATGTAAACTAAAGCCATTTTTGTATTGAGCTGGGCCTCTTATCAAGACTTGGTCAATGATAAAACTTCAGCATAGTCGCCCTGTTTCTCCTAATAGCCTAAATACAAGTTAAAAATCAACATATCAGTGTTGTAACCCTTTTTGCGTCAACACAGCATTCAAAGAAGTGGCCGGTTATTCATCTTTAATTATCTGGCAGGACATCCAATACTGCTGTGGTCAAATAAAAAACAGGCACTTCCAGCCATAATTAAGGGCTTGTGTCAAAAAGAGAGCCAAGTGCTAAGTGGTGGCAATTTCCATGTGTGGATCTTACATGAAACAAAAAGGCTAACACCACATGATGAACATGACCGTAGGGGCAATAACACCCTAGGAAAACTTTCATTGGGCAATTCCACTTGACAAGCCAGTTATTAGTAGCCATTTGCCATGTTATTTTTCAGTCTGTGTGCACATAATTGTAAAGCCCCCTGTCTGCAGTGCTGACCAGATTTAATATACGTAATACATGTCAGGGTGCTTCCATGATGCTTCAAGATTTCACAAACACGTAAGACATTACTTTGCTATGAATAAACAAAATGCTGTTTGTAGGTGAATAAAAAAAGTATCC
The DNA here is from genome assembly GCA_029783665.1 of Naso thynnoides. NCBI lineage: Eukaryota > Metazoa > Chordata > Actinopteri > Acanthuriformes > Acanthuridae > Naso > Naso thynnoides. Next base: position 16,883,019 of record JAQLOL010000007.1, on the reverse strand, counting down.
AGCCAGATTATATATAGAAAACAAATTACATAGATCACATTACATGACATTTTTTTACTCACGTTTAATGCAGCGATTGGTTCCTGGTGCCACAGCCCAGCCTGAGCAGCACTGCTGACCTCCACAGACATTAGGCCTGAACAGAGGAGGAGATATACAGACACCAGGGTGAAATGAGACACTGAAGGTACTGTTTCAAGCATACATTCATATTGAGGATCTCATAATCCATAGAGCAATAACAGCTAGGGTGGAAGACCTCAAACCTTTGCACGACAAGCTAATCTGATTGCGAATGCGGTTTCAGTTCTAGATCACTCTGGTGTGTCTGGCCTATCAATATGAACACCTTGGAGATTACGCTATAATTGCGTTTTATTCGATAAACATTTCAGGGCAAGTCACGAAACCCTATCTGAAGATGGACTCATAAGTCCCTCTTTCTGTTATGCGAGACAGTGAAAACAAATACAGAGTTATCTGAGCCTAGACAGGATTATCCGAGACACACGGGACATGAAAAGCACCCTGCATCTCCTATAAATCACTGAGCAAATGAGAGATGACAAGTTTTAAACAGATTCTTCGCACTCTTTAATCCGCACTCGCAGGGCAGGCCAATTTTTTGCAGCGAGATAGATGAAAAGGCATCAGACCGCAAGAGCAACTTCAGGGCAACAGTTGACATGCTGGCATGAGTCTGTGCCCCATCATCTTTTCACAAGATATTACTATAAATGGATACCTGACTCATGGTGATTCGAGAAGATAACACGAAATGACTCGTTGACCTCAAACATTAGATTCTGCGAGCCTTTCTGAGGCATCACAGGGATAAGATGCAGTTGTTTGGGCCCTCTGGCAGGCTTAGCTTTGTCATAAATCAAACACATCAGGTCAGGCCTGTGCCAAAGACATCAGTCATCACATTCAAATTCCATCAAGGGATCTATGTGTGTGAAGGAGAACTTTATACAACTTAATAAAGATCATGCCCCAGGTTAAAATACAGGTAACACCATGTTCGCACCTAGTTATAACTTAAGTCAAACCCCAATGTGAGGTGGTGTGGAGTATGGTTTCACCACTGAGCTATCTAAATCAGTTGAACGTCTGACAGGTGCACTGAAAACAGATGAGGAGTCATACTGAGTCAACCAGAATGTAAAGGGGAGTTAAGTGAACCCAGCCCTGCCAGTGCCGGAGGGTACAGTAAAAGAGAACGCTGAGTGGGAAGTCCAACAGGAAATGTGTCATGAAAGCACTTTCTCTAACAAGCAGCAGATGATTCATCTAAAGCTAATGAATCATAAGTGTTAAAATCACCGTGCAGACTACTATAAGGTAATGTTCCCACTGAGTTACATAACACAAGCTGTATGCTTCTTTAAACTCAAAGAACCCCATTCATTCAACATTGGAATATGTTTTTACGGCAATGTACAGCAAGGCATTCGCCCCGCGCTGCAATAAAGCATGTTGGATCTGCTTTAAATAGACAGCATCTCAATTCAACCATGCATAACTGCAACTGACTGGCTGACGGATGCGTTAAGAAATGTTATTTTTAAGGTGTGAAGGATCAGGGCATGCAGTGAAGAGTGAGTACACGCGGATTTAAGTCTATCCATCATTGCTTGCATGTGATAAATGGTGGGTGTGTTACTTCACAGTGTCCTGCACCACAAAGCCAACGTAAAAGAAGAAAAGTATCAATAGCAAGCAGGTGGGTGAGGGTGGGGGAAGGGGGAACTGAGGACATGAACCTAAATTTATTGTCAATTAATTCTTTTTCTCTTGTTTTTTATCATGGTTTGGGCTTAAGGGAGCTGAGGACACATTATAGTGTAAATATGCCTTGTGAACCAACTGGCAGAATCCTCCTACTGCTTGTAAAGCTTTCCCCATGAATCGGCCATATAATCCATTTCCTCAAGGCAAGAAGCTCTGTTATGACACACGAAAGAGATATTTCTTCTATATTTCAGTGTCTGCAACCCGAGGTAAGCCATTCGGATCCCCCTCTGACTATTATGTACACAGTCTCCCCTCCCGTATGTTTCATGCTTTGTCCCTACATGAATAAACAGGACTGGATGCATAAGGGTTCGTTAAGCAAAAAGAGAAGGGCTCTAATATGGAAACAACTCATCATCCTGTTTGTAGTCAAACAGAGTCAAAACAATCAGCTATTGCTGCATTGAGAAAGGGCCATCACAGAAACAGGTGTTTCGGATCACTAAGGAAAATTGCAAATGATCACCAGCCAAGGCTCCGGGTGAGCCACTACAATACTTGGCTGCAGGCTACAGCACAAAAGTGGGGCACACACATTGAAATAGTCTGCAGCCACTCTCCTACAATGATCAAAATATACTGTAATGTGTAGTAATGAGAGGAAATGGTGAAAATGCAGTGCTGCATTAGTCTCAAAACAGTTCAAATGCAGTTCACCCATATGCATTTGCTCTTCATTATAAGCTGTCACTATCACCGCAGTAATCAGCACAGTGTTTAACCTCGGCAATTATCCCATGTCCTGCCATGACCCTGATTACAAAATACATACTTTGCCTCAATCCAGATTTAGTTGGAGTGCATCTCTTTCATCTCCTGGATGACAGTTACATTAACTATATACATGCAGCTTTGCACTGACATGGAGCAACAATTTGTAGCTATTTTATGTGTGTTATGTTACATCACCTCTTGGTTTGGCTTACAGGAAGGGAAGTTCTGCTAAAGTGGGCCACCACCACTTTACAGTAAACCACATGGACTCAAACCGTAAAATAGGTCACACAAACTCCTTGAAAAGTACTGCTCATGTATTGGAACTGAATGGCTTGGACAGCTTGCTAAAGTAAAACATTTTTATAGTAGACTGAAGAGTTCATGGCTGTCATTCTTACCCAACAAGTCTTCTCGTGTTGGCAGAGCTGGACCTGCTGCTCTGCCTGCGGTTCACTTTGGTTCTTTGCTGCTGGCTGGCGGGGTGTCTGGCGGTGCGCAACGCACCATCCCGCGGCGCAGACACGAGGTCTTCCCGGGAGGCGCCTGCTGCATGAACCGGTCTTGCAGTGGATATGTGCCTGCCATCCCCTCTGAATGATGTGCCTCTGGGTAGGCGGACCGGGATCCTAGTGTGGCTGGATCCAGTGGACGTTTCACCCACTGGTCTGGAGGATGCACCGTCCTCTGGTCCCCTTGGCGACTGACCTTGACTCTCCCGGGACTGCTGCTGGTCCCAGACCGCCTGGCCTGCCCCTGCACCCTCTTTCCTGACACCTGTTGTGTGCTTTTGGCTGTCACCAATTCGCAGCAGTGCAACAGTCAAAACTAGTAAAACAGCGAATCCCGCACGGTCCATTTTGGGCATGCAAAGTTTTGAAAACTACCGCGTAAAAGCGCAGATCGCGTGACAGTTTCAGCGAGAGCCACTAAAATAAAAACAATGTTAAAAAATTCCCGACTAATCTACGTGAGTTCAACAAGATTGCATCCTCTCCCAAGAATGAAAAAAGCCTGGATACCTCTTCATAATGCCCAGGTAAGACTGTGTGCAGAATGTCTTCAGGTTGTCAAATCAGCACCTACTTCAGTCCAAAGAGGAAAAACTAAAGCTTTTCTCCTTCCAGCGCTGAATCAGATGTTATTTCAAGCAAACATTAATCCATCTGTTTTAGTTTATGTCAAACATGAGAAGAGGCACAAAAACAGCAGCGCGCTGGCTCAAGGGCTGCTGAAGCTGGTCTCCTACTCCAAGTGAGAGAGTTTGAATCGTGCTCCCATGAATATCACCACCTCCTTGGATCTGAAGTCACCGGGAATTTTTGTAGGGATTGCATGCGCTTTGCAAGAAGAAACTCCCCCTTGCCGGCTGTATTGTTGCTTCACTCACAGCACCGCTCGGTCCATGTGCCCACACGCACTTTCTCTGCCAAGTTACATCATGTTACTGTGTGTGTTTTTCTGTGTTTCCTTTGAACAAGACTACTGGAATGACCATGAATGCGGCTGCATTAATAGTTACCTTCGATTTGAATTTGATATAACACACTACTACAAAATGGTAAAAATTTAGAAACCAGATGTTTCTCTTTGCTGTACTGATTGCTGGATTGGCTGAGTTAATACAGCCTCTTTCATGATGAATTGAATTAACTTTATTATTTAATCTTATTACAATACCACAACACAGTTAAAAGCACTGTGAATTCAATGTACAATGCTGGAGCCCAATTTCTGTAATAAATGCATTTTGGCTATTTGCTGGCTTACCAACATGCTTTTAGCAGTGCAAATGTATAGGAAGCTCACAGTTCAAGCTCAGGAATCTTGGAAAACTGGTCAGGTTATGTAACAAATCACATTCATCTCCCCCTCTCATCCATGCTGCATCATCACTTTCCCTCTGACTGTCTGGAAACAACACATTTCTCTTCTCCCATAAGATCTTAAACAACCCAAAGAGAGTTGGCTCCCTCCTCTCGTTCAAACCACAAAGATGCACGTCTGTCTCTCTCGTGAGTGGTCCCCAAGCACCATTACCACTCAAAAGACTGCGATCCAAAACACACAGCAGCAGAGGAAGGCTACTAGTCTGCCCATTCATTCTCCTTCCCACCATAGTTATGCGATACAAATCTCTCAGAATTAGAGTTTTACGAGGAACGCCTTAAGAAAGGGTTACTGAATGAACACTGAGGAGACAGAGGTGTTCTCTCTTTTAGATTTCTACAAAACATATCTGTGTAGAGACTTTGGCAAAGGGCCACAGCTGATTACAGCCCATCATGAAACCCATGAGAAATCTAATTAGAGAAGGAGGCTGCATTCGTCTTATGACTGTCCAACAATCTTACTCCACCCCTAGGCATGTTGCCTGTCTGGTGTCGATGTCGTAGATCATGGCCAGTTGCCCCCAGTCCCCTAGAAGGTGACCGGGGCACGCACCAACAAATCTGCTCAATGACCTGTGTGAGTGAGCAGCTGGCTGTGGCTCAGCTGTTTCTGTACTACAGTCTCAATCATTGTCTTAATCTGTTTCTGTATCATGTTGTAAGCCTTATGTTGTGTGTGAATAGAGCCCTCGTTCCCAGCCTTTTTTGCCAGATGTGCAACTACAGCCCAGTAAGATGAACTCCAGTTCATCATCACCACCTGTTGCATTCCAAGTATGCTCATTTTAATTATTTTTGAATGATGTTTTCACACAGTGTTGTTGATATGTTCAAGTTCACATACAACGCTATTACTAAGCATGGTAAAAACTGGACATATATCTATTTAATGAACCTATCTTAACCACACACTCATACTGAGAAGTGATTTTGTGCATCACATTTCTTTCAGTGAGTCGTCTAAATGAAATAAATGTAATACAGTTAAACAGCCTCCAAGCAGTTTTCCAAAAGTTGAATCAACAACTTTCTTTAACAGTTACAGGCATACTGAACAACATGGAAACAAACAAGGAAACAAACAAACAAAAAACTACATAAGGGGATGATTATAATGCAGGCTGTGGTATTAGGCCAGATTTAGCCTTCACAAATATTTATCCACTAGTCTCCTTAAGGCTAACTATCAATCCATAAATAGGTAATCTATTTTTACCATTTGTGCATTACTTACAGTTAATTAACATACTTCTAAAGTTTAAAACTCTTAGCTAACGTTAAGTAACATTTAGGTATAATGTTACCTTACTATGTGTTGGGTTGACCACTCCATTTTTCCTTGGCTGAGTTAGACTTTAGCAATTTTGCATTTATTCATTACCTTTACCAAAACTTTTGGCAATTCCAACCTCCAGTTTTCCCTTTTCTGTTATTTTTTTCTTCTGTCCTATTTCATTAGTTTTATCTAAGTACATCTTTTTGATATCTTTATCTATTTTACTGCTGAATCTTTAACCCGCTTTTCACACACTCAAACACAAACACATAGTATTGTGTTTAGGTATAACACCTGACTCAATGTGTTGATACATATTTTATATTTCTAAATAGTGAAGAAGCTCCACAATCTTTCATTACCCCCTGGCATCTGCAGAAGTAGCCCAGTTTACCCCATGGGGCATTTAGCCTGCCCCTGGTTGTGAATCACTGTGATCTATTAAAACTGTCCATGTTATGAAACTGGGCTTTATTGTGGCCCAATATGATACAATTTGCAGCATCTGGACGACCCTAAAATAAATGCTCGGAGGATGTTTCTGGCTATGACTGACGCTTCTACACAAAGAGTCCTTTGAAAACTCTGGCATGACAACGAAGCCACTCCTATCATCTTTCAAATGCAGAACAGAAATATAACTGAATTACCCTGCATAGTTTCTTACAAAGCACATAGTCATAGTAACAATAACATTATTACACTGATGCAGACAACTTGAATTCATGTGTGTGCTTAAAAAAGAAAGTTCAATGTAGACATATTTTGTCTCTAGACTACTTTTTGCTTTTAATGGCATCATTTCCGAGATAGCTTTCAGCATAACTATGAGGCGAATGTTTGAAGCTCCTAAAGAAATCCTGCATTTGATGCCTTTGAATGAATTCCATCAACGGAAACAAACTACATGTTTACTGTCAGCATCCCAAGAGGGACACATTTGCATCCAGTCTAGTTGAAAGTGACTGCCTTGTCACTGTTGAGTGAGTGAAGGGTCAGAGTTCAAGTGTACCCATTAGAAAGCCAAACAGTATCATTACACCCAGAATGTAGGACTCTCATTATAGGCAAGTATCAACGGTGTATTCTTAGTCTCGCCTGCAGAATTTTAAGTGATCCATGTGAATCGGTCTCTGTGATGACTTTGAATGGAGAGCACCAACAAGGAACGCCAATCTCTTCACCAGCTACCTTTTGCTATTTGTATCAAAGCCTTCAGTTCTCCTTCCTCTTTGCCCAGGAGCTAACATAATACTGACATTGTTCTGACTGGGCAGCAGTGAGGACCTGGGGGAAAATGTGGAAAAGGGAGGTTCATTTGGCAGAGAAAAGCTTCATAAAAGCAGAAATTATGTGCTTTATTAAAGTAGTTTTTTTTTTCATTGAACATGACAGCTTTTCCTTGGAAGGGATAATACCAAAGACCTCCATCACACTTTGTAGCTGATTAAGCAGTGTACATAAAACAGGTTTTCGCGCAACAAGAGGAAACAGTTGAAGATAGAGCAAGCTAAATATAATATGCTTAGGCCAGGACTACAGGGCCTTTCCCAGCTTGTATGAATGAGGTGCTGTCAGCTGGGTAATAGAAGTAGGTCACATGGACGTTATTGAAGACAGGCACTTCCACTTCGCCTTTCATGATATTTATATTTTTTATAAACGGGTGTTGGGAGTGCTGTCTTGGAAAAACTGAGAATTATATGTATGTTCTTCCAGATCATACTGTTCATGCAAGCCTTGAACTGTATTGTTATACATGACTTAAAACAAAGGGAAAAAAGATCAGCTCCCTCTACGCTTTATAAATATTAGAGCAATCCAGAAATATGCTCAAGTCTGACAAACTTTAACACCACTGGCTGTGTGTCTGATGCATGTCATAGCACTGGCAATACATCCACCCTGCATGACTTCACGGCTGAATGATCGGCTCATTCATTTATGGGTGTGAGTTGTTAAGTTAACAAAGGCCTTAAGCTGCCTGGGATGTCAGTGCTGTAAGAAATTGTCTAGAAAACTGTACCAAAGATTAGATTAAGTACTTCCCTTTTACAAATTACCTTTTTGCACCCTCTGAAAAGCTTTTCCAAGGAACAAGCGCTTTTAACTTTTGGTGTAGGAATCATTATACATCATACGCGCACATGAGGGCCTAGAACACAGTGTTATGTGGATGGATCATAGCAGTAGAATAACGAACCCAATGCCAACTGCAACAAATGAAATCAGGCCTCATGTCCAAGGTCATGCTGGAGAAACAAAAATGACACTAAATTCATCGTTCTATATTAGGTTTAGCTGATTTACTGTGTGAGTCAGTGATATTATCAGCATGCTTCTGTTGGATTTAAGATGGGGTTTGAGGGAATTTTTACCTGACGTCATGAGGGCTTAATGTTATGGGCAGAGCTCAGAAGCTTCCTTGTCTTGTTCTTGATGTTTATGGTTAGTCAGCAAGAGCACAGAGGACAGATTGGTGGGATCTCTGTTAGTGTCATAAACCATGTAGCAGACAAGGGCATTGCAACCACTCCCATTATCCACTGGTATATGAACACCCACAGTACTGGTGCCCTGAATATTTGGGTGGATGTTGATTCTTGGGATAGGAATTTAGCAAAGATAGACAGAGAGTCTATAGCTGCTCTCCTGCTTCCATCTAAGGGCTAAATATGCAGTTCTCTCAATTGTTCCGTTGTATTAGAGTCGGTTAACTGACAGACCATCTCTGCAATTTGAAATGTGATTCACTAAGCTGCATTTTAAACAAGAAATCCGATCACAACGGTCTATTTCCCTCCCCATTTAGCTGAAAGTAAAATTTGTTGACGCAAGGGAGTCAAAAATTCCTGTGGATTTATTAGAATCTATGGTTCTAGTTTATCATTTTAAAATTGCTTAATTGATGGCGGCCTTGGTGAGCTTTTGAAATATGCACTGGTTAATGTTTGCCACTCTGGTCAGCTGGAAAATCCTCTGCTTAATTCTTTAAATCCTCCTTTTCAGCCTTGAATTTTGTGGTGTAGTCCGTCTGTCTCTTGACATTTGATTTAAAAGTGCTTCCTTTGAACAATACACAGAATGATGTCACATTACTGCATGATAAATAACACTGAAGCCGACTCAAAGGGTGGATCATGATGGCAGCCAATTTAGTCAAATAAGGGCTTGCTGTAACTTTCCAGAAAACATACATTTTTCAAAGATGTGGGGCCTTCTAGTCATTAGTCAGATGTTGCTGAAAACATTCACAATACCATGAAATCAATCACGGCATAAATCAATACTGGCAGTCATGTCTAAATAAGTGTGGGATGGAGATTGTGCCCTCTTGACATGCATTCTTGTAAATTCTCAGTGTTTAGTCATTCTATTTTCTTTGGCTCTGAGAATAATTGACAAAAGAAAAAGCAGAAGGAGGGGTTAATTTGTGTGATAGATCATCCTGGTTTTCCACTCTGAGCTTTCTTCCTCCTTTGCCCCATTTTTCTATCCCTCCCTTTCAATTTTCCTGGCCCCTCACCCTTGATTCAGCGTGCCTCTATAGCTGTTGGCCCCAGCCCCATGGGCTCTCCTCCTTCTGGTCCCCCTGTCCGTCACCTGGCCATTAGGCCCGTCGGACCAGCTCAGCTGTTATTTGTCCCGAATGGGTGATAGATGGTGGCGCGCCTTGCCCCATCAGACCCCGTTCACGTTGTTACACTGTGTCTCCACCAACAGACCATGGAAAATGAAGGTCAAACATTTTCCACATTAGCAGCTTTACCAGGAGGATAGAAATGGATATCTGCTCCAAATACCCTATATCTCCCCTCCCACCGCAGGAGAGAAAAATGCTCCACACACTTATCTCACAAAAGTACTTACTGATGGCTCTATTCAACACAGTTTCATAACAGACAGGGGCAATATTGGATGGGATATTTTGGAAATTGGGGCAAAGGTGAGACAGGCACCTCTGAGTTCATGCCAACTGTCTGGCACCAAACTGCCAATGACTTTCCGGTAGTTAGCCATCTAAATCCAGCATGAACAATTTTCAAACATGAAACTGCTGCAGTAAAGAGCAAAGGGATTTATTAAAGCCTCTCTGGTCATATTATAAAACATATACTCAGTTTTTCACAAAGTCAACAGGCTTCATTGGATTCTTTTTCCTCTTGGTACATCTAACTTTAATGGGTGTCATGCAGATCTTATAAAAGTGGTTTTATTTTTGAACCAGGGCCTGTAAAAATAGTGTTCACACTCACACTGAAAGTGTTACATGCTGTAAACATTTGCCTTGTAATCCTAATGTATCTGTACTGCACACTGTCTGCTTTATATTTCACTCCAAGAAGTCTGGTGAAAGTGAGAGTTTTGTTTTGTTCCTTTTTGTCTAGACTTACAAAATTACTTAGGGGTTTCTAGAACAAACAATTGTGGCACAAAAACTGTGATTGTCTTAGGCTGAAAAACAGCTTTTTTTTTCATTTTACCTCTAAGCCGCCCACTCAACAGTCTGACCACACACAGGATAAAGCAAAGATTTAGCAGATTGTCAGTTGTTTTGATATTAGGCTGCAGTCTGTTGAGTAATGCAGGTTAAGGTTTGTTTACCTTTACTGCTGGGAATGGATGATGCATAAACCACATTTAACTGGCTGACTCACTGATGACACGTGCCTTCCAGCCTCCGACCTGACAGCACATCAATTTAGTATGATGCGTAATTTGGGCTAAGCTAATTGCTTGCTGTGTTTCAAGCAGTGTTCTCCTTCCCATATGTAGCGGTCAGTTTCATGCTCATATTTGACGGCTGGTGGTGCTGCTGGATGGGCCTCATGCTTGATTAGCTTCGAGCAGAGAATCATGTGCTTTCTCCTCAGCAACAGTTAGGTGAATGAAAAATCTTCTTCACTGCCCCCAATTAACAGTGAAGGTCGAGCGCCAGAAAGTTATGATGCGATTTAACCCCCTGCATGAGGTCAATTTGACCTGAATAGCTTCCTATTAAGCATGATAAATTTGTTATTTTTCAATCCATTAAACCTTTTCCCCATAGTCCATTTAGTCAGAACAAACCACTGGCCTGCCGTAACCTACGTTTTGTTTTACCGCAAGCATGCTTTAACAAAAATGGGATGACACAACAATTAGCTGAGATGACTTCAAAGTGTTTTCTGCCACAGGCTTTCGCTAATTATCAGTCACCAGTGTTGGGAGGAGATCCCTCCAGCGCGAGGGTCAATAGGGTAACATCAACAGCAGCATATAACAAAGACTAAACTTCAGTCCAGCCGGTACAACAGCCATCAATGAAGCCTTGTTATGACCATGGGATCCATGGGACAGGACTAAGGGGAAGAGTAGGCGTGTGAGACTCAGGAAGGAAGCCTCTCTGACTGCGTTGACCTGTCCACCAGAGCCCCCCAGGCAGACAGACACCAAGGCCTCCAACAGATGTTTGGGGAAACTGCCCCATTCATCATGCCACTTATGTGGAATCTCTTTGAACTGCTTTTTTATATTTCAGTTAGTGTCAAACTCATCCTAGCCGACACCCCAGATGTTTAGTAAAATAGAGAGATTCTAGTCAAAGATACACAAATATATGGGTACTCAGATAAGTAGATTATTCAGAATAGGGTTGCTATGTCTGTTGAGTAGGCCTTAGTTCTGGATGTCTTCCGTCATTGCCCAGCTCGTAAATCACACCCTCGAGGGGGCTGTTGTGTTGGATGTGTTATTGTGCAACAGTCTCTACAAGCCCACACCACACTCATCTTTGTCTTGTGTTCACATAAACATACACACACATATACACAAACAGAAATTGGCATGTTCATAATGGAGTGTGAAGTCATGGCATGGTTGTAAGATCTCAAGTCAGCCCATGTGGAACTGCCTTTTGCTCCCACTCTCCCCTGCTGCCACAGTGGGGTTTCAATCGCCCCAGGCAAAGATGACAGAATGACAAAGACAAAACTATAAACAAAAAACATTCTCAGTGTCAATAAAACTATTTCCCCCATCAGCTTGCAAATTAATTTCAGCACAAATAAAACACAAAGGAAGAACCACAGAATTTATTCAGTGGACTGTCTTTTGTTAACATTCCAGTTCACTGTAATGTAAAAGTGTTTATATTACTACCCCAGCCTGCCGGTACAGCTGAGTTTTATACTTGAGCGCTCCGTAGGGAGCAGGAAGAGAGGCCCCGTGTGTCCAGAGCCCCGTCTCCTGAGCAGCACTAAGCACTCAGCAGGCTTCAAGGGCGAATGTTCATTAGGGAGCCAAGTTTTAATAAGCCCGCAGACAGACATGCTGCTAAACAGCCTCAAGTGCCAGAAGAGGTGAGTTTACTTATCCTGCTGATCCTCGTGACTTCACATGGCATCATGAGCAACGCATCTACATTGATGACCCTGTGGTCACCTAGTGCACATCATTTACCATCAGGTCAGGGAGTTAATGTGAGATGCATTTAATACTGTTGTTTGTGGAGTTAGTGTTGGATAGATACAACTGTTTTTGATTGATGGCCACCGCAACCTTTACTAAACGAGTCAAAGTTATCCAAAACATGCTGTATGTGCGTCACGCTCACACAGCTGTGCACCGTCAAACCAACTCAGGGTGCCTGCAGTTGAGGTTAGGACTTAAGGTGAAAGGTGTTTACAATTAAATTAGCGACTTACAGATTCCTCTGAGTTTGAACATTGTTGGAAACATCTGGGATAATGTAATAATACAAGTCAACAAAATATATTACAAAGATAGATACTTTTTACTGTGTAAATGTAACTTTTCATTTACATTTAAGTGAAAGTAAGTTTCAGCAATAGAAAATCAAAAGTACCAACTAGTATATAGCCAAACAGTCCATACGAGTGACGTATTATAATTATGTTACTAGATTACTATAGCCTACAGATCCATGAACTCATAACTTAATTAGCATCTTAATGTTGTAGCTCAACTGAAGGAAGCTAACTGCTTTGATTAGTTAAATCAGAAACAAAGCATACATTTTCTAAACTCTCTCATATGATAAAACTGAAAACAAATAGTTGGGAATTTGGGAAATATGCTAAAATGCTTTTTTGCCAAGACCAAGACTGAAAGACTGATGCCTCTCTCTTTTTAAAGGAAGCTAGGCCCACAGTCATTAGCTGGTTAGCTTAGCTTTGCATGGGCAATCAACAAGCCTGGTTTTGTCTGAGGGGGGAAATAAAAACACAAAAACACACAAAAAACACACATCTACCAACACTTCTGAAGTTCACTAAGTGTCAAATAAAACAACCTTTTAAAAAAAAAAGCAAAAAGCAAAAACCACTTCATTGCAATTTTGTCGGAGGGGTAAGTGTTAGACATAAAATTGGTGAGCTAGCTGGCTAAGGCACTACTGATATTTGTATGAAGCTAAGCTAACAGATGATAAGTTGTAGCTTCATGGCTGACAGACATAACAGGAGTCTATTTTCCTATCCCTATTTTCATATCCTAGGCTACCTGCTTTAATCAAATAGTATTTCCCAGTGCTAAAATATTCCTTTAATCTGAAAAGTATCTATTATCTTTCAGATAAACACAGTGGGGCAAAAATATATTTCCGTAGGCTCTAAGTACAGTTCTTGAGTAAACTTGACTTTTTGTATTCCACTGCTGTTTCTCACATGGGCCTATATTTAACTGAACTTCAACTGTATTATATCCATCAACAAAAAACAAGAGCAGCTTTTTAATTTAAACAAATTATACCCTCCTCTACAATCTAAAGATAAGAACAGGGTCTCTATGGTGGAGCTACGGTTGGTTTTCGATGACAAATTTGAAGCTGCAAGACACCGGCAGTACATAAGTAATGAAACATGAAAACACAAGAACATATCAAGGTTGTACTTAATCACTCTGTCATTATAGAGTGAGTTTAGCATGATAACTGATCTGGTGTTGTTTCTGTAATCTCAAAGTGCTCTAGTCTCCATGCAGAATGAGCTTCTTTTTTTTTCAAGGGAAGTCCTGGCACAGTCCAGGCCATTGTTTATCCAAGGAAAAAGAAAATTACTAGTGTGACAGCTGAATAGAAAAATACATGATGACAGACCTGACAATTATCAAGAGCTGTTAACAAAGCGATAACGCCATCAGATTGTCCTTCAACTGTTTCTACTTAACTGTGTTGACCCCTTTGATAAGATAACCTGGAGGAATCAATCACAGGGCTGGTATATTAAAACTTGCATGACAGACCTTTACATAAGTCTTCATGCGTGGGATGTTTAGATAGATTTCAGACCAAATTTTGGCTTAAAATCTTGCACATTTTGTTCTGCACCAGCCTTTTTTGTTTGGAAATTGTCTAAGGCTGCAGGGGATTTTCATAATGGGCAAATGGAGAATGGAATGGAAGGATGTAGTTCATAGCCATAAACAACCCAGTCTCTGTTTGCTGTTTGTAGATCAATCCAAAATATTTAAGGCCCCCCCTTGAAATAAACAGATTCTGTGGTGCTTTAACAAAACAACAGAGACAGATGCAGTCGTTGATATTAACATTAAAGATCTGGCTTATATTAGAAGCTTTGATGGTCAAATTCCTGTTAGTCTTACTACTGTTTTCCACAGCCTTATTGTTTTCATCTCACTAGCTGATAGTGTGTGATGAGAAGTTTGGTAATCATTGGCTGTGATTGCTTGCAGAGGGCCCAACCATCTGTCCACCATTTAGCATAAAGAATGACTCCGTGTTTGCAGCGAGGAGTCGGATCTACTTATTAGATCACTGCGTCATCCCTTATAATGATGGATAGTATCGTTTAGGGTCACTCTTTTATTGGTGAATTGATCAAAAAATTTACTCAGTGTGTGTCTGAGGCCAAGCAACATCTGGATGCAACCTGGGAGCCGTTAATCACAAACCTAAACAGAAAATAGCTCAATCTCCTTGTCACAAACACCCGGGAACTCCTTTAGTTGGAAAATAGCCTTTATTATATAATTCTCATACTAAGCAAAAGACAGAAAATGTTTTTCATATTTATGTGGTAACAAATACAAATTGTCTATGGATTTTGACATAGCTTAAGTGTTAGGCAACATACTGTATTTGCTTGGAAGTTTGTTCCTGGACAAGCCTTTCTGGGCAAAAGTTTTACTGAGGTAATGTTTACTTTGCTACAAAAATCTTACGGTTGCATTCTCTAATGACTGCAACAAGATCGCAGAATAATTTAGAGCATGGAAAACATTTCAACCAGAGTCCATGTATGGGGTTGGATATCTGACAAAATTTCTATGTCCTCGTGGAGTAGTTGGCCTGTTACTCAAAGACATACAGGCTTTGAAGTGATGATGGTGGTCTGGAATGGACAGCATCATGAGTTTTGGGGGATTCCATCAGTTTGCTGAAATATGTTGGGTAATTGAAAAGGGTAATGGTGGGAAAGAAACAAAGAGCAAGGGTGGGGATGCAACATCTGAACAGTCGATGTGATTGACTGTGATGACAGTGTAATGGCAGAACATTTACAGTACACACAAATGTATTTTTTAGTATGCGTTCACTGCCTGGACAGTGTTACCGGCGGTTCTCTTCCCTCTTCTTTAGGTTTGTCCAAACGAAGCAAACAAATGAGAGGCATTCCTCTCTTCTGTCTATCAGCCCGGAGCAGCAATATGTTTTCTCTTGACTGACCTCATGCAGGAATTTAATGGCAATAATCCTCTCCCTTTATGATCTCAATCAGAGTCTGTCACATTCTCTTCTGTTGATGTATTGAAAATGGTTGAAAACTGTAGAGCACAAATGTATTCTTTGTTGTGTTAGCACCACATGACTGTTCTCTTTACGTAATTGCTCCCAAAGACCACGAGTAACTTCTCCTGCTTATAGCATAAAACACAAATGACTCTTTTCTTTGACGTAACCCAAAGAAAATGAGTCACATCTCATGTAAACAAATCAGTGAAGTCACGTGTTCAGAAAATGAGTCAAAGCGAAAGGTCTTTCAACTCACATGCTTTAAAGGTATAGTTAGAAGAACAGGCTTGTTGAAACATTTCTCCCTGATATTCTGGGTGTTGTAGTGTGCTGACCCATGATGGGAGTTCCTCTTCGGAGCCTCGTTTCACTCAGTCACCATAAAAAGAAAAATATACAGGCAGATCCTTGCATAGCTCACACTCTGAGCAAAGCAAACACTCTCTGCCATGTCCATGGCCTCTCTCATGTCCTCACTCGTTTTTGGCCTTTAATGTCCTCCCCAGAGTGTCCTGGATGGTATCCTCATCATCCCGTTGGGTGGCTGACACCCTCAAACAGGAAGGAACTCCTGCCATGACCCACAATGCTAACACAAAAAGCAGAGAGGAGCCTGGATAAGTTACATCATATCCTGTTCAAGCTTGCTCGCACCTGGAACATGATAACTTTAGGATAAGAGGGATCTGCAAAAGAGGAGGTTTGTGAATATGTCATGTTGTGTAGCTCACTCCTCATGAATACATATACTGAATCCAACTCTGAGATGCAGCGATGAGCGTCCAGAGGAGTCATGTGAATCTGCTATTCATGAGAACATAGCTGAAATGAAATCAGGCTGAAAACATGCAGTCTCTTTTTCAGAGGGTTTAGGTGGCAGCCTGCCATTATCTAAACTGAGAGCTGGGCACGTTTTGGAAGCAGCAGCTGATAGGATGCAGCCGATCTTTCCGTCAGTGCGAACAGAGCCTCACCCTGTTCCCCTCTCTCACCAGGGTGGTCCTTACTGTGCCGACCATCTCTTGGCAGCGGACAGGAACAAGCTCCCCTCAATCAGCAGTTTCCAGCAGGTGCGCTGTACCTCTCTTTCATCCACATCTATAACTCACTTGCTCAGCGTTTCCACTTGAGTACATTGAGAAATATGTAGTGTGGCATGTGGTGCCAGCCGAGACACACGAGCACTTTAAGCCAAGATAAACGTGCACGGTTGCAAAATCCCATCACCATCCTGTCTTTGATGCTGCTGTCAGACTGTTTTTCTCTCAACAGATTCGACTTCATAGCACAGAAGTGAAGGTGATATGTGGCTCTGAACTGTAAACACACTGTAAGCTGGCTATTGCTGGTCTGTACACAAAAAGAAATGACACATGTGCAGGCCAGATGTGGCTACTATTGTTGTGGCTGCTCAGTTGTGGTCAGCAGAGTCCATTTAAAACCTCATCCTTTAACTGGATAAAGTATGAATATGTGAATTCCCCCCTGAGTTGAGTAAACTCTATGACTACTTTTTAGTGCAAAAGATGACTCAAAGCTGTTGAACTTCCACACTGTGATTTGACTCAAACCACAGACCAACAAGGAGCTTCATTCACAAATACGGAGCTTTAGATATTGCGGCGTGGTGCTTTAGGAAACTCCGGGCCCAGCTACTTCATTATGTACAGGCACAGTAGGGAGCTAAGTCAGACTTTTTAGAGAGTCTTTGAGATTTAAATGTAAAATAAACACAGTATTTTAAGGCCCCTTCGAGCAACTTAAACTTTGTGTTGATTGTAGAGGCACGTGTGGACAAGATCTCGCCTAGCACGAGCATTTGTTTTGGAAGACAGTGGGTGAAACACAGCCCTTATTTGCACAATACTAGTTCAGCCATTAATACAAGATATTGAAAAAGTCTAAGGGACAGTTTATATGGCACAAGTTTTCACATCAAAAGAAACACTTTTGTTGTGTTGGGCTTCCTTTTACATGACAATAGCATGTTGGTGCTGCTACAACCGCAAACGTTTGAAACCGGGTTCCAGAGTGGAATCTTTTTAAACCGCAACCTCCTCTCCGGCTGTGTGAACTGGCAAGCAGATTGATTGTGAATGCAGTGAGGACGCTAATGCTAATGTTAGACGCTAATGCTAAATCAATGCATTCTGCTCTAGCCACTACCAAACTCTGATTAAACACTTCACGGCGCACCAAAAGCAAGTTGAATATGACAACGCTCTATGGAGGCAAATTCGAGTGTTTGCAGCTAATTTTCTTTAATTTGTGGCTGCTTAGGGCTTAGCAGCAGCAGGAAGTTAACAACTTCGGCAGCTCTGATGGCATGTCATTACAAACTTACACCGCCAACTGCTGGCCTGGCATGCATACCACAGTGCTTTCAGCTGTTCTTGTAAATGCAGACATATTTTGAGGACACAAAGAAAAGACCTTTCTGTTTTGAGAAGGGCTGCTCTCGTCTCAACGTTGCCTCAGTCTGTGTGTCGTACAATTTTTCTTAGCAATGGTCTCATTTGCCAGTGTAGATAAGAAGTGAGGCATGTGTATTTTAAGAGGGTCTTAAAATACACAGACTCTTTTAACTCAAAGTTTTTGGCGAGGATGATACATATAATGATTTACCATTTAATGTTTGCAATGTATTCCTAGTAATTACCAAAAAAAAGTCCATCAATATGTGCACTAGTGGCTGAGCAGTGCAAAAACACAGCATCCTGGCTCAGGATTTGTTTGGAGACAGAGACCGGCTGGATAAGCAGTTACAGTGCTCACTATTAACCCAGTGGCCTGGAGCTCTCTATTAGCTCGGAAAAAAAGGGCCAGTGCCAGGGTTATTACTGCCTAATACTAACCAGACTTCTGCACATTTCAAAACTGTCAGGGTGGCACACATCCCATCAAGTTTTGCTTATTTTTCGATCGCTTTAACTGTGGGAGTCACAATTAATGACAGTGACTTTGGTGCTGACCCTGCGAAGAATATTCTTTTCCATGGTTCGGTTGAAGAACTGTTGAAGAATTTTACATGCATGTACGGTTAAAGGGACAATTTGACATGGTGAAGTTTATGAGCAGACCAGTTTGACAAGAATAGGAGTTTTTACAGCCAGCCTGGAGTTCCTGTGAGCCTGTACTGAGGCACAGCAGTGCTTTAAACTAAATGCTAAAGTGCACATTTAGCAAGTTTAATGTATTACCATGTTCACCATCTAAGTTGAGCATTTTTCGCATGCTAGTATTTGCTAATTAGTTAGTTAATGTGTCACCATATTGACAATCTTAGCTAAGCATGCTAACATCTGCTAGTTAGCATGAAAGACAGCAACAGTAAAGTTCAACTTAAAGGGGTTTGGGAAGTTATCACATTCAACTTGAGGGAGACTTCAATGTCCACACCAAATTTCATGGCCATCCATCCAATAATTACTGATATACAAAATTTCATTGTGGTGCTTGAGTAAGAATCAGAGAATAACACACATTTATGTTTCAGCCTCTAGGAACAATTAATGTACAAAGGTGGTGCCAGTCCATCCGATAGATGCTGATGTATTTTCAAGGGTAAGTGAAAATGTTGACCTGCAGGTAGGTTACGAAAAATTGTCAAGAGATTACCACATTCATTAGGATTCATCCTCTGGGGACCATAACTGTCTGCAAAATTTCACAGCTTTCTATGCAGTAGTTGTTGATAGTGGTGGGCAGCCTGGATCTTTTCACAGCATCAGTTCCTCTGAGTTTTTATATGTAAATGCATCAAACGTTTCAGGTCTTTTGAATTTCGATACATCGTCTTAGATTTAGAGAACATTTCATACATGCTATCTCCCTCACTGCAGCCTGGCTCTGTCTTGATCAAAAGTCTGTCTGATTCAGTTTCTTACTTGTTCTCTTGGGTTGTAGTTGTTGCACTAAAAGAGTCCAGAGAGCTAGTTTGATAGTTTGAGTGAAGGGTACATTGATCTGCCTATTGGTCTAGTTCAAAGTCTGATTCACTTGATGAGTCCTCAACTGATTTCTGCCAGTCTGTTGTTCACTTGGTCGAGGTCCTCCTCACTCAATCATGGCTTGCTTCTGAGTGAGTGAGCTTCAAAGCAGAGACGCAGAGCAAGTAAGTGGGTGGGTGCAGTAACAAAAAATTTAGTTTCAGGGAAATTCAATTGAGCACGGACGTTCAACAGGCAGACCCGCTGTTTATAAAGTGTTCAGAAAGATCTGTTTGCTCATTTTTATCCAGCACTAGTTGTTGAGATATTCCAACTAACTGACCTGCAGAATTAACATCATCATCCTGCTGCCAGAATAGCTAAAACATTTTCTTTGCACTGACAGTTTGCTGCACTAACACTGTACATTTACAGAGACAGAGACAGCAGAGAATCAGGATGACTTACTGACTTGTACTGTTTGTACAATTAAAGGTTTTAAATCAATCAGTGTGGTCCAGGCCTTTTCTCCCCATGGAAGTTTTCTGTCGTCAAACTGAAAAAAGCCAGATTCAGCTGCATGTTGCTGGAAGATAAGTATCCTGTTTTAACTGGACATCAGGATGGATACCACTTAACAGCCTATTCATACCTACTATGGTGGCGACCATACTGTCTTACTGTACGTCAAAGAGTTGGACAGTTTACAATAGAGGCTCTGTCTTTTCAGGGAAAAAATACAAGGACTGAAATGTTTGCAGACACATCAAATGTAATACAGCGAACATCCCAGCAGGACATCTAACCCCATGAATCAATTGCCTTTCTCCAAAATCATATATAACATAGACAGACATCAGCTTGGGGACACTTAATCTCTGCACAAGCAGTTTTCCAAGACCGCTTGCGGCTGAAAGCTTCTGCTTGTCTCTGACTTCAGCTGTACACATAGACGTTTATATCATTTTCAAAACAAAACATGTGTTAGCAGTCCTGTTTCTGATAAAGGAATGTATTTTAATGAGGCCTTTTCATCTGTGTGTGGCAGCTTGTATATGTTTTGCAGCGTGGATTCGCAGCATTGCAGCTTGTGTGTTGAGAGCCAGGTCTCAGCACTTAAATCACATGGGACAGATAGGGCTAGAAAATAATCTCCTCAATAGTAAGAGATTGCAGGAAAAAAGACTCTTTAATCAGCAGCAGCATACCATATACATTCCTTTGCTGCACTCATTTGCCAGACCATTGTCATCACTGTGATGTGCATTTTCACAGCCGTTTTCAACATAGTCCTCAGCCATGTCAACTGAAAAACCACACTGCCACCAGTGATGAAGGGAGCCTGTTAAGACCCCGATAGGACGGCTTCAGAAGATGCAGCTAAAGGCAAAAAATTTCCCCTTAAAAAGCCAAACAGTCAAAGTCATTTTAGCGGTCATACATCGAACGTGAAAGGAGCAAGAGAACTCTTCTTTTGAAGTCTCGCTTGTTCTAACGAGGATTTTGCACGCTAAAACACAGAGAGCTGATGTTTGCTGTTGTTTGGAATCAGGCCTAAAGGGCCCTTTGCATGTAACATGAAGTCAGTGCACGATAAAGTGAAGGTTAAACTTCCTAAGGAGAACTTCAGTCCAGGTCTGTTGCTGGATCAACACTCGCCTGTCCCTCAACAACCCTGATTAAGATTGGCCTCTAAATCGACCCGATCATCACAGATGATGAATACCTGCAGCCAATCCAGTTGGCAGTTAATCAGTGGCATCCAATCAGGTAATGAGGACCTGCATGTTGGAATGAGAAGCAGACAATCCCATGGCTGTTCAGCGGGAAGGAGGGAGAGCGGTCATGATCTAAAGATACTTAAGGCGTGCCGCATTATGGGTTGTCTGTCTGGTGAAGATCAACGTCTGTGGACAGTTATCTTTGATCAGAGGACGCGGTGTACATCTCCTCAGAGGCTGGGTGTCTGACTCAAAGATGGGGAATGAGACACTGCTTTTTTGATAATGCAAATTCTTTGGTTTCGGAGGAATAACCATAAATAGACTCCCCCTTGAACTTGGCAACCCTGAACCCCAAAACCGAGCTGCAGTCAAGTCTGGAGATGTTTATGGAATAGTACATGGAAAATTTGTCAGAGAAACATGTTTTCCCAGCGAATTAGAATCATCAGATGCATGTACGAAAATGTACAGTATTGTTGCTGAGCGATCTCCCAGGTTCTTTGGGGAAGGACAACCGTTCCAACATGGTACATTACTCTTAGTGAGGGCCAGAGGATGACTTTCTGATTTGTGTTCCCTCTTTAGCAAGCATTCCTGGGGGAAATTTGAGAGAGACCATTATGCAAATCCACAGGTGCATGCCAAGACCAAATAACTGGACTTCTGCCTCCAAGTACTTCAAGATGCCTTTCTGCCTGCTCCTGATAGTGTTCAGACCACAGCGTGAGGAGACGCGCCAGGAAACATGTGGGTGTAGCGTGAAGGGCCATGGGGTCTGCATGTCCACAGCCTTCAAGCAAAGCAATTAAAAAAGGATTTTTACTTGTAGAGTCATTGTCAGGCACTGTATGACTCAGGGAGCAAACGTGCAGTCACGTTAAAGTTTGTTTCTATCACGTCTTGTGCTGATATGGCTGTCAGTTATCCCACCATCTCTATATGGTAAAAGGAAAAGTAGCCCCCACTTCCCTAGTTAGGTATTATCACATTCCATATACAGCTGAACTCTCAAAAGATTGATTTCATTAGCCTCCGTCAGCTGACACGAAACCTTCAGGTTTTAATGAACTTTGTTTATTTTCAAGTGTTGGCAAGGTATGCTTCGTATGCATGTGGGGGAAATGAGAAATGTCTGAAATGGAGGGGCTTCATTTTGGCCTGCTGTCTTCACTGAAGACTGGAAAAAGGGCGGTCAGCTGAAGACAGGAAAGCTCCTCATTATCAGCTGCTGCTGAGCTGATCTGGAGGATGACAGCAGGAGAGTGTGTGTCCTCTCTGTTCATGTCACGTGTAGAGCCACTGCCCCCTTGTGTCTGAATCATGCACTCTCCTGGAAAAGAAATAAGTTGGAACTTGCAAATAACAGTGAGGTTTGTCTCTTTTAATGAATTCATATGGTTATTTAGCATGAGGAATTATATTCAAATAGTCTGATAGGTCAAATGCAGAGGATCAGTTTTCCTAAGGGGATTAATTAAGTTGTTTCTACTTCTTCTAAAATATGCAAACAAAATTATCTATTCAAAATAAAACCATAAAATGCCTCCATACTGTTTGTCCAAAGTAATCCAAGTGTCCCGAAGCCTCGACATGCCAAATTGTTTTAAAAAATGTCACTGACGCCATGTTTTTAGCCTCACTGTAGCTTGGGGCTTCTAAGAATGGAGCCACATTCACATGCACGCGAGTACACACCGTCTGAAGCTTGTGCAGCAGCTCTTGGAGGGGCCAAGGAGAGCTTGACTAGTGCAGGATCAATTGGAGGGCAGGTCCGGTGTCTGCTGCTGGCAGCAGACTTCCAAGTATCATGTAAACAAAGGTCTGTTTGTGCCACGTTAGGAGCTAGAGGCTACAGTGAACAGTGAAGCTAAAAACATGGCATCACTACCATTTCACCACAGTTGTTTGGGACATGACTGCAATGTCTTTTTCCTTCAAAACTCCAGCTTTTTATGAGCTAAAAAACTTCATCCGACCTTCTATCAGCATGATGGTGAGTGGGTAATGACTGAATTTTCATTTTTGGGTGAACTACCCCCTTTAAGCTAATCTTCATGTTGGGAACACCAACGGCTTGGGTAAGCTGGCGCTCTCTTGGCAAAGTCTTATCCCATGTTTATGAATCACTGGTCTGTATGTTCAGCACAGTGAGCCAAGTCCAACTCTAGATTTCAAAGTGGAAAAACTGTGTGTAATTACACTGCTTAGCACAGTCCAAATATGATGCACAAAGACTGACATAAGGGGATAAGAATTGAGTCCATCATATTTTATTCCCATAAACAAAGGGCCTGCAGTGCAGAGAATCTCAAACATTCATCAGCAAAGACTTGCCATTAAAAAAAAAGAAAAAATGAAACCCAGCTTAAAAGTCATAGGCAAATATTTCACAATATCTACATCGCTAAAAGTCACACTCAGGTCATCTAACCCAGAAACAACCCAAACATAAAACAGAATAATAGATGCTCATGAAAAGCAAAAACATTAAACAAGAACATAGAACTACAGGACAGACCTCCTTCATATTTGTTAATGATCATATCTAATGGGACAACAAACACATGTAATGCTTAAACTACCTTTACTTCAAATAAATATATCAGCCATTGGTACTGGTGCTGAAAAACACACCCTTAATGGAACATTTTCATAAGCACTTGTAATATTTTAACTGCTCTCATTAGTACATCAGGTCAACATTGCACAACCCAAACAAACACTAATCCATAAACCCTCTTACGAGCCTCTTAACACTGTATAAAAGCCAGCTAATGTTCAAGCAAACACTCATCAAACCCCAAGTGGACACCGCATTGGCGCAGCTGAACCAATGCGATCATTCCTAAACTGCTGCATCTTTGCTCTTCTACAATACCAAGGTTAAATCTCTTTGTGGCTGCTTTGAATTTTGTGCAGCCTTTTTTGAGAACAGTATGAGCAGCATTCAGAGTGCTCTGTGGGGGGACATGAACATAAATCAAAATACTATTGACAGGAATCAGCCACTAATGTTTTCTTTGTCGTTTCAGTCTAAATATGAATTTTCCTAAATGCTCTACAAACACTGACTGGCCGCACTCACTATGACAAAATGGCTAATGAACATGTAAACTCTGGAACAGCAAAAGGAATTGCTAAACAGTTATAAATAGAAAAAAGAGAGAAAACAAGTCTGTTGGCTCAGGATACTGTCAGTACTAACAGCATTAAATATAAAGTTATACAATAACATAAAGGGCTTACGTGCCACTGATATAATGCTTTAGTTTACGGAGGAGGTGGGATATTATGGCTAAAGTTTGTATTGTGAGGACAGGAAGGAGGCAACCATGAGCTAACTGTATGTGTACACTTTGCTGTACAAGTGTTTGAATACATATAAACCATAGGATGCAAAGGTGGCATAGGAGATTCTGAGGTAAACCCATGAAAGGCTGTGAATGAAAAAGGAAAAAGCAAACAGCATATACAACAAAATATTTGTTATATATGAGCTCTGCCCAACACCCAACCAACACCCACATCTGCAGTGTCTCCTTAAATACTAGATGTGTCATAATATATATTCATATATAAGTGTGTATATATATATCCTGTCAATGACGCTTCTCCTACGCACCTCTCTGGATACAATCAGAGGCAAAGGACATGAATAAGGCAGGTTATAAAACATAACAAAAACATTTTTCCGCTCCAGATAAACATATTTTTTAACAGTAGGGGTCAACACAAATATTGTCTCCAGACAGAATAAGTTAAAAACATGTAGAAACAATAGAAATTACTTGGCGTCTTTTTAAAACCCATTCATTTCTGACAGAGAAAAAAGCTTATAGAAATTATATAAACTCTCAGCCCATTAAACGTGCAACAACAAAGAAATCCCTTCTCCTTCAAATGTCAAATCAAAAAGATAACCAGATGAAAACCTATGTATACACACTACTATGTACAAGTACTGAAATAAAAGAGTGATATTATATATTTACATACACACATCAGTCCCTGATCGATTAAGGCCAAAGTGCTGTAGATGCACACGTCACCCACATCACATTGAGGCTGCTGTTGCACTTAAGTGTTCCTTAGTTTGCAAAATGCAAAAAAAGCAGTTATGCATTAATGCTCAAGGCCTTTGCTCTAGCGTCATGTCTTTCAAACATATAAAACTAAGCAGATTTTAGCATTAAGAAATAAAACGAGCCCAACCCTCACCTTTTTACAGCAGTTCCTGGATCTTTTTTTCTTTTTTCTTTTTATACAAAAAAAAAAGAAAAATACCTTATATACATACAGTGCACTAGAGTTCATATGGTTGAGTCCAGTTTTCAGGACAGCTGTCTGGGACTTCCTCTAACGCCCTGGGAGAGAATTTATAGGGAGTCTGGGTGACTCTCTGCCATGAAGCTCATTATTCATTGCAGGTGAATGCGGGGAGCCAGTGCACTGGAGTGGGCAGTGCTGGTCTCCTCTTGCACAGGTGGACCCACAGTGCCAGTGATGGGGGGGTTTACAGCATGCCGAAGCCCTCGCTACCCTCACTGATGGCCAGCTTCAACATCTTGTGCAGTTCCTCATAGGAGTCGTAGGTAGGGAGGCACAGCTGGTTAAAACTAGAAAAAAGGCGAACCACAGTCAGATCAAGTTTACATGCATAAAGTTTAGATATATTGTTATACCTAACCAAAACATTTGCGGTTCTAATAATTAAAAGTGTGGTGATATTCTATATTTGTTATTGTTAACGTATCCAACACAAAGGCCAGAACCAACAATGACTTCATTGTAACCATTTCATCGCCTCATATATATTATTACTCTGTTGCATAGAGCTCCATTGTTGTCCAAGAACTATTTAAAACATCAATGAGCCACAGTGTTGTGCTGGGTGACATGTTTCCTCATTAAAACACGGCAGATGTAGTTTATTTTGAGTTGTTCCTGTATACACCATCCTGCTTCCATAAATACTCACTGTAAGAGCACAAGCTTATTCATTTCCCACTACAATCAGATGAGAAAAAAATACACTATTTACTGCTTTTTATAAGCAGCTTTTGTTAAAAACTATTGTGCCCTAATTATCTATTTTTACAAGAGTAAAAATGTACAGCCATGGGTCTGCCTTCTCTAAGGCCAGGGGTCAGCAATCTTTACAACCAAAAACACCATTCTGCTCCCCTTTCTTGCTATAAAAATCTTTCTGGAGCCACAAAACATATGTGAGCCTCATGAAAAAGGTTCATCACTTCAAAAAATAATAATTAGCTGATCATAATTTTTAATAGGCTTGAATGACCATTTATTATTTTTTTCCACAGTGGACTGTTTATATTTAGTAGGTCCAAGAACTTTGAACAAACCTACTTGAGTCCTCCTTGTGTGTGAAAATTAATGATAAAAAAAGTAACCGAATTTGATTATAAATCAAATATTTCGCAGCAGCAAAAGCAGCATTAAAACAGTAAAAGTAAAAAAAAAAAAAAAAGACAAACTAGTTTCATTTCAACTTGGATTAAAGTCAGTTTGAGTGTGATCTAATCCTCGGCCATGCAGCACTCAGCCCTCAGGCCTGGTTATAAACACAGAATCGGCTATTGCTCATTCAACTGACATCATTAACAAAATCACAACTTGAGAGCACATGTACTATTTCATGTGGCAAGGCATTTTTACAATCAGAGAATGGAAAAATGACTGTAGGACAGTATTTTCTGTCCTGTGTCTTGGAGCTCCCTGTCCTGTTTTAGATGTGTCCCTGCTTTAACAATTAGCTCGTTATCAAGTCTGATAACAAGCCATTCTTTTAAATCAGTTGTGTTGGAGCAGAGACACATCTAAAACATGCAAGCTGAAAAACAGTGCTCTTGCTTAACAGCGATGACAATGTTAAAAATATTACCATTATTCACTTCTATAAGAATTTTCATCAGAGCCACAGAGAGCCACTGCAGCAGGGCAAAAGAGCCGCATGAGGCTCAAGAGCCACAGGTTGCAGAACCTTGTCTTATCCTGTACTTAGGCACTGTGATACTTTGAACTAAGTGCTAACTTCTACATGCTAACATGTTTAACGTGACACTTTTACATGTTGATGTTTATATGAAACAGAAAGTTAAAAATGACTAATTAGCAGTTAAAACAAAGAACAACTGAGGGTGATGGAGATAAAACTAATTAATTTTTTTAATGAATTTTGGGGCATCATTAATGTCAAAACTCATCCTTAAACTTTGACCTGCTTGAGGGGCTAGATGAGAAGTTAGTGATCTCCAAAAAACAGCAGGATTAATCCTCTGGGGACCATGAATCTCTGTAAAATATTTCTGCAGTTCATCCAATAATTGTTAAGATATTTCAGTCTATACTACAGTGGTTGACCGACCGTCTGACATGGCGACAGTAAAACCTCAAATCTCATCTCTTAAAGACGCACAATACATTATTTCTGCCACTAGAGGTCTCTCAATCAAACAATGAAAATAAAATACTTAGTTTGATCACAGATAGTCTCGATAATACAAGATATTCCACTATACCCTGCACCAGTGGTGTAAAATGGTATACACTTCCTGTCTCCTAAGTGGGCGGAGTCAGGTCTCCCATAGAGACGGTTGAGAAACCACCATCCCTCCACCTCGTCTGTAGGGGTTATTAACATTATATGAATGGATTGAAGCAGATGGATTTCATGCCATATGATATTTGTTTGATGTATGTTTTAAATTCTAATTCGTGCTTCCACCTATAAGACCATTTAAATGTCCATTATTTCCGTTGTGAAAGAAGGCGGGAAGCACCGGTTCCAAAATCTTGTGAGGGTGAGTTGCTCAGACAGCGACAGGTCTCAGATAAAGTTAATTTTCTCCTGATTTGTGTGTCTGAAAAATGCCATTTTGTGTCAAAATATTCAGAAGGTATGTGTCTTGTGAAAAATGTGTTCAATACGTATCTTGCTGATGATGGGGCAAAAGACTCGGTCATATTCTGTGACCACGTTCATTTCTCCCAAAAGAATGAATGGACTCAAAACTGCTTCCTGTGTCCTAAAGAGGTGGGGCTGTGGCGAAACCCATGGCCCAATCCCAATCACCACCCTCACAGACTCACAGACTTTGGGGCGCGTTCCCAGTAAGTCCATGAGGGTTTAGGTCTGTCATGTCAAATCATAAAGTGGCAGAGGGTTCATCTCGAACCCTTTATGGCCACTTTCCATAAGTCAGCATCTCAGCAGACTTTGCCTAAGGGAATTACCCACAGTTCACAGCGAAGGCAGGTAAACCGGGGTTACCAGAGGGCAAGCCAGAAAGCTATGTAAAGAAAAAAAGAGTAAAGAAGAGAATCTGCAGAGCGTGGAACATGGATGTGTTTATTTTTTAAAACACACGTTTTCTTTTTCGCACACACGTTTTATAAATTTAAACGTGCATTGTAGTCATATTTTGTGTGCCCGTTTTATTAAAATGTGTGTGCAATTGAAAAGTACTCGAGAAATAATGATGTCTCTGTCAGAATCAAACAACCCCTAAAGAAAAAGAAGTTCAGGCTATATGTAAGTAAAACATATGGCGAAACAACTGGCAATTCATAATCAGACATGTGTAAAGTAGTTTGCAGCAGAGTGAGTGAAAAACAAACACTGAGATTCATTCAGCTGAGAATAGCGTATTTTACTGGACACAGAAATGTTTCTATTTGAGGTTTTGATTGAGTATTAAACAGAGAATTAAATTTTAGATCACCTCAATTCCAAACACAGGCTATGTAAAACAATAAGAAAGATAAAGGAAAGGGACCAAATCCCACAATGGTATGAAATGTTTCAGCGTCATCAAAGCAACGTGAAATGTTGCCAAGTGCTTTCCTATTCCTATTTATACCATTTTGGGCCCACTCAGCCTCCCTCACTCAAACACTCAGGATGTGATGTCAGCAAAGTCAGTGAGGGCTCAGGGCTTAAGGCTTTAGGGGGGACATGTAACACCGATACAGGAAATGAACTGTCAGTAGGAGGTCTCGTTTCCTATTAACCATCTCTGGTTTGATGAAATTCTAGATGGAGTGGGATTATGGGATTTAGTAGAAAGGTTATATAATATACATTGAGGTATATCAGGCTGTGATATCCTACTCACCACGTGTGTGCAGTGGGCAAGGTGCTGTGTGTTGGGGCGGCGATGATCTGAAAGGAAGGGCAAAGGGTGTTGAATCCTCCAGGGGGAAGTTGAGAGGAGCCGGTGGTGAACTGCAACAGGCGGGCCAACTCCTCCTGAGTGAAGCTGGACACCACGGCCCAGAACCACTTCATCACCTGTGGTAACAGAAAAATAACATGCTCAGACATTTTCATCACTGGCCTGCTGTTGGAGCGAAATAGAGACAGATCATTTCCATGACAGACTTTCTCTCTGAAGTGCCACGATCCTCCGACAATCACGGCATGGGCCTTGAAGTCCTGGACGTTTATATCACCGGTGCCACACATCAACAGCTGAGAAGGAAAATGGAACAACTTAGAAAAACCCGCTTGTGTTTTAAAGATCAGCATAGTTTTGTTATAAACATCACAAATACCTCCAACTCGTTCTCATCAAATATGGCAAGCAGGTTTTCTGGAACCAGTTCGTTCAAACCTGCAATTGATCAGGAAATTACTCTTAATACGTGCATATTATCATTAATGAGGGGTATTAGCAAAGAATGTCAGTTTGCAGCTGTGCTTGTTTCCTTACCTTTGAGGAAGTGTTCCACCTCATCTCTCACCTGGCTGGCCAGTCTGTACTGGGCCAACAGGTTCAGATAATGCATCTTGTTTTCATTGGTAACAGCGATCTGAGCTCCCCCTGATATTAGCTCCACCACCTGCAAGGGAACATGTGGCGGGTGTAAATGTTGCACAAATAAACAGGAAACAACGCAAGATGAAAAAAGCATTTTTGTGGTTCTCAGTGGCACAGTGAAGACAAAATGGCAGAAACAGGTTTAGATTGAGTTCAGTAATAATTCAGGAACTTTCTTGACCTGTAAGCTGGACTGACATATCGGTTGACTGATATTGTCAGCTGATATTGGTCACACAGATATATTGGTATCAGCATATTATGTTCCCCAATATGCACTGATAAAAAAAGCAGAAAAAATGCTTAGACTAGTGATGTGAAATGGTGTTATTATGTAGTTTGTCCAGCAGAGGGCGGTTGAAAGCACTTTGGTTAACTGTGGTTGTTTTTAAATGTGCTATATAAATAAACTTGACATTGACATTTAGTTCAGTGCACTAATGTTTGCAATAAGGTTGGTTGAAACTTAAGATATCCTGGTTCGATCACATATCTTTAATCAAGTAAATCACAATAATAGGCTGAGATTAATCATGATTAAAGTTCTAGTATTTACTTGAATTTTTGGGGAAGATAAAACAAATGCATGTGTGATGTTGGAATAAAAGAAATGCACAAATGCATTACAAACGGGTTAACATGTTAACACTGACCGCCCTATTTTTAAAACAAATTTGTCGTGCTGCATTCGGGGTGGTATCCTAGTCATCATGTTATCTGCGTTTGTGGCGCACTGAGACACCTTTCACTGATTTGACCAGGTAAACATCCGCGCTGGTACTACAGGAGGACGTTGGGGTCAAAGTTGGTCATCTCTTTACATACAATGCAAGGAATCTCTGTCTGTTTTTGTCCTTTGTATTAGGTAGTCAGCGACACTGGTGTTACACAGTGGGCAAACTTACATTGATTACATAACTTGTCCACTGTTGCCACTGTTGTTGTTTTTTGTTTTTCTTTAAATTAGGAATAAAACTAATTTAGTTTATTTCTGTGCATCATCAGCATGTTCATTTTATTGAAACCCTTGAAGGTGTAAAACACAAGCTTTAACACTCGGCCACAGTTTGATTTCAGTGTCTGTCGGATCTGTCGGCAGCTGTGCTGCAGATAGTCATGGAGGAGAGTGCCTGGTGTCAAATTTCACTTATCATGAGTCCGGAGAGGTGTCCACAAATAGTGCAGAACATTTAGTCTATTCTTTCCAGTTAATCATTCCTGATGCTGTGTGTGCTGTGCCTGTACAGCGCTTTAAGTGACTGCCAGTCCACTCTGTGCGCTCCGCAGCAGAGAAGCACATGGAGGGCTGCCTTACAGTGCCTTCTGTCAGCTTCCCGAACTGGTTAGGTTATTAAGTGGGCTATAGCTCTGTGGCTACCTTACTAACTGTAGTGATCATTTTATTTTCTTCGCATGTCACGGGCACAACAATCTATATAGCCTCTTGGTGACAAAATTCCCCCCTTTTCTTGTAAATGCCCAGTGTTACCGGTGACACCGGTGGCGCCACAAGCATATTAGTCGGTGGAAAATTTTCACACTGCAGCAACCCTGCTTTGCATATCTCCAGAACCATTCATCTGATCTACTTGTGGCAGGCAGATTGTTGGGGAAATGAGGAAGAGCAATGTGCTGGTGTGAAGTTGTTTGGATGAGCAGCTTTCATCTCAGCTCTGCGAGGCTGCATTTCATGGAGCAGTACAACCTGATTAAGCTGCAAGCAGCCATACTGTAGGTCAAACAATCAGCCTGTTCCCAACAGGCATGTTTTCAACTGGTATGTTAAAAACAACGTTAACGGTGACAGCAGGTCCCCAGAATCATATTGGTGGTCTTACTATTCACACAGGTCTATGAGTTTGGCTGTTGTGCACTGGTCAGTGTTAATAATGATGTTTGGGTGATTTAAAAGATTTTGGTTAAACTTTGTTTTCAACACAGGGAATTACACAGCCTGTTTTTTTCTGGCATTTAATAACTGAGCAACAAAGTTTTTAAAAGGGCTATGCATGGTCACCACTCCCCCTCTTTAGGAATAATGAGGCGCTTGCCAAATAATCAATATGGTTTCTTTTGTTTGGTTTATTGCTCCTTTCTCCTGTGCGATGACATCACAGATAAAAGTGGATGCTCCTTTCCAAAGTGTTGCCTCACCTTCTCCAGCTGTCCTGACTTGTTGTACTTCTCCTCGGCAAACACCAGGTCCATTTCGCTCACGTCATTGTTTAGAATGAAGCAGACTTTAGTTTTGTAGAACTCCTGGTCGTCCGTCTCAAAGTACTGTGCAAAGGGGAAAACAACAGAATACATGAGACAACGTCATTTTTAAATAAATGTGGCACTTCATCTTCTTGGTAGAAGGATAAAAAAGATGATGGGGTCAGCTTTAGCTGTCAGCTTTGAAATCTTGGAAAGTCGAATAAACAGCAAAACATGTTGGCTTGTTCTCCATAAAATTAAAATTGCCAAGAAATACGTCAGTTTTTTGGCTTTACGAGAAGCTTTAAGTGATGAGACAGACCAGCTGACAGCAGAGATTAAACAATCAAAATATGACCTGTGCTGTGTTCCATACCTTGTAGTTCATCCTGAGGCCAATGATCTGGGCCAAGAAGGACCTTGTAAAGCGAGCTCGGACCAGCTGTTTGTAGGCCCCGCCTAGTGCTGACTCATACAGGCACTTCCCTACTATGCGACCTGCAAACTCATACATCTTTAGACGCAGGTGGGCTGGCCGCTCAGCATTTGGATGCACCTGGAAAATAAAAATGAGAGTTCTCTTATTTTTTTTTTTACATTGCATCTGAAAGTGATTTTGAATGTGGAATGAGAGGTATAAAAGACAGGCTTACGAGGCCCTGGTTGTTTTCGCTGAATCGAGTGAACAGCTGGTTGGAGGTGTCAAAGAGGGTCTTACAAGTCAGCTCAAACCACTCCCGACGAGGCCCTCCCCAGTCCAGAGCTACAGAGAAAAGTCACAGGTTTGAGCAGTTTGGTCACCCTTATTTTAAGGCCTTTCTGTGTTGAAGTAATGTGCCTGATGCAACAGCAAAAATGTATAAACTAACACTGAAATATCTGAATATATGCAGTGGCTATACTGATGGTTTGTTTACCTTCCTCATCCTGGAACACGACTTCAAAGTTTTTACTCCAATCTGACACCGAGAAGTTCCTTGTAGCCTTCAGGGACTGAACAGCAAAAGGGAGAGAGTTAAAATTATCACTGGGACCACATGAGTGTTATGATTACATGCCTGTTTTCATTATTCACAGGTTATGAAACAGCTTTATAACACTGTAAGGCCCTGTGTTGATATAGTGCTTTTTCATGGCAGAAAAGCTCTCACAGGGTGCTGGGATGAGGCGCTTGCACAATGCGAAAAAATTAAAAAAGAGCTCACATGAGATTTGATTGATGTTAGCTAAGTAGTTAATTTAGTGCTAGGTTAACAAAGACTTGCCCACAGCTAAAAACAAGCTTACACCACTAAGGGTGATTAAAGCACAACAACCACAAGGAACAGTCAGTGTCTGAGTGATTGGCTAAAACAAAGTGGCTTTTCTTCCTCTGGTATTACAGTTTCTGTGTCACATTGTGCATCTACACAAAGAGCCGGAGCACCCTGAAAAAAAGACACTGGGTGCAGCACTTTTTGTCTAGGTGGTCACATGCTGCGGTATACACTCTCTCACTTAGGAAAACGCTATGTGAACATGGGGGCCTAAAGCAGCACTCACTGAATCCAGAATGGAGTGTCGACTGATTTTGAGGCATGTCTTGGTGCGAGGTCTCTTGGAGTGGATGTGCCTGAGTTCACGTTGAAAGAAGTTCACTTTGTCTTGGAAAGTTTCAGAGCCACCTGTTCAAAACACAATCAGATTACTGCTACAGTCCCCACACAAGACACTATTTACTGAGACACACTGATCACTTCAGAATGAGACGAACCAATGTTCTTGTGCAGGAAGCGAATGAAGGTGGCAGCCATGATGTTCCTGTCTTTGCAGCTGAGCTCCACAGGAGGTTGTATCCCATCGTCCACCACTAAAGTCAGGTACTTGTGTACTGGGTCAGGACCATAATAGGTAAACTGAAAAGAAACCAGAGATTACAGTAAGCTTATCAATCAAAATGAAAAAAGGGCCTTTCTGTAGAGTGGTTTGACAGAAGCCAGTTCTTCCTACCTTTGTTCCCGGACATACTCGAAAGGTGAAAAGGCGCCACGGAATAATTTTCAGGTAGAACTCCTTCACGGATAGTTGCTGTCAGACATAAAAGTACAAGTTGTGTTGAGTTTTAACCTCAAATACAAAACTCTTATATTAACACACACAAAAGCTGAAGAAGAAAATCCATACTAGTAAAAACATAGCCTTTATGTGCTGTCCACTCACCTTTGGTGATATGTAACAGTAGACCTTTTTTGGTTTCTTCACCTTCTCAGGTTGTCCCTCCACAGGAGAGTCATGCTCATCCTCCTCTTCTCCCATGGAGGGCCTCCTCTGGGGAGCCAGCAAAGAGGAGGCTGGTAACTGCCATGAAGAACTGCTGTAGTTCCCGCTGCTGTAAAGGTATGCCTCAAAGTAGATACTTATGCCTGGAGTGGATACATTCTTCTCCACACAGGCCTTCTCATTCTCTGAAAAATGCAATAAGATTAAGAGAATTAGATTTTAAAAGCACAGACTGAGGGAACAAAAATAAAACTTTATATCTCTTCAATGCAAAAAAAGTACGACAGATTCCTGAGATCAATTTCTCTTGTAGCAGTGTGTTGTTCTTCTCAATGAAGGGCTCTCACCATTGAGAACAATAATGTCAAATTCCCCATTGCTCAGCGGCTGGTCCTTGTATGAGATGCGGGCCCTGAAACAGCCCGTCCTCCTCAGGGTCAGTCTCAGTAGAACCTGGCACTGCTGCTTGTTGAGTGAAACTGACTTACTGTAGTACTCATCCAGACTGTCATCATCCGCTGTGCCTAGCTGGAAAAACAGGAAAACTAAAATGAATACCAGCTCAGTGTGTTGGAAATATTCACTAAGAACCTGATCTGCTATTCTGTGGAGCTATTTACTGTGTGATTCAGAACAGAAGGTTGAAAAGAGAAATGCTTTTCTTCATTTTTAAAATCGTAATTAAGAAATAGATCTTCAAGTACAGTATAAAGGAGGAGACTGTTGCCTTACAGAGTGTACATGAACGCTGTAGTTGGCTTCATCTGTGAGAGATGTGGAGTTACTGGTGGGGTTTCCATACTCGTCCCTGGGTTCAATCTGCAAAGTGTGCTGCTGGCCATTTGTTAGCACCAGGGTGGAGAAATGGTAGGCTATCTTGGTTTTGGATGGGACAACTGTGCCTGAGGTGAACAGATGAATGGAAAAATACTCAATCTGTGATAAAAACCAGTCAAATCAAAACCACTCATGCAACAAAATAAGGTTTGACTAAAACTAAAGCAGAAGTAATACCTGGCTGGAATATCTTGTAATAAGGGCTGTAGGCCACATTAAGGCCACCAAGTTTGACGGCAACCTCGTAGCGTCCGGCCTTGCGCACTGTGAAGGCCACTTTGACTACATTGGACTCTGGTTCTTGCAGAACTTCCTGTGTGACTGGGATGTCCAGAGCCAGTTCAATGTGAGTTATGTTGACTCTCAGTCCCACAGGCCGATGGGCCGGGAAAGGCTGGCCATTCTTATAAAACAGCTGAGAAGACACCAGTACAAGAAAGGTGTAAGTTAACACAGAAAATATATGTGAGTTACACATTTCTGAACATAGTTTTGTGGTCAAATACTTTCGAGCCTGCTGCTTTAATAAGCAAGTTGTAATTGTGGGATCACACCAAAAGCTTCATGAGCATCAAAGGCAGTTATTTATTTTCAATGTAAGCGGCGTCTGGCACCTCTGCTGAAGTAAGCAGCGTGACGGCCACGACCTGAGTGACCACAAGCGTTGATTTAAAGTTAAGCAGAGCTCAACTTTATTCAAATGAACAGCGGCAACATTGAAGCAGCAGATCAGGATGTGACAGTCTTCCTACAGCAAGAAGGTTCCCAGCAAACATAAGATCTTTCTGGTTCTCAAAAATTGTAGAGAAACTAATAATTGTGGTCTCCGATTTCCCAGAGCTGTGTGATGTGTCACTGTTCCATCTAACATGACACAGACACCCTGTCTCGAATCCCTGCCAGCGATGCTAGAGGGACTGCCAGCTCCAGGCAGCGCGATGCCAGCGACCTGAATGCCCTGTATTTGAAAGCTTTTGGTGTGAGTCCACAGTAAGGCAGACATTGAGATGAGAGACGAGAGGAAATAATTATCACCTGGACTCTGAAGCTCATAGTCTGACCCACTTCCTGCGGTTCCTTCCAATCCCAAGACACCTTACAGGAACGTGGGTCCAGGTAGTTTCCCCGGACATAATCGTAGATGCTGCGGTCACCGCGTCGCCCTGGATCCTCATTCTGCAGGAAGCTGACAACCCTCGCTGCAAGCTCACAGAGGAACTTGATGGTAAAGACAAACGCTATGATGGAAACAGTAATTCCACCTGCCATAAGAAGGGAAGAAGAACGGGAGACACACAGAACACACCTTGGCAATTAAATCCTTTGGCAGTACAAATACAGACTGAACTTTGTAAAGCTGGTAGCACCACATCACAATTAAACTAGGCTATATGCTTGCAATCAAAACTCACCAATCACGTAAAACATGAGGTCCCTTATCAAAAAGCACAGTGCCACAGTACAGCCAAATATGAGAGCTCCCGCTGAGAAGACAAGTGGAAAAAGTACCAATGAATGAATAAGATGAAGTCAATATGTATTTCTCTGCTCTGAACATGCAGGTTACACTTTTTTTTCTTTTTAAGTACTGTTTTATGATTACATAACCTCAGGCTGTACCAACTGCACCACTTTAGCTTACACAGTGTCCTGTCAAATAAAGCAACAACAAATGCCAGTAAAGGTGTGATTTTTAAGTACTTAATTTTGAATTGGTTTGGAAGTTAAAAACCAGAACCTGCGCAAGAATAGCATCGTAATAAAGGTTATGGTTGTACATTAGGAACACCATAATTTCATATTATTCTCTATTTATTAAAAATATCAATAGGTGTCAACACTGTATTTTTATGAGTGAGAAAATAGAACAAAGAAGCAAACAGACGTTTGGCCTTACATCAACATGAAGCAACACTTACCTCCTCCAACAAAACACTTGAGCTACACTCAAACGATCTGTGACTCTTGTTGAAACATCCCTTTTTGAAACACTTAGCAATATTGCAAGACATTTTCTGTTTATATTTTATATTAAAATGCCTCCTGATACTCTGCAGCTGTGGAAAGCAAGCCAAACTAAACGCATTCAAAAAGGTAGAAAATGATCGGGATCTCACCAATTGACCACTTTTCATTCAGACGCCTCTCAGCAAGGCTGTGCACCAGTCGGATCTCGTAGTCCTGATCACGACTCCCCCTGGAAGTTTGGAGGACTTTGATGCCTGTCGACAACCTTATGTAGTCTTCGTAGTAGTAGCCCCAGGCAGCTAGAGAAAGCTGCAGTTCACTGTCAAACCGAGACAAATCATCCAGATTCATGCAACCCAAGGTTTTCAATCTGTGGTGAAAAACAAAAGTGAAAGTATATGAAGTAGGTAAATGGCAAAGAGCGAAAGCAATGCTTAACTACCTTACAAGTTCAAAGCTACAGCCTACATACAACCGTACTGTGACAGCTAAGAGTTGCTCCACGTCTATTGAGCAAGAATGTTCACTTAACTGCACACAACAGGTTGTGCCACACAGAACAAATAAACACTGGTATCTGTGAAACTCTACACAGTGAGTTAACTCAATCTTATCAGTTAAACTCTTTCATTATCTTGACAAACTCAAGCTGGCTCAGCATGTTGTGTGTGCACTTACAAAAAGACTTCAAATTAAAGCAGTAAAGCAATAAAGCAAAAGAGCAGGCTCAGTAGATTAATGGTTGTAATCATTAATACCAGAACTACTGTAAAGGTACTGCTGCAACATGGTGTCTTTGGAACACTAAAAACCTGCCAAGCCAGCAATTAATCTTTAATATTAATTATAATAGCCACACAATATTATCACAATAGTTACTGAAATAAGATAAAAATCTTCTTGAAGTTTTAATTTATGTATGGTAGAGGCTATAAACTTTTTTTTTTCATTTCTCAATCCAAAATGTAAAAACTTTAACTTTGTGCAGAAAAATAAACATGCAACTTTTTCCAACTGTCAGTTTTCTCTTGCAACAAGATGTTTTTCCTGACAGGTTTGCTGACATTTAATGCCATGCAAAATTTTATGTACTCACGTGCTGCTACCATTGTGCTCTTGTTTTTAATTCGAGTATGCAATTGTATTTCCTTTTCATACACCATTTCCTTGAAAAGCAGTAGCTGACCTGTGACTCTGCAACTACAACTTCCCCATTTACACGATCACATCTTATAGCCAACAAACAAGTGCAAAGACAGTCTTCTGACTGTTACAATACAATCACTGAATCAGGATCAACGATAACATTGTGATTAAAAAGGTTTAAATCAGGTTGTTTAAGACAGGAACATAGAAAGCAATAGTCTGACAGCCGTAACCTTCAGAATTTTGAAACTGTGTCCCCTTTAATGCAAAAAGGGACACAGTTTCCTAACATCACTGTAACTATGACATGGTTATGTGTTCAAAGCACAACTGACCTTCAGATACATTCAGTCTGACTTTCCTTAAACTGAGGCAAGGCAAACAGTCAACACTTTGATTCAGTAACAACTACTTATCATTGCTGCAAGAGAGCACCCAACACACACACACACACACACACACACACAAACATCTGCAATGCTGCAGGGTCTCTCACTAACAGTCTCTAAAGAAAACTTTTTACTGCAGTGACCCTCTGAAACACTGCAGCGTCCACAGCTCACTGTCAGCAAACTTAGGTAGACGTTAATGGAAAGGGTGCCCTCACCTGGACGTAGATGAACATTGCCTGTGTGAAGCAGCATTAAACATGACCTGAACCAGTTCAGGACGCAAGCAAAACCAAATGTCGGTAAAAATCCACATTTGTAACATGCCAACAAGTAAAAGTTTCCGGGAAAGAGAAGCTGTGTGCCTGATTAATGTGAATGTTAAAGTTAAGACCTCTAACTGCTTACGTATGGTAATAATGCTCCAGGTTCTGGGAGCAAAGCCACTCCTGGAAGGCAAAGTCTCGGAGCAGCTGGATGTGGGCCTCTGCGATTTCCCTCCAGCGCTGCTGCTCCTTCACCACCTCCTCCAGACGACTCAGTACACTCAAACTCAGTTCCTCAAGTGTCTGTACATCTGGATGACACATGAACAGCATGTAAAAAAAAATAAATAAAAAAAATCCCAGAACAAATACCAGCAAAAAATCAGCATCAGTGGTGTCAAAGTACAGGCCATAGCAATTCATTTAAGTGTTGAGACTGTGTCAATTGTCCATAAACACCACATGTGCATCTGAAGCTTTAAAATTCTAAATTCTGTTTAATTTCTAAACATGTCTGGGGTCAAAACAATAAACAAGACAGTCTGTTGCATTAACATCGACCCAGTTCAGGTTCAGCTAAACATGACACTTTACTCTGGTATTTCTGCAA
Organism: Naso thynnoides; assembly: GCA_029783665.1. Classification (NCBI taxonomy): domain Eukaryota; kingdom Metazoa; phylum Chordata; class Actinopteri; order Acanthuriformes; family Acanthuridae; genus Naso; species Naso thynnoides. Next base: position 16,843,416 of record JAQLOL010000007.1, on the reverse strand, counting down.
AAGCTCTGAAAAGCGTTGGATAAGCTCATGATTAGAGCAACCGTCAAGAAAATGTCAAGAAATAATAATGGTCGTGTAAATCTTAAATAGAGATAACTGTGACCCACTGACCTTCAAATAAGTGTCTGTATTGGGAGAGGCTATGTCCTTGGAGCCATTCCTCAATCTGACTCTCTTTGCCTTTCTTCCAGTGCACTTCCCAGAAGAAGATCCACGACACTGAGCAGAGGAGGAAGGTCAAGAAGAAGCGGCGGTCCATCTGACCATCTTTCAGCTTTCACTGAGACCCCACCGTCCTCAAAGAGAAACTGCCACTCACCAGGGGGCTGGTCAGGTCTCCTAGAACTGGAGAAAAACAAAATGCTAGCTCAAAATACAGAACAAAAAAGCTGAGGCTTTCAACAAAGGGAGTCTAATGAGGGACGTTGCTCCGACAGATGGGGAATGGTTAGCGTTAGGCCTGCGAGCTTCACAATAACACGCTCTGCCAAGAAAGCATGAATATTTAAGTGTCACCTTGGAGAAGTGTTGGCTATTGGAGAAGAATAACATTACATGTAATCCACAGCACTGAAATATGCATGAGGAACTTGGCGAAAGAAGGGTCTGAAAAACTCTCACCAGCTTTGTTAGCCAAGAGAAAATAGCGAAGGCAAAGAAACCAGGTGAAAAACAGTCAAATAACACCGCATCTCATTCAAAAACAATGGCTCAGATGATAATGACGGAACCGATGGGGGATACGCTGTCTAGACGTGCTAGCCAGGTGTCAAAACGTTCAAATGACATTCGCTGCCTGTCATAAACAACCGGACAGCTAAGGAAACTAACGCTGAATAACCACTTCAGTCAGCTTTAGCTCAGATACGTTTATCGGACAGCTGCCTGAACGAAGTTTCTTAATTAATAAAAACACCGGAAGCCGAACGAAACAGGCTGCAATATCATCGTTTCTCGTTAACATCTGGAGCACAAGGTGTAGCTGCAGGCTAACGATAACAACTGCAGCATCGCACTGACAAATTGAAACAGTAGCGTAACGCTGGTTGACTAGCGAACGAGAGCACAATGCTAATAGCTAACTAGACAAGTTAGCCAACAATGTCAGCGCAATTTCAGGAAGTCTGTTGTGGTTATCGAGATGCACGTCACAAAATGTCCATCATACATCGCTTGCAGAAGCTCAGCTAACTCACATAAAGAAAACCCACAAATGTAAAAATGCTCTTTGCTATTAAACACAGTACCTCCGTCTGTCAGGCAATAGCTTAGCAGCCGGAAAATGCGCAGAGAAGGTGTCGATTATTGATTACGTCATCCGTATTCGCATCGGTACACGAGGGGAAGGGGAACAGCTAGCTGTGGACTCAGACATAAAACATGGTATGTTTTGGTGTTTAATGTTATGTTGTGTTACAGTTACAATACGACTGTCTTGAGAAGTGTTATATCTCCAAGCAAACGATTTTGTATTCTATTAATTCGGCGTTGACGTTTTTCTTTTCTTTTTTTTTTTTACATGAAAGCCATAAAGCTAAGTTAGCTAGCCTAGCCACTAAACGCTAAGTAAGCAACTGTTAAACCTTTACGTCCAGGTACTCAAATGTATATTAATCCAACGAAGTTTGCTGTTAATTTACATAAAGCACCATTAACGTTAGTATCTTCAGGACAATCTTAGTCAAAGTCATTGGCAGTTGTTTTTCTACCAGGTGAAAGCTAGGTAAGGTTTTCAGTGTTCAGTTAATAAAGTCAGTGTTTAGTGTATTGCAAATACTGTAATCTAACATAAATCAACTTTCATTCTATAAAACAGTTTCAGATTTGTTATTCTTTGAGCCTTTCTATGACTCAAATATTCCTATTACGAGTTTTAAGCTGTGCATACTGTTGTGGGTATCTTTGTTATAAACAATTTTTATGTTCTTTTTACTTTTCAATCCAGGGGAAGCAGAAGACAAAGAAGTTTGCTGTAATGAAGAGAATGATTAATCTGAGAGATCAAAGGATGTGAGTTTAGCAGTCACACTCTGTTTTCAAGCCAAAGTCACCTTAGGCTTTACCATCTTGTTTATGAGTTCTTTTCATCTTTTTAATCTGGCTAGCAGTCTAGCTAGCAGCTATTCAAGCTTAAAAATCTGTACAAGCACTCTATTTTTTTGTTTGTAGAAAAGAGAAGGAACGCGCTAAAGCAAAAGAGAAAAAGAAGAAAGATCCATCAGAGCTAAAGGAGAGAGAAGTGTAAGTTGGCCACATAAAAGTTTGAACTTAGATGATAAGTTGTGTTGCACTGCTCCTTATCCTGATATCTTTTAACTTTTTCATACAGGTCAAAGCACCCATCATGCCTGTTCTTCCAGTATAACACTCAGCTTGGTCCACCATATCACATACTTGTCGACACCAATTTCATCAACTTCTCCATCAAGGCCAAACTTGACATTGTTCAATCTATGATGGACTGCCTTTATGCCAAATGTAAGTACTACTGCCAAATGTTCAGTCTACTCATTATAAAAGAACAATACAGCCAGAACATACTCTCTTTTTTTTTCCCAATTTCATCCAATCCAGGTATCCCATATATCACTGACTGTGTGATGGCTGAGATTGAAAAGCTTGGAATGAAGTACAGAGTTGCACTCAGGTACAAGCTGCTGAATATAAAAATGACACTGGAGTCACGAACCCATTCTGATTCCTATAAGTCATCTTTGTAATGACATTTTTTGCCTGTTTTGTTTTTGCAGGATAGCCAAGGATCCAAGGTTTGAGCGCCTGCCATGCACGCACAGGGGAACATATGCCGATGACTGTTTAGTCCAAAGGGTAACACAGGTAATATGCTTGAATGTACACCTGTCTGTACATGTAATAGAATGTCAGTGTTCACCTTATGATAAAAATCACAGTATGTTTAGAAAAAGACTTCTTTCACAGCACACATTTTGGTTTGCTATAGCTGTAAGACTGCAGGTGTAGCTGATAATACTTAATGTGACTGCATTCCATTATTGGAGCTAGTTCTTAGTATTGTGCATGCTTGCTTTTGCTTTAAAAAAAATTTGTTTGTAGCATGCAAGTATGATGTGCCAACAACTTTAGGTTGGACAAAATGTGGATATGGCAATACATCGTTGACCCGACTCTTGAAATACAATGATTGAATCGCTGGTACCAAATATGGATATTTTAATTAAAGTAATACGTGGCTGTAAACAGATTTGCCTGCAAATTTGACTCACCAGCGTCACTACTTCATGATTCCTTGCAGTGATGCCTAAGACATGAATGTGGGTAACATGAACAGAACTTAAATGGCCAAAAAAGAAGCTGGCAGCAGGATAATGACAGACAGCGGTGAAAAGAATTTAAAATTAAGAGATGACCAGCCATTTTCTAATCTAAAGTCTCGACCTTCTTCAGCTTTTACAACATCAGTGGGACAAACATAATTTTTGTGTTTATGTTACGTAATGTATGCATTTTGTATTATTCAGTTAGACAAATATTGTGATGTATGATTATGTAATTGTCTTGCAGTATATCAATTATTGTAGAATTGTTGTATTGTGATATTATCATAATCGTTGGCCAAGTATCACATATATCGTGTCGTATTGTGAGTTACCCTGCGATTCCCACCCAACGTTGGGAAAGTTGGTCTCAAAAAATGACTAACATGAGTTGTAAAATCATCAATGTCCTTCATGCTAGGAAAAACACAAGTACCCACAGTGAAAACCTTGACAAAAATTGCAACATAATCATTAGCAGTCGGCAAAAACTTTGCCTGACTGAAGTTTTACCAGCTCTTCAACCAGGCAGTTGATTTATGGTGAATTTAAAAAAAAATATTATTTGTATATCCTATTTCCGATGAAAAAACTTAATTTAAAAATGCACTACTTTGGCTCCAATGCAGCTAGCTCCCTCTGTCTGTCGTCACCACTCTCTAGTCTCGCTCAAAGTCCTGCCCACAGCTCTGTCTAGATTAGTTACATGAGACAAGTAATATCCTATTAACCTATCAACAACACTGAAAGCTGCTGTGCCACAGACACCTAAATGGGGCGGCATGTACAGACTAGAGCTGCTCCTGGGAGGAAGTGGAGCCACGTCTCTGTTGGATTATGGAGAGCTTTTCTCCCTATGACAGTAACACCAGCGATTGTCTGACCAATGACAGTTTGGTCTGTAATAAAGAGAAGACTTGCACATGCAGCTCTGGCACGTTAATTTGGATATCAAACAAAAGATGGTTGTCAATATTTGTTCAGTCACAGATGTTAAAAAAGGCTGAATGAAATAATGTGAGTTGTGGTTAATACTTGTTTTACAACACCCAGTGAATGAATTGAAGTGCTTGAGGTGTAACAGTCATTGTGTCATGATTGTGGTTTAAATTACATCATTTAGTTTTGTTACTTAACTACTTACAACATATTTCAACAGCACAAGTGTTACATCCTGGCTACTGTGGACAGAGATTTAAAGAGAAGGGTGAGAAAGATCCCTGGGGTGCCCATCATGTACATCTCAAACCACAGGTACTGTAACACTGTTTTTGATATGTGGCAGCTCTGTATGTCTGTGTTTTGTTTATTTGTTTACTTTGGTATAAAATGGGAAATGTTGCAGACTCCAGCTTCATCAGTCAGCTATATTTTTTTCCCTTTTTTTCAGGTACAATATTGAGCGGATGCCTGATGACTACGGTGCTCCAAGGTTTTAATATTTCTACAACTGAACATGTAAATAAACTGATGCTTCCTGTTTAAGATTGTTTTCTTTTTTTCAAATGATAAAAAGAACACAATCTTTTCTTCTTTTTTTTTCAAATGATAAAAAGAAATAATTGTTTTCTTCTTATCATTTGAACTTTTTTGTGGGGTTTTGGAAGTGTATTTGCCAAGGATTGGGTGTATTTGATCTAAATGCTAATTACTTTGAATTGTGTTGTTGTTATAAAAAAATTTGTTACACAAATAAATGAATGGTTGCAATGCGTTATGTCTACTGTCTTTGTTTTTATATCGTAAATGTGTCCATGCATGTTTACCCTGGAAAGCATCAAGTGTTATGTTGTTTGTCTTCTAATTTTATGTTATTTTGAGGTCTCTAGTCAGGCTTGAAATATGCTACACAAATAATTAATAGTTGATAAGGATCACGTGAATCAGTGTAATGACAAAACCTTTTTTGAATTTAAATTGATGGTTTAAAAAATTAAAATAATTTAAACTTTTTTTTTAAAAAAAAGCTCTATTTTATTGCTATTTGGCAAATCTTGAATAAGTAGGCTACGTTCATTGAATTCCTCTTTTC
>JAQLOL010000007.1:16816181-16837988 GCA_029783665.1 Naso thynnoides | reverse complement strand
ATTGAATTCCTCTTTTCCATGACTCATTTTAATTTCTATTGAATCTCTGAGACATGTCTGAAATGTACTTCATTTACCTTTCCATCACAGCACCAAGCTCTATACAATTAAATGAGTAAACTGAAACTTTTTTTTTTTTTAATAACGTTTCACCGGGTCTCAGATCGAGGGGTACCTGAATGCAGCATTTGTCACGGCTGAGATCATCCGCTAAATGGGGCGCATGCGCAGTAGAGGGAGGTCTGGGAGTGTCTGAGCGGCTCGTTGGACGTGAATCCAACCCGCAGTCGCTGAACCCCGGAGCATCTGCATGAACAATGAACCGGCTCACTTCGGAGGAAATGATTTGAAACGGAGATGGACCGGACGTCTGAGGAGAGCCGACATGATGGGATTTGATGATGCAGCAGCAGTGATTGACGGGATATCTGGGATGTGAATGACCTCTAACGGTACAGGGAATTAGGAATTTCTAATACTCAGTCGTCTGTAGAGTCAATCCTCTCAGACACATAGGGTTGCATTAGCGAGCTTGTTTTTGCTTGATGATGAACTTTCACAGTATCGTCATTAAAACAGGCTACAAATCTAAACCTCAGTGTCTTAATTTAGCCTATTTATTGGTTTAAATGAATGAATAGGTGAATATTGAATGGCCTAGGTTTAACCAAAGTGCTGAATAACTGCAGCAAAATATTATTTTTCCCCCATAAATAGATTTGTTTGTACATCACGTGCGAAATAATCAATGCACCTTAAGTTGAATGACACAGGAGATCTTTTAATGTCCCGCGGATCACCTTCACTCTTAGGAAACCATTGCACTGACTTTTGTTTTGAGGCGCTGCTGGCACAAGCTGCTGGCTGTCATGAGTGAGCCATCTGTTGTGGGAACCTACTTAAACCTGCAGGCAGATTGAGCAGCCAAAAGGTCCGAGGCATCAGTCAGGACGTTTTTTTTGTGTGCCCGGACTCAGCTCGGGTGGAGGAGGGATGCTGAGAGCCACCGAGTGCTCGGTGCAGGAGAGGGACGAGGAGCAGGAGGATGAAGGTGAAGAAGAGCTGAGGGATGGAGGGGTGCCTTTCTACGTGAACAGAGGAGGCCTCCCGGTGGATGAGGAGACTTGGGAGAGGATGTGGCGCCACGTGGCTCGAATACACCCCAATGGAGAAGCTGTGGGGAAGGAGATCCGGGCTGCCACTGACCTGCCCAAGGTAATGTTGGATATGTCGGGCTGCAGCTGCTGACGCGCTTCACACTGTGCATGGGCAGCTTGCACATAGTGAAGAAGCAATTTACACCTACGTGTTGTGGGAAAATGTTGAGCTATAGTGTTACTATGCAGTCCTAGATGTCTGATAGGACTACAGGAAACCATTTGCCACTTAATTAACCTCAAACACTCCACTGTGAATGATTATTTGTGCTCATTAGTTCTTTAATGCTACACATGTTTCAGACTTTGAAAAAGTAGGCAGTGGTTAAAGAGCAATTAAGATAACTCATTAGCAGAGTTGGGAAGGTTACTTTGGAGATGTAATAGGTTACAGATTACTAGTTACCATATTTAAAATGTATAATAAATAATGCAACTATTTCTATTACATTATCAAAGCAATGTAACTTATTACATTTGATTACTCTTTGATTACTCATATACATTCAAACAAATGTTTTTAACTGTTAATCATTTTTTTAATGTTTGACCCAGGCAGTGTTGATGGCAGATTTTGGGCGCTGCAGATTCAAACAAGAGAACCAATCAAAAGCATCAGAATGGCATCAAACTTTGCTAAACGGCCTTGACTGGATGAATATTATTATCACAAAATGAATGTTTTTTAACATATAGCAGAAGCTTTATACAGAAAATATGCAGATGTAACCCCCTTTGTAGTCATTGACATTTTCAGAATCAACTGTAATTTAATTTCACATTTTTTCTCAGTAACTGTAACTTCTTACAATTGCATTTATTTTTTCATTAAATTATATAATTTTGTTACATGTAATTAGTTACTCCCCAGCACTGGCCATTAGATATGGTGGACAGAGAAGAGCAGAAAGTCTGCATACGACTGCATTCTCCAGCTGGATGAACACTGCATCTGTGTGATAGTAATGCAGTTGTTTGGATGCTCCGTCCCACAGATTCCAATACCGAGTGTGCCTACATACCAACCTACCACCACTGTCCCTCAGCGCCTGGAAGCCATACAGAAATACATCAGGGAATTGCAGTATCCTTTGACAAAGTTGGTACAGCTGGCTGGTTAGTGCCACGGTAGTCATTTGTTTTTGATTTTATGTCTTTTACAGTCAGAAGTATATTTACTCTATATGCTGATCTTGCTCAAATGGATGCAAGTTGTAAGTGTAATGCTGACAAACTACCTAATTAATCCTACTGACCTACTCTTTTTGCACACTTGGATAAATACAGGCCAAACGTCAGAAAGTAAGCCACTGTAGACACTATATTAAGCTTGATTTCCAGTCAGAGCAGAGATTCATCCATAATTAACCAACAACCTATGAATATCACAAAGCACTTTAAGTGTTTGTATCTTCTTTCTGCTGAATGCTGCAGAGTACTTCTCCCTGTTGTGCCGTGACCTTAACTGTGTCCTTCAGATACAATCACACAGGAACACAGTTTTTTGAAATCAAGAAGAGCCGGCCTCTCACTGCGTAAGCACATTTTCTTCCTTTTATAACAATGATCATCATTGATAGCCTCACAGAGCTTCATGACAGCGGGCACAGGAAGTCTGTGACGGTGTCTGTAGATTTGCAATGGTTTAGTGCATGCATGTAGACAGCCGTATCTCCAGCTTTGTGAGGAGAAACTAATGTCCAACAGGCCTGCAGCATTGTTTTCCGGGATTTTCTTTATTAGATTTCATAGTGCAAATGTTTTTTCCCTGGCTCATGGAAAATTATGTGCGTCTGTATAACAATCAATCACTGTGTTTATCATTTGTAGTTCTCTACTAGTGCCTCCTGTCTTGTAAGTGTGCTGCTCTTGTGTTTGTTCTGCACAGGTTGATGGATATTGCTAAAGAGATGACGCGGGAAGCGCTGCCAATCAAATGCCTGGAGGCGGTGATCTTGGGGATGTATCTTTCCAGCAGCGAATCATGTCGCACAACTCTTTGTATTTTGATATTTTAAAGTTGTGTTGTAGAGATGTATGTTTTTTTTTCTTTCCAAGTTTTGCTCAACACTCTATAAAGTCAGGAATCTCATTTCTTTGACCCACATTACGCACAGTTACCTCACCAACAACATGCCAGGTGTGGAGCGCTTCCCCCTCAGCTTTCAGTCTCAGTTCTCAGGGAACCACTTCCACCACATCGTGCTGGGAGTCCACAGCGGGGGACGCTTCGGCGCGCTGGGCATCAGCCGGAGGGAGGACCTCATGTTCAAGCCCCTGGAGCTCCGGACACTGATGGACTTGGTGCAAGAATTTGAAGCGGCCTACAGGGGCTACTGGCACACCCTGCGCAAGGTGAGGATCGGCCAGTACGTGTCACACGACCCTCACAGCGTGGAGCAGATAGAATGGAAACATTCAGTTCTAGACTTGGAGAAGCTGACCAAGGAGGAGCTACGGAAAGAACTGGAGAGACACACTCGAGACATGAGGCTGAAGGTACGGCAGATGATGGAGTTTGATGACTTTTGTGAGAGACAGTGCAGGAAATTTCACTTTATATTCCTTATCGCTTCCAATTAAACATTTCTTTTTAATTTTTTTTTACATGTTTAAAGTCTCGTTTTACTGCTGTGAGACCAGCACAAGCTGCTGGAGCTCTTGCAGGAGTGAGGACAATGATGATAAATATGTGTCCTCAGCAGAGCGGCTGTCCCTCCTCACTGCTCATTAGATTTCTGTAGACGTGCTGTGTCTTCACACACAGTGACATTAAGCTAACTTGCTCTTTGAGGAGTGATTTTTCTCAAACGATGCTCTCTCATCACCTCTCATGCTAACTTAATGAAGCCAGCCTTGATGCTGCGCTCTGTGTATAATAAAACTAATGTGATGGCTTGACTCAGCTCTGCGGTGCTCCATGCATGGCTGGCTCAATCCATCAATAGCTGATCATTTACACGGAGTGCTCTGCGCAATCACATAAAAAATACAGAGAAAACTGACACTGGGCCTCTCCTCATACATTAGCATAGTTAACTCGCCCGTATCTGGTGTTTTAAAGTGATTAAAATTGTGATGTGTGATTGTTTTTTTGCAGATAGGGAAGCCTGCACCGCCCTCTCCCACCAAAGACAGGAGAAACAGCATGGGTTCACCCCTCAGAGGACAGAGCAGCCCCATACGCAGGATCAGCCGTGCTGAGAGACGGTATGATTAATCATGTGCTCAGATAACTTTAGCGCTTCACTAAAAATACAGGCTCTAAAGTCACTGAGGTGAATTGTTATTTGTCACTGGAAAATATTGGGACTGTGGGTATCTTATGATCTGAGCCAAAGAAGAACTTTAGGAATTAGTCACAGCTTCCTTTTTATGTGAATAAAACTCATTGTCCTGTCTCATGTTTTCTGTATTTGCTTTGTTGTAGGCCCTCCGGAGAGAAGAAGGTTTTGGAGCAGAAGTCTTCAGCAGACATGAATGGATACCAGATTCGAGTCTGAAGAAGAGTTTAAGCTTGTTTGTAAAGTTAGAAGGTACCACACACTTTTTTCACGGGGCCATCGGTCACCAGCAACTACTCCTCTCAAAACAAATGCCTCGTGCAGCTTCCCATGTGTGTCGATGGAGGTGTTTCTGGAGCTGTTCTGTGCAGAGTATTTGGTGCTGGCAACGAGAAATATGAAATATTTTCCCCAATGTGGGCAAGACTACCAGTCAATGTAATTGTGCTACTGGACATATCATAGGTTTCTGTGCTGTTCTGTTTTTAACAAAAGCTCTTAAGGCTCGTCTGCAATCTGTGTGGTCGTACAGTAAGTGTGCAAATACATGTTATGTCATTTTAATCCACTTAGGCTCTGCTGGGCAGCAACTGCTTGTGTAGTGACTAGTCGGCAAAACCACTACCCTCGTGCCTTTTATGAAAATTCAAAGAGAAGACTTTTTATATTCGACCCATTACTCTCACTGCATAACAAAAACACAAGGCATTGCTCTCTCTGCTCTTCCAAAATGCTGAAAAAGAATGAAATAACCTGCGTGAAACATCTGATATCTAGGGCTGTATCGAATAGTTTGACTGAATCTTATGTAATTGAATTCTAAACTGACATTCATCAGATTGTCAGATTAATATTATTATTGCAATTTCAGCTGTATTTGCTGCCTTATCTTTAAAGAAGCATTCAGTGTTGATATGCTATTGATCTTGGTATGTAACCAATCAGATGCTGTCGGTGGGACATTGAGTCAGACTAAAGAGTGATGACAACAGACATGAACTGGTACAGGTATAGATGCATGTATTCATATGTATTTATAGTGACAAAACTGATAAGTAATACTGAAGTAAGAGAGGTGATCTAATTAAAAAGACTAACACATCTAATTCTATGACTCACTCGATTAAAATAGCGACCAGCAGCTCTATCGGTCGTGCTTTCAGTTGGTTGGTCCGCAAAAATTCTCTTATCTATGGCAGCAGTAGTTTTCACCCTAATAGGCTGAAATTTGGCACAGAGGTCAAGTGTGTGTGTGTGTGTGTGTGCATTTGTACTCGTGCCAGCTAGCTAACCAGGGGCGCAAAAATGGGAGTGGCCCATTGCAAAAAGATGTATAATGTCCAAATGGATTCGTAGACTTGCACAAAGTTTAGAAGAAAGGCTGGTCATGAGCCTAAGGACAGCTGATTAACTGTTCGGTCAAACTGGCAAAAAGGGGGCGTGGCAGTGGGAGTGGCCTGTAACAACAAGGTGGATAACTTTTAAACAGATTCGTATAACATGGCCAAATTTTGTAGAAACATAAACTCGCACTTTTCATTAGTCACGGCTTGCCCAGCCCCTCTACTTTAGCCCCGCCCCCTTCCATAACTCATCGACACTTTATCTTAGACTATAGACTCTTGTGGGAGGCATCATTGCAATTAATTTTTAATGCATCTTTAACTTTATGATAACATGTGATGCCTTAGACGACTTACCCCTAAATTCCACCAAATGCATATGCGATGCATCTTCGCTTCGGTTTGGCAGCAGAGCTGATTCGTTTTAATTCTAGTCAGTGTGTGTGCTTCCACTGGCTGCAGCTGCATTGCTTTCCGACTCCATCACAGCTCCAGCAATCTGGAGCCCTCCACAGCAGATATGCAGGACTTCTATTTTTGCTGGATGGCGGAGCACAACGCGGCAATTGAGCACAAAGCACATCGGACAGGAAATTGGGTACAGAAACAAAATTAAACATCCAGTGCATTTTCAAAATAAAAAAAAACTCTGTGTTGAAGGCAGGATCATATTTCACTGTACTACACTAACAAAATGTAATAATAGTTGGAACCAGGCTTGAAGTCAACAGATCAGAGGTTTTCAGAGACTGTGGTTACATGTGATATTTAAATTACCACAAAATCTTGTAGTCTGGCGACTCAAGCTGTTTGCAGTGTTGCGCCCTAAAAACGCAGCTGGTGGGTGTTGACGGTACCTGAGCACAGAGCGGACACGCAACGCAGCCGTTCCGTAACGCACACGCATCCAGTGGAATCCCGGGGTAACATTTTTAGCTGTTGGTTAGGGCTGTTTTAGGGTGATGACATTATAAAATATGACAACAGATATTTCAAACTTCGCTTAAAAAACCTTAATCAAAGCATCAAATGTAAAACTATGAAATTCGATACAGCCCTACTATTATCCAGATGCTAGTGCATTTAGCATGCTATTTACCTTATTGGGATGTCCACTGAACATGGGATTGAATGCACAATGTACTGAAATGTATTTAGGATGGTACTGGCATCTGTTGAGTGTTAATATGAGAAACAGGAGATTCTTTCAAGATGATGTCATATCATCACAGTTGATTCATCTCAAGGGGCTTATCCTGATATAATACATTTGTTCAAACATTATCTGCATTAAATGTAGATGTAAAGTAATGACAAGTCACTTTGTACTGTATAACTGCTTTACATAAGCCTATACATTGTTTCTGTTATTTGTAGCAACTTTATTCAATTTTCCACTTGCCTTATTTGGTATCAAAGCAACTGACTTCCATGTAAGGTTTCAAGAAGTTTGTTTACAGCACTTTTATCTGCATTTTTTATCGGCAATTCTGTCATTTTTATACTTCCCTTCGTGTTGGTGATCACCAGTGGACCACTTAATTTTTACCACACACTGTTTTAAATATGTTGCCACAGCCAACATTTTCACATGTACAGTACTGAGGGTGTTGTCCATTTTCATTTCAGTGCTCTGTAACAGTTGTTTTGTAAAGACCGTTGATTTACAGGGTCACAATAAAGGCTCATTTGGATTGTGGCGACACAATTTTGTTTTCATACTCAATTCTGTAATAATAGGAAATTTTTTCTAATTTTATGGTTACATAAATAATTGTCTTGCCTGTATAAAAGCAGTTATGTCCTAAAAAAAGTCAGCGGTTAATCCGGTATGCTGCAGTTAGTTGTCAGGCAGGGAATGGCGCCAGTTTTTTGTCACTTGAGCACAGAGTGTCCTCCGTTGAAGGGCAGCTTTTGGCACTGAGGCAAATAATGTGGAGAGCAGACTGAGGAGATCTTCAAACTGCCTGTTAGGTTTATACAATGGAAACTTAAAGGTGATAACTCCCTAAAAGGGAAAGATACGCCTCTGTTGCAGTAGGACAATGAATTCAAACAGTCAGACCAAGTGGTGCAGTTCCAACATGTTCATCCTCAAACCCTCATAGCAGCTGAAATGGAACAACTGCGCAGACAAAAGAAAAAAAAAAAGGCTTGCTTTATTTATTATTCCATTTACCATAAAGTTTAGGTGTGGTCTTTCTATGCTGCAGTCATATGAATAATAGCTGTATTATACTGGCAGCATGTGTTCATGATCAGGGGTCCTGTAGTTTAATGGATCCCTAAGTGGGTGTCTGCAAGTCCACCTCGCAGCACATCCATCAGATAATACAGCTTAATAGTTGCTGCGTTCATTGAACCCAGTCAGCAAGGAAGCAGTTTCATGTATAGGTCAATAAAGTTCCTTTCAAAGTCACATTACGATGTAAGACCTCGTGTGACAGAAAGTGGCACGATTTGCGCAAGTGAGCTCATCAAAAGAGGTTTGTTGATGTAATGGAAGTCGCCTTGGTGATAGAAGTCATGATAAACAGTCCCTGTCCTCTGCACCAGCAGACTCCAGATGTCAAACACTTTGTCCATGAGAGTTTGTAAGATAGTGAAGCAAAGGACATAATGGCCTATTTGGAATAGAAAACTACTAACTTAGTTTATTTGCATGCATTTGATGCCACAGTGGGAGTAAAGACACTAATTCCTCAGTACAGTAAAGTTTTAAACTCATGGATGTTTGTACTATACTACAAACATGTTAACATAGCACACTGGCAAGAGGTAGAGAGGAGCAAGTGAGACTGATGGGAATCACCTTCACAGCTTGCTTGCTGAGCTCCATCATGCATGAACACTCGACTGTCTGCATGAATAATTTATCCGCACAACCGGACACACCCACATCTTCACCCTGACAAACCGAGTGCCTTAGTGTATGAGGAGGGGCAGAACAAACAATCAGGTCGCAATCTCAGTGCTAGGCCAGGCAGGATACGCAAGGAGCCAAACAATTACTGGAAGATTTAGTGGCAGTGGATAAATCTAACAAATCCAGGAACGGGCTACAAGCTCTGAAGCCTGTAGGCTTTCTGTAATGTGTTAAAGAGCACCAATCACAAAAGGAGCCACAAATTAATTGAAAATATTTATTCAGTATTTTGAAGAAGAAAAAAAAAATCAGTTTCAAAATTAGGTTTAAAACAAATTAAAATATGACAGAAGTTATCAACAGCAAAACGAACAGGTTGCTGTATTATCACACCAAGAGATTAAAGCAATCACAGCCATAATTTTCTAAATGAACTCTTAGAGCATTATCATAAATATGATTGATCATATTTCAGTCATAGCTCTGCATTATTTATCTGATTATAACATGTGAAACTTTTTTTTTCTGGCTCTTTTTCAACATAAATATGAACTCCTTTCACATTACAAAGCTATGATGCTTTGATCGCAGGAGTGAAACTCAAGTAATGGCACCCATAACAAAAAAAAAAGGAAAAAAGCAAAATGCGTACAGAATCATTTCAACAGCATTATACTCCTCCTGCTCTTCATCTTCAAGTTCACCCAGTCATGCAGCATTCAGGTCCAGCTGGAATTTGGCCAGAAGACAAAGATGGTCCGAGGGGAATATGTGATTTGGAAGGCCGCTCATGGACCACAAGACATCCTCTGACAGGAGGGAGAGGGAACCAATAAGCTTCAAGCCCTCACTTACAAAGTCCCCTCCAGCTGAGCAAGAGAAAAAAAAAAAGTTAGAAACACCGGTGAACTCATTCAGAGGTGGAACATTGTCCTTCGTGTCATGTCCTCATACCGTTTTGACCAGCGCTTAGGATGCGTCTTGGGCTGAAGAAGATGTAGTCAACAGTAGCTCCCACTTCAGAGTGCAGGGTCGTGACTTCTGGATTGCCAGAGCCTGGAAGAATGTGCTTGTAGACCGATTCCAGGTCTAACCGATGACTGAGAGTGTGTCTGAACCTGTGACGCAAAATTCATGACTAAGCTCATCTCTATTCCACCTCACTGAGCCTTTACTTTTTAAAAAAACAACATCAGACAGGTCTGAGAGGTGGCATGTAAAACATTTGATAATGGTAAACTGACCTTTTATCATACGGCTGATTCTTCCTGGAGGCATCTGTGCACAAAAGAATGAAGATCCAAATATTTTCACAAATGCGGAAAGAAAATCAGGTCATGCAAATGGCACAACTATTGTAAGGGCCCGAATACTTTCCAAAATGAAGACAAACAAGGTAATCTGTGAAAAGAACAGACTCGAAGTGGCTCTGTTTCCACTATATGGAGTTCACTTGTCTGAATCAGAAGAATCTTTGTGGCTGTGCAGACATTTCTGTGTAGTTAAAACAAATCTGAGGTACACAGATATTCGCAAATAATGTACCCGAAAATATTTACCTCGTGCTCTCTCTGATTCTGAAAATACAATTTCAGTTCAAGTGATGTTGATGTGTTTGTACTGCGAGAGTGTACCTGGTCTAATGTCAGTGACGCCTGGGATCAGCTCCATGTCAAGAGGACGGACACATGAAGCTGGACAGAAGCGCAGCTGCAGCAGGAAGTCGTGGCTGTACTGATATTTTCCTTCATAAGACAGGCAGGAAGTGAAGTGAGAAAGGAAGTGAAACACAAAAGACTGAAACCAAGTAACTGGATTAACATTGCAAAAATGTTTGTAGTTACTTGTACGCTATGACTTCAAATGCTGACCTGGTTTCGGACTCTGGTGGTTAAATATCTCCCCTGCAGTCATATACTGGCAGTTGTCATTGATTCCCAGGCAGCTGGGCCACAGAGGAGCAAACAGTTTGTAGCAGTGGGCATTGTGTGACAAGTCTTCTTGACCTGATATCTGTTGGACACATTGTAAACAGACATGTCAGTCTTGTTGCTGAAACTAGATATTTTCCAGGCATTAATAATACTCAGTTGGTCTTTGCAGTGTTTAGGTTTACCATCCATGCTGGCAGGCCCTGGAAGTGGAGCTCACCGGTGGTGATCAGCTGGTACAGAGGCATGTGGGGGACAGAGTTAAAGTCCCCACACAAAATAAGGTTGCAGTGTTCACCCTTGGCCTTACAGGACTTAACCACGCTGTCGATTTCTGCAAGCATTATGGCTAGCTGAGCCAGCTTCACATCACCCCTCCTGGGGTTGAAGAGCAGGTGGGTGTTTGCCACGCAGAGGGGCGGACCCTTCGCCTTAACGTCTGACCCCCGAGTGACCACTGGCCGTAGCAACAAAACAATGCCCACGTTGTGCCGGTCCAGCAGCTCTGCTTCAGGCCTGAAGAACTCCACAGTGGTGACTGATACCTCAAAGAAGCAACTGCTGCGATAACAGGTGGCACAGCCGTCTGTCTTGGTCCCTGTGCGCTTCTTGTACACACAGGTGTATCCTGGGGTGACGACATGAGGAATATAAAATTAAGGTTTTGTCAAAATATTTCCCAACATGACTTTTCCACTGTATTGTGTCAGATGACCTACCCATCTGAGACAGGACTGGATACAGTTGTTCATGGTAATGATTCTCCTGAACCTCCTGGAGACACAGAATCTGCACACAGGACATAAACAGCTCATTGATACTAACCTAAGATTAAATATAAAATGCAAATACTTTCAGGAAGGAGGAAAATAACCCCAAAAACTCACATCTGGTGCCCATTTCAGTATTTCCTCAAGTAGCAGGCTGCAACGGTAGCTCCAGTCCAGAACCTCCAGGGGGCAGTGTGTGTACAGCTGCTGGTTTGCTTCGACTAAGTCCTGTGCAAGGATGTTGTAGCACATCACACTGAAGACCATCGAGGGTTTTGTGAACGGCAAGAGTGTCTGTGCAGGCTCAGCTGCAGAGGCACTCTCATCGATCCCCTCCCACACTCTCCACATTACTGTGTACAAAAACAAACACAAAAATGTGAGTCTTTGCAAAAGCTGATTATTAAACTGCTGGTGAGTTTAGACTGATGCCACTTTTTTGAAAAAATTCCGATCCTCACCTTCAAATGGCAATGGCTCTACTTGAGGGTAATAGCTGACAGCAGGAAACTCAAACAGTGGACACTGAACTTCTCCTGACAGGCCAGGTCCTGCAGGAAAGTGCCAGCCAGTTTGTGTATTGTGTTCTCTGCTGAGTGTAAGATGGGTATGAGGGTTTGAAAGAAGGGAGGAAAATACCAGTGCAGAGCTCTCCTCACCCTGAATTTCATGTGCAGTGGGAGCTAAATATTCATCCCAGCACTCAGTTACTTCAGGCTCAGTTTCAGCCGGAGTCGACTCTTCATGGCTCGGTGTCTGCATTTGTTCCTGTGCTGGATCGCTGGTTTCTTCTATTTTGAGCTCAGCTTGAGTTAGTGATTCATCCAAGCTTGGAATCTCTAGTTTTTTCTGCACGGCACAGGTGGTTTTGAGAGCACTGTCCTCCGTTTGTAGGTACTCTAACTGTGCACTAAGTTCTTGCCCTGGATTAACGTCCTCATTTGTAAAACTACATCCATCCTCTGTGTTTTGCTTCATATCAAACACTTCATGGTGTACCGTTATTTCAACGCCCTCTTGGCTGGGGGCTTCCATGCTGTCTTGTTGCAGTCCATTTCTGGTTTCTGCAGGTTCTACTTGACTCATATTTGGAGCAGCATCACTCTTTGTTTCTTTATGCAGGACATCTATCAGCCGTTCTTTGTCTGTGTCAGGCCTCGTATCGTCTTCCTTTTCTGGGTTTTGTTCAGTCATCCTTTCTTTCGTTTCTCCTTGCGTCCCACTGCTTGGGCCGACCCACTGATCCAACAGGGTTGTCTGAGACTGGGTGATCCTACTGGTTGTGACAGCGCCACCATCCCAAACTGCTGTGCCATTAACCACTGCAGGAGGGAGACCCTTCTTAGAGGCCTCTATAGGATTAAAGTTGGTGTAAGAAAACAGTGATGATTAAATACTGAGCTGAAACATACTGAGCTCTATAGCATGGGTCATATGTGTTGACAAAATAATAACAGAGTAAAATGCGACATCCGCAAGTTGTCTTACAGAACATAAACCAACGTTACACAGCAAGAATTTGCTTTTTTAATTACCACAGATTAAACATTAAAAAGGACACATGCAAAAACAGAAAAAACAAACATGATTTAAAGCAATAAATAACAAAAAAGTGGGAATAAAATTATCTTAATCAGAAAGAGGATTCAAGGAATTATAAATGCTCATTGCTCTTATGGCTCTTTGAGTTAATTTTAAAGTCTGAACGTAAATGTGCATATCGTGCCTGAGCTGATACATAAGAGGAGGCTCTTTGGCCCACCTGCATTAGCAGCTGTAATACCAAGCGTATAAAATTAAGAATAATTAACATAAATACATGACCTCCCTCCAGACTGTTCTTTCCATAAAGTAAAACTTGATTTATTTTTTGGGGGGGGGATCAAATATTCAACATCTATCAAGAAATACACGTATATGCATTTATAGAATAGAAACAGCAGAACAGTTTCTGTGCCAGTATTACAGAATACAAAGGATTCAGAAATATTGTCTCTCTGTCTTTTCAGAATGTCGTTTGTCGATTACATGCATGATTTTAAAGAATATTTCAGAAACTTTATTGTGTCCAGAAATCTGTTGTAGTGATTATTCCAGTAGTGTTTGCAACGAGAAGTTGCAGGGCAATGTATCATGAATATAACAAAAATTGTCGTTACATTTATCCTTCATGTTAGTACCATTCATCAAAATATCTGTGTGTAACAGACACAAACAGTTACACTGCGAGGCAGACACACGTGGGAACGTTATGACGTCATGAGGTACGTCGGGGGAAATTACAAGCTAAAAAAAAACCCAAACAGGTGCAAGCTAACATGTTCTCACGAGCAAACATTAGAGCTAGCTTCAGGGTAAAACACACAATGTGCCTTGAGTATATGTTTTCACACGGGTGGAAATATTAGACCAAACTGGAGAATAAGAAGAAAAGTTGTAACACAACGCTTGTAATAAAAAAATACACTTAAAAATCACCAGCCACGCGCTGGCACCACATATATCGAGTCACAGTGCACAGTCAGCAGCGACCTACACTGGCTAGCAACCGCTAACTCGTGCATGCTACTGAAGTCAGTGCACGTCCAATTTTGAAGCAGTTTTTATTAAACATGAACACTTCTGCAAGAATTACCTGACGGTCGACTGCTCAGGTACCGTGATAACGGGTAGAGCGCGTAAAACAACAGACTGCCAATCATGTTTCTCTACTGATAGGAGCGCATGCGCGTTGTGGAGGTGCCGGTGGGGTGGTGTGGGAGCTCAAGTGGGCGGGGTCAAGTGAAATGTCACTGGTGTGGCTTCCCCATGGATGCCTCAAATGTATAAATACATGTATATACCTAGCACACAGCAGCCCATTGAATGATATATAGAGAGATAATATTAAAAGGGGACAGCACCCTATCATAAAATCTTATCATAACCACCCTGAGGCATAAATTGTTAATGTCACTACATGTGACGTGATACCTGAGGGGTAGAATTACCTGCTGAGCAGCACAGGCCTATTTTATTTCACAGTATTGGCTCATGAGCAGGCAGGAATAAATGAACAGATAACCAAAATACTGACAACAGCCAAAATGTCAACACTGTCTTTTGATTCCCTCTGCTTAAAAGATGATGATTTTCCATCCCCGATCCAACTCCAGGTCATGGAGGATGAGCTTGATACAGACTTGGAGTCCGATGGTGAGTACATCAGATTAATTTTTTGATTCTTTTATGCGTAAGAAATTGAGCACGCTTTACTGTAAAGCTGCACATCTGCACTTTTCATCATCACTTCCTAAATCCCAAGAATGATAGAACAAAATTTCTCGTTTTTGACAAAGCATTGTTGTGAAACATACTTTCCTGGGCTGGGCACTTGCAGTGGTACTCATGCTGTATGAATGATCATTTCCAGAAATAGAGGAGAGCAAGCAGGAGAAGTCTATATCTGAACTGTATCTTCAGGCCTGCGAGCTGGTGGGTGTCGTACCAGTCTCCTACTTCATACGAAACCTTGACTCTACGACCATGACCCTCAGCCACCATGGGCTCGGACCTTTGGGATTGAAGGCACTTGCTATTGCTTTAGTGGTATGTTTAAAAATGCCAGTCTGTTGTTGTTGAGTCATAGTATATTTTTTCTTTAATTAGAGCACATCTAACAGTTTCTTTGTTTTCAGTCTGATATGCAGATCAGCACTCTGGAACTGGCAGATAATCACATTCAAGCTGAGGGAGCCAAATACCTTGTGGAGATGTTGAGGGCTAATTTCACCATTCAGCACCTGGTATGTTGGACTGTAAACCTGCCACTAGAGGGTGCAAGTGCTTTTAAGTTGATAGTCTTCCTTGAATTTTACATCAGAGTGTGCAACATGCTGTCCCAGCTTCTGGTTTGCTTTCAGGATTTGTCCAACAACAATCTGCAGTCTGCAGGAGCTGAGTGTGTGGCTAAAATATTGCTGGATAACATTTCAATAAAATGCTTGAAACTTTCAGGTATTGTGCACACTAACAACATGCGGCTGTACTGACAGTAAGGCGTTGTTTTCCCACCTCATCAAAAGGATCACCCTGTGCTTAAATTAAAAAATATTACATATTTTAAATTTTGTCCCAACAGGGAATAGATTTACTGATGACGATGCTAAATATTTTGCAGATGCCCTTTCCGTAAGTGTTAAAATACTCTGACATATCTAAGCACATTTAGTTAATGGTATGTTATTTGGTTCTTTTTGCAATCATTGTCTTGCATGTATTTTTTACATTTAGACCAATTCCAGAATCAAAGAACTAGATCTGAGCCATAATGAGTTTTGTGGAAAAGGAGGGGAACATTTGGGACAACTGCTGGGTAAAGTAAAATTCACCCATCTTAATGTCTTCACAGATGTGACCAAATGCACTGTTTTACTTCATAAACCATGAATAAGTGGACTTAAGATCCAAGTCTTTTTGTCTGATTGTACCTCTCATGCACTGTGACAGCAAACAATGAGGGTCTTGAGGTCCTGGATCTGAGCTGGAACCATATTAGGATGAAAGGGGCTGTGGCTTTTTGTGCTGGACTCAAGGTATGTAACTGTGTGGGTTTAATTTGATCAGCTGGTATGGTCTCATCACATTGTCCATATTCAGGTGAATATGATGTTAAAACACCTGGACTTATCGTGGAACGGTTTTGGGAACGAGGGCGCCCTGGCCATGGGAGAGGCCTTAAAATTTAACAACACTCTGGTTCACCTCAACCTCAACAACAACCGCCTCACTAATGAGGGTGTTGGCATGCTGTGCAGGGGTCTTGAATCCAATGACACACTGCGAGTCCTACTGGTAGGTGGATAAGGTTCTATTACCTTAATCATCAGCATGGCTGTACATTTTCAGGATGACGTTTTATTTTCTCACACTCCTGTAGCTGGCTTACAACTCTTTAACAGTAGAGGGCGCACTGGCCCTGGTGAATGTGGTGAAGAAGACACCTAAAACTGCCTTGGAAGAGATCAACATATGTGTAAGTTACTTTTGCATGCTCTCCATCCTGATCAAATTATGTGACCGTAGACCAGACAAATCATACCTTTCACCATGAATTTATGTTTTACATTTTTCTGGAGCAGAATGTGCTGGTAAATGAGAACTTTGTGCGTCTGTTGGAAGCCACATGTCAGGAGCATCCCAATCTTGATGTGCAGTATGGAGGGGTGGGAGGCTTCATCGCGAAGAAGCCACCAAAACGTGTTGATCCAATGAAAGTCATCCAGGTCTGTTTGGTCGACTAATGAGAAAAGTAGTCCAAAAAATCTAAAATGAATAGTTACATCACATCGTCTGCCGTATCAATGTTATCTCATATTTATGTGATTTCTTTCACTAATTTAGTAAAACTGTCTGATTGCAACAAACCTTTTTTTTCCTTTGGTTCTAAATGTATGTCATAAAATTCTCTCTATGTGAAGGATTATTTGGATCAACGCAAGCTGCGCCTGTGGGATTTCTTTCGGAACATTGACAAAGACGGCACCATGCGAGTCCCTGTTGCCGACTTCAGGAAGGCGGTGCAGGTTTCCAAATAATCTGATATACTGAACTGTTCAGCAGTCACATTTGCAGGAAGTACTGCCTTGAAATTGTCCTTTGAAATCATCCATACGGGGGCCCTCTTCTACTGTGAACTCAGACTTTTTCCTTCTGTTGTGTGCAACCATGACAGCAATCAAGTATTCCTCTGGATCGATACCAGATTGAGGAACTCATCCAGAGACTTGATCGTGACAGGACGGGAATGGTAGACTACAGGTGAGCATGTGTCCTGTTGCTTGCTTGTACACAGTAATGTGTCGTCTAAAAACACAGAGTCATTCTGTCATGTGCTCAGGTTTACTGTAAGCACAACATTAAGTCCACTTGCTTCATCATTGTTTCAGTGATGACATGGTTTAACCAAGGGTCTTCTAGTTACGAGATGGGAATTTGTCAGATCTTACAACTTGAAAAAAATGACATTAAAAAAATGATAAGAGTTAAAGCTGAGATAGGCAATGTCGGAAATCAAGATAACTGTAGCATGAGACTCCTAAACAAGCGACTCTGCCGCACCCTCCTCTTCCTGTTTTTACTCTGGTCCACAATTTATTTCACTCTCAATTTTAAGACCAGTATACACCAAATACTCATGACAAGATGAAATGGTTGCAGAGAAAGTGGCAGTGGTGTAAACTGGTCCGTCTCAGCTTAAAAGGGCACAGTGCAGAACAGCCAATAGGAACAGGCGCTCTCTGAAAAGACCTGTGGTTGGCCGAAAAGTGCGTCTCATGGTCTTCCTTTTCTAAGGCCTGAATACAGAGCCAAGGAGAGGTGCAGAGGTCTGGTGTTTTTTCAGACCGCATTGGATTACAACATGCTGAAAGGTTATTATGCAATTTTTGCCCAGTGAAACCAAAAATAAAGTGCCTACTTTAAGCTTCAAATCATCTTCAGAGTTTTGTAACATTATCTGATGTCTCTGTGCAGGGGATTGGCAGATACCAGGAAACAGATGATGAGGGATCACCGCCGCCAGCTGAGGAAGGTTGAGTCCCGTCAGAAGAAAGAAAGGCAGAAGAGTGACCGCATCCTCAAGACTTTCCAGAGTGCGGTGGAGGCGGTAACACCACGCAGCTCCTTGGTCATATCTCCAGGAGGTGGCAAAGAGGATTCAAGTGGCCCTCAGCCCTTCTCTGCCACCCCTCTTAGTTCTTGGCACCACATTTTCATGTCCAACAGCAGTCGTTATTCTGTCTCTAATCTGAGCAATGAGCATGTCCACCTGCCCATGTTAGGACGCAGCACACCGTACCGTCCTACCAGCTCTCCAGCTATGCGTTCCTACTCTCAGCCAAACCTGCTAGAAGACTCCCCTCACTCTGCTCCAGGCAAGTCCATATCTGCCCAGGGTATTCGCTCAGATCCAGAGATGGGCCACCGCAAGCTGAGCCCCACTGCTGAGCACCTGACCAGGTCACGGCCTGCTCTTAATGCGAAGCAGCCCGAGGTTAAAGCCAAAACCAAGAAAGTCAAGAAGAAGAAAACCACAAAACGAGCTGATAAAGGCTCAAAGAATCCCACACTAACTGTCAAGTAACTGTTACACTCTGTTATACTGTGAAATTTTGGTGTTTTGTTTTGTTTTTTTGCTTGACATTGTTGGCAAATTTGTGCCACACACATTACATAAAAAAAAAACAGATGTGAATTATTTATCTTGCTTCTTACTTCTCATAATAACAAATGTGCACAGGATAATCAGCACTTGTCTCTCAGTGAACATGTCATGAATTTTGCTGCTAAATGAAACAGAGAAAAACAAAATGTTTCATAACGCAGTCAGATGGGCGTCCCACCCACCAGAACTTCTTTAATTTCTGATGCAGCATTTATTTATTTATTTCCCATTGAGGACAATTAATGAATTTGAGTCTTTGAATTTTATCTCTTTCTTTCTTCTTCTTCTTCTTCTTCTTTTTTTAAATTTTAATTTGCCTTTGTTGGCATGACCATTAATTCACACACCTGATTTCATACAATTCTGCTCTTGACTGTAGGTGTGAAACAGGTTAATTTATGTGGGGGCTGGATGTAGCCTTTAATTCCATCTCAAAAGCAGCCTATATAGCCTATTAGCCCTACTGATTTGTAGGCTGTGGTTACATTGGCTTGAAAATCTCTTTATCAGTCAAATCATTAAAAGTCATAAAATGCCCTTTGAGAGACGAATAAAGCTTTTTTATCGCATAAATCATTGATTACAAAGCTGACTGATGATCGCACGTGAAGGATTCTGTGGTTGCTATGGTTTGTTTCCATGCGCATCTTTCGGACAGGTGCATCATTGGAACAGAAACAAACTCAGGCTCGAACGAAAATGCGGTGAGATTTACCCAGGAGTTCAATCAGAGATTTTTTAGAAAGAGACGACCCTCATCGATCACTTTATCGACTGAGACATCAACTGATTAAGTCTCCACCTGAAGGACAAACACTGAAGTTGTTTCAGCATGGCAAAAGTAAGATTTTTTGGTTTGATATCAGCTTTTGCGACATGTTACATGAATTTACTGCCAGCTTAAAGTTACATTTTAGTCCAAACATAAAAGTTATTTTGACAGTCGTTTTACTACATTTGAGGACCAAATATAATTCATGTCTACATACTGCAGTTTTGACTGTCTGGGACAAACCATCAACAGTTGCCTTTAAACTTACACAACAAACAAAAACACTTAAAACAAGTAATGCCAATACACTTTCAAAATAAAACAGCAGCCATGTCCCCATGTTTAAGGGCGCAGTTATTTTCTTCTCAAAACAAATAAAGATTAATTACATTACAGATGTAAATATGTCCAATTTATAAGGAACAAAATGATTTTCTAGGTTACCTGATATCATTTATAGAAGGAAAATGTTTCCACTGAGAGACTGGAGTCAGAAATAAGCCTATACTAAATAGGCGAGGCCTACAACAAGACTATTGTAAAATTGTTAGGTAAATTTTCCTGAAATATAGCCTAACATATAAACTACCTACTTACTGAGGGTGGGGAATTAATTTGTATGAACATTAATATATAATTGAGGGAGTTTGGGGGCAATGTGACATTTAAGCAACTTTACAGGACAGTTCCCTCAAACCCTCATGACTTTTCTGCAGTGTGGCAAAAAAATTTTGTCCAGTCATTGGAGTTAATCTGAACTAATTGGTCCCAATATAAAATAATGTTGTAGCCTGCAGGTTTCATTTGGTCTCTCTGTTTTTTACCTGGCCAGGCTAACCAAACAATGTCTTGCCTTCATTATGTTGCCACACATTTCTCTAATTCCACAGCACAGTTCAAACTAAACATCGAGCCTGTACATAGGCTGTTAGTACACAGTGCTAATTTGACATCCATACAAAATTTGGATTTTAAATATTAATAGAAATATAGGTCTGTAATATGATATTGAAAATCAAATACATTATGAAGCATCAAGAATCTACAGCAGGATAATTTATCCTTAAAAAAATCTGATGTGTTAGAATAGAGCAACAGAAATAAATGTGGTTATCGTGCATAGACTTCATATTAGTGTAACAACACATTTAGTAGATTTGAGAGGAAAATTATAATCCTAATCCCAATGCTCTTGACATTACATCTGTCTCCATTTTTCTGCTTCGTATTACTGTTTATAAATGTTTTAATACACGTTATTAATCAAAATCTGAAGAGTTTTGGCTGAAGTTCCTCATTCCTGAAATTCAAAAAATGCATCTAGAATCCTCTGGTTGCCTTGCAACTGCTCTCAGCCTGAAGATATTGTCTTGGCACTGGTGACATCACATCTCACCTTATCAACCAATTAAAATGCATCAAAAAGTTCCCTTGCACTAGCAGTGTTTCAACCAATAGATGGCAGTCACTACACACACTTATGACGTAATATGAGAAAAGTCAGTTAATTTGCACTAAAATGTCAAGATTAAGACCTAAATCAATCAAAAACACTATTAAATACTCTTTATCCTCAATTTTTCAGCTGGGAAAAGTGGTTTAGAGCTTAAGTTACTCTTTGAGAAGAAAAACTGCTTGTAATTTTTTGTAATATTTACACTTTAATATAGTTTGTATTATTTATTTCCTTGTTCACTTTAATTGCAGTTTAATGAGATTATTGTGCTGAGAATTTAAATGACTAAGATTTTTTTCTAGAAGTCATTGTGGTGAAAGGGTTCATGCAGCAGAAGTTTAAAGTCTAGCTTTGTATATGTTTTCAGACTGATCAGCGCTTCACTTGGATTTCTGTGCTCCTGATCAATCCAAAGCAGCTCGGGATGCCCAGGCTCATACTGCAGAGGGTTCCAGCGCCAGCTGTGCCCAGCTGCTCCTCTGCAGTCTCAGGAACCAGCTCTCTCTGTCACAGACTTACTGGCTACCCTGCTACCTCCCCTTCCTCCTCATCCTCCTCTTGGTTCCCTAATGACCTCTCTCCAAGCTCTACCTGTGCTTCACCCTCTGCTTGTGCCTCCTCTCCCAGCTCCAGTTCATGCTCTCTGTCTAGTTCTTCCTCCTCTTATTCAAGCTCCTCAGGGAGCTCTTCTCCTTCTTCTTCTTCCTCTTCTTCTCCTTGTTCTAGTCCCTCCACTTCCTCCTCATCCAGCTCTGCTTTCTCTGGCAACTCTCCTAGTTTTTGTGCTTCTTCATCCTGTTCTTCTTGCTTCTCTTTCAGTCCCAGTGAAGTCCCAGAGGGTAAACACTGGGTTCTGGTGCCCGATGAGAGGAGGTTCCTAAAATGTAAACTCAAATTGGTGCCAACAGTGCACTCCCCTAAGAGGACTGCAGAACCCAGCAAGGTTTACACACTCCCTCAGCCACCCACCAGTCGCACACTCCCTCGGCCACACACCAGTCGCACACTCTCTCGGCCACATACC
>JAQLOL010000007.1:16786996-16816081 GCA_029783665.1 Naso thynnoides | reverse complement strand
ACACACCAGTCGCACACTCTCTCAGCCACACACCAGTCGCACACTCCCTCAGCCACACACCAGCCGCACACTCTCTCAGCCACACACCAGTCACACACCTATACATTCACTCACCAAGCTCATAACTGCTCAGCCACACACCAGCCGCACACTCCCTCAGCCCCACACCAGTCGCACACTCCCACAGCCACACACCAGTCGCACATTCCCTCAGCCACACACCAGCCGCGCACCTCTACATTCACACACCAAGCTCATACCTGCTCAGCCACTCACCAAGCGTATGTACCATCAGTTCCACAAAAAGTGCCCACAGTTTAAAACTGTAGAAGATGTTAAGTGGGTCAAGAAGCTGAGAGGCATCATTGATAAAAGAAACAGGCCGCACAGCGTTAGTGGAACCAAGAGAGCTGCTGGACCTCCACAAAAACGCTCTATGACCAATTAATGTGTATATATTTCATTTCACTTGAGGTTTTTTATGAAATATCATTAGTTCTTTGGAATAAATTTAATTATCTGTATGTTGTTCACAGTGATTTTATTGTGGTTTTGTGTAATCAGATTTTCTTTAAGTTATATGATTTCATCAGATCGATTTTCTTGGAATTTGTTTTTGTGATTTAATCTAATCAAATTTTCTTAAAATTAATTAATGGTGATTATATCTGATGAGATTTTCTTGGATCAATTTTTGGTGATTTTCATCTGATCAGATTTTCTTGGATCAATTTTTTGTGATTGTCATTGACCATACAAAGGGCTCGAATGTCTTCTGATTGCTCCTTTAAATCAACCCACTGCCGAGCTCCTACCTTGCTACTCCCGTCTCCCACCCTGCTGCTCCTGCCTCAGCACCCATCTCCCAACTCCACCTTCATGTATCCACCTTGCTGCTCCTTTTTTTCTGCTCAAGCCTCCCACCTCTTGAGATTACCTCCCAACCTTCAGTCCCTACTTTGCACCTTCCACCTCTAAATTCCTACGTCTCACATCTCAACCTACTCTTCTCTTTTTTTAGCTCCAAACTCTTGGTTGTCAGGTGTGTTTACAAAATAATATCTAGGATAATGATGAGGTAAAATGTGGATCACCGTTTGCGTTGACAGTCTGCACATTCTGTCATGCTACTTCTGCCTTGGGTTTTTGTTTTCGCTCTGCCTTGTGCTCTCTCTTTCTCCCCCACTGTGTGCATGTGTGTGGAGTGTAAACGTGTGTGTGCTTGTCTGAGTGGGAACAGATCTACCGGACCAGGAAGGAGCCACTCCAGCAGCATCTTATCCTGTAATGAAGACTTCAGATATTTAACACCTCCACAACAACCTTGCCAGATCGTAGTGAGTGATCAGTTGTTTTGTGCCTTTAGCATCGTTTTTGAAAAGTTGAATACCTGTTGCTTTTTGCATTACACTTATCCCGTCCTCCTCCTCCTCCTGACTCTCACCCTGCTTTGGTTCTGATCCAAGTCTCCAGCCACCATCCTTGTCTACTCTGTATGGGATCCCCATTCAACTGAAACCATCCCGGGACGATGCTCGACCTTTTCAGCTTTACTTTTCTCCACCTGGACCCCCGGCTAGGCTAAGCTCCAATTCTCCGCTCTGCCCTAAAGGTGAGAAATAATGTTGCAAACACCTGAAGTGTATCTTTTAATTTTAACATCATAATTTTCTCAGAACAAACTCCAGTGCAGTAAATATAATTGGGAAAAGCTTCAACTTCTCTAGTCTGTAGTCTTTGCATATCCTCTACTGTATAATTTACAACGTGGTGATTCAGCATATGTTTTCAAAAATTGTGTGTAAGACAGTGAATAGTTAAAGAAACATATCAACCTCTAAATTTTGATTTTTATCATAACAAATGCTTTCATAAACATGCTTTGTTTTACTAACTCCCACTTCAAACTGTGTCAACAGGAGCATGTGACTGTCAAGATGAAGATGCAGCAGGAATTGAACCGGACATGAGAGGACCATTTGCAGATCACCACAAATAAATCAAGACAGCCAGAGGAACAAGAAATGAGCTTTAGGACCAAGAAAGAAAAAAAATCTTTTGCATTTGAACATTCATGTTGTGCTACTAATATGTGTAGTTTTCTTTTTTTTATTTCGACATTTGTTTTAATGAATAAACTGTTACAATGTGTTATCGTAAGCATCACTATGGTTCATTCTGGAGTTTAATTTTCCAAATAGTGAAACATGATAACCTTTTTCATAACATTTAATGGTGTGCAACTGTTTGTGTTACACTGTACAAAAAACAGGATGTTTGCTGTGTTTGGCTTGTGGACATTTGTGCTATTTTCCAATAATGGCATCTTCCCACAAACTAAACAATACTGATTTTATTACTAGCATTTACTTAAACTTTGCAGAAAGAATTAAA
Source organism: Naso thynnoides (assembly GCA_029783665.1). Classification (NCBI taxonomy): domain Eukaryota; kingdom Metazoa; phylum Chordata; class Actinopteri; order Acanthuriformes; family Acanthuridae; genus Naso; species Naso thynnoides. The sequence goes on along the minus strand of JAQLOL010000007.1, from coordinate 16,813,687 downwards.
CTTAAGTCCAATCTCCCTGTAAACCAAGTGACATCACAGCAACTGTCATTCAGCGGGTTTCAACAGATTGTAAAATTAATGTTTAAGTGTACTGTAGCTTTTTCCAGAACAGGGAAAACAGACATTTAGGTTATTTGTTGACTTATTGTTTTATCTAAGACCAGATTTAACCAGAAGAAGGGACACATCCAGAACAGCTGCCGATCCGTTAAGTTGTAATTAATTGATTTTCATTCATCTCCTATTTTAGAGTTTTAGAAATCAGAAGACCTCAAAACCTTTACAGAAAACTCTGTCAAATTAAAACAAAGGGGAGATAAAGATGGACAGATTGTACAAGAGATTTTATTATGTTAACACAATTTACAATGTGTTCCATAAACTAAGTACACCTGTCCAAGTGTTGTATTATACCCTCTTATATTCCCTGCCCTCCTGCTCTTCACCGTGTGCTAATGCCAAGACAGGATCTGCTGCTGCTGCTGCAGGTTCATCCAGTTCATTGTCACTGGCCACTCAGTAATTCTTGCAGAGGTTTTGCAGAGCACAGTGTGTCAGCACCAATAATTTCACCAGTTCAGTGTCAGTGAATGGATTTAGTAGCTGGTCTGATATGATGCAGAAACCAGTACTGACCCCGACAGTGTTCCTGTTGTGAACTGGGGAGTGATTGCAATGGCCAACTACCACAGAGTGGACAAACCCAAAACAGCATCATGCAGGCTCCCAGAAAGTCCTGCACGGTGCACACACATTCCAGAAAAGTCTCCTGAGTGTGTACATTTTATTTTTTTCTGTACACACAAGTACAATACCAACCTGGGCTCTTGTTAAACTATTATATCAGTCAAAAATTCATAGACAGCAAACCTTGTAATGTGTAGGTAGACCTGATGGGATAAACCACCAACGACTGTGGACTGGAGGTTGAAGTTAATGTCAGAAACCATTAGGGGTGAGGGAAAAAAATCCATTTAGCATAATATTGCAATATTTTGCATGACTATAGTATCAGTTCATAGACCCAAAGTATTGCTTCTTTATTACATAAATTCTTAATACTGTTGCAAATACAAACTCAACTTTCTGGGTAACAGAAAAATACAAATCAATTGCCTTTTCAGTCCACTAGATGGTGCTAAGTGCACAGTGTTTACTGAGGTAATGATGTTGACAAAGTTTTCCTTTGGGAAAATAATTTGCAGTAGAAAAAGGTTTAAAATAATCAAAATGTTTGATACAGCAATACTCAACATATCGCAAAATTGTTAGAATACATCATTGGGCCTCTGGCGATTCCCACCCCAAGACACCATGCACGTAAGAGAAAAAGGTACACATTTGTAGCAGTAAATTAAATAATATCTACAAGTTTGTATTCTCACAGACACATGGCTATGCGTTCCTACTCCCAGCCAAACCTGCTGAAAGACTCTCCTCACTCTGCTCCAGGCAAGTCCATATCTGCCCAGGGTATTCGCTCACATCCAGAGATAGGCCACTGCAAGCTGAGCCCCACTGCTGAGCACCTGACCAGGTCACATCCTGCTCTTAATGCTAAACAGCCCGAGGTCAAAGCCAAAACCAAGAAAGTCAAGAAAACAGACAAACAAAGAAAACAAACAAACAAACCAACAAGAAAAATCACCAAAGATCCTGTTCTACTAACTGGCCTCAGTACTTGGAAACTGTCCCATAAATTGTTAGGGTATAAGACTTCCCTTTCCCCTTTTTCCCCAGTTTGGAAAAATCCAAGTATTACATGTTGTCAAGATGACACTTTTAAATCTTGGTATGATAAAGGTATACAGGAAGTTTGTCACCTGTTTGAAAATGTGACTTTTCTTACTTTCGCTCAGCTTCAACAGAAATATGGATTACTCTCTTCCCATTTATTTGGATTTTTTCAAATAAGACATGTAGTGAATACTGTGAATGGTTCTCGTCAAGAACCTAAGTCATCAAAAACTGATGTTAAATTAAACAATAAGGAGCATAACGAGGAAAAAGTTATTTCAAAGATTTTTAACACCCTTATTAAATGTTCTATGGTAAATACAGATCATCTGAGACGAAAGTCGGAACAAGACCTTTATATGGAAATACAGTAAGAGGATTGGTCTCACATTTGTAAGCAAGTTCATAAATGCTCTTACAATTTAAGGCATAAACTAGCTCTATTCAAGATGATTCATATGATTCATTATACTCCAGGGAAATGACATAAAATGACCAGCGAGATGTCATTTCTCTGCTGTAAGAGAAAGTAAGAAACAAAAAGGCACGTTTCTACATATGTTTTGGTCATGTGACTCACTTTCTTTTTTTGTTGGAAAAATGTGCAGTACCCCAGTTAAGCTAACCCTCCATAGCTTGAAAAGGAGTATTTTTAGCACAGACAAGAATCGTATCAATCTTTTTTCTTATTCTCAATTGCAAAAGAAGATGGATAGAAGTTCAAAAATGGCAGAGAATGAAAAATTGGCAAATATGTTACTTTGTTTGTGTTAAAGGACTTCCTGAAACTCAAAAAAATCCAAAACAAAATAAAACAAACAAACAAAAAAAATGAGCACATAACGGCTCAAAGAATCCCACACAAACTGTCAATTAACTGTTAAACTCTGTTATACTGTGAAATTCTGGTGTTTTGTTTTGTTTTTTTGCTTGACATTATCAGCAAATTTATGCCACGGACTTTACATAATAAAAATAATTATGATTATTTATCTTGCTTCTTATTTCTAATAATAACAAAAGTGCACAACATATTCAGCACTTGTCTCTCAATCACCATTTCATCCATTTTGCTGCTAAATGAGACGGAGAAAAACAGAACATTTTATAACACTGGGAATGTGTAAAGGGTTAAAAACAGATGTTAAAAAAGATGAATATTCATAGAGTGCAAAGAGTTAAAGAAAGGATGTTGAAAAAGATAAATATTCATTAAGAGTAAAGGATTAAAAGTAGGTACAAAATGTTAAAACAGTCATTGGAAAAATATCAGTTCATTATGGGTCCATTGTTAAAAATATGAAAAGTTCATTGCTAGAAATTAAGTAAATATGGTTAAAATAGACAATCCAATTATGTTTTATTTCTAATTGTGTGCTAAATGGTGTTTAAAATGTCCATTTTCATTGAACTTGACCTGTTACAGTGTTATCGCGATACTCAAACATGTCAGTAGAGGGCGCGCTGCGCTTGTGAGGCTCTTAACACACACAGAGGTAGACGCGTTGATCTGAACGGACGCAGAAGTTTTCTGCCTCGTTGTTTACGTGTACAGGTGGGTTAAAAGTCCTGTAAAACACATGAATGTATCCCAAAATAAGGGACAAGAGTATCATAAATGTGTAGTGAAAATGTAGTAAGTTAGAGCTGAGTAGTTATGCGGTAATGTATGGAAATATGCTGTTTTGTGGTCGGCTGCAATGCTAGCTTAGCACGTCTGTTGTTAACTGCTAAGGTAACATGCACAATACAATGGAGATGCTAATGAGACGCGCCAGGTGGTTGTTTTGTTCTATGAAGTGAGTTGAAGAGACGTAAAGGGCTAGTACATAGGTTTTATATTGTGTTGAACTGTTTCCCTTTATGCCGTGTATGTGTTTATTTAACTGTAAAGAAATGTAAAGACAGTTTGTGAATGTTAAACAGTGCAGTAGTAATAAGAGAGCTGAATTTAGTAGTTGCTCATTATAAAGCTGCATATTATTGTTGTTTGTAATGTAATGTAATGAGAGAATTGGACTAATTGAAATGTTACGGTAGCAAAATGGGAATATAAGAGTTTTTTGGTTGTTTTACTGGTAAATTGGTAATATGTAAATGCAACAAAGACACATTTGGACATGTACATTATTTTACAGTGCTTCGCAGTTTAATGTATTTGCATATGCTGTGGATAATTCTGTATTTTTGGTTATAATAGAAATCTGTTGTAATATCCTGTACATGTTATACTGTTACTTACCTGGAGCTACAATGAGCGTTTGTTTAGTCTCTTCTAGGAGCAATATGTTATTGTCATTTGTGACATTAAATAATTGATTGTTTTTCATTTCTGTAGCAGAATAAATCCTTCCGTTGATCTGAAGGGATGCTAAAGTTTTCTGCCTCTTTGTTTACACATGTGGAGACACACAGACAGTGGCAGCAGGGTTTCTATTCATACTCCTCCCTGACACCCCTAGGTCAGGGGGAGGCCACAATCTTTGGGGTTTGTCCGGGATTAGCTCCATCTCCTGATGACAGCTAATCCATTAAAGAACCTGACATCAAGTTCCTGGACCAACATGCTGCAGCAGCAACTCTAGAGGTGAAAAGATGTCTGCTACAAGACCTGCAAAGGGGAATCCAGCGGCAGCTCCACCAGCTGATGCCCTCCGCCAACTCAGATGCGCTCTACCAGCTGGCAGTGTCTGTCAAGGATGATGTAGAGGAAGATCTACCAGGGGATGATGCTACAGGTGTGGAACTCTATGACTTCATCGTGGACTTTTTGAAAAGTGGCCAGTTGGCAAGTGGAGAGGACCAAGGCATGCCAAACCTGTTAGTCTTCAAAGATCTCGTCACTGAACTGCAACAACCTCCAGCGGCTGCAGAGGAGCAACATGAGCTCAGGGAAGAGGCTGAACCAGTGGTGGCACCTTCAGCAGTAAAAGTCAAGGCAGACATATCACCAGTTATAGCCAACCAGGTCACTGATATGATTAAGTTGACAGATGTTGCTGCTTTACTTCCTCGTAGAGAATTCAAGATACACAGTGGACAGATCTCTGACTCAGATCCTGATGTTAGCTGTAGCTCACCGTGCAGACAGATTGATGAAGGGTCGAAGTAATTCGTATAGTCGTAAAGATAATCAAACCTGGTACCTTTAAAGACATGCTGATGACAAAAGACGGGTTAACTGTAGCTGAGCTCAAGCGTTTTCTCCAAGCACACTTACGAGACAAAAGTAGTGCAGAGTCTCGAGGGTTTGGAGCACAAGGGGCGTAAGTGACATTTTGGGGTGAAATGACATTTTTGTATCATTGGAAAGGTCTTGACAAGTTCTGTCCAATCAGAAAAAAAAACACTAAAGGCCTAAGTAAAAACATTAAATTCAGTTTGGAGCAAAAAAGGCGTAAGTGCACTGTGTTTGGTGCGCATAAGGTGTAAATGACACACTTGCACTGACAGAACCTGCACTGGCCCATTTTGACTGTCATCATGGATGGTAATGCCAGAGAAGAGCTCACAGAAGCCGAGCAAATGCTGTTACACATCATTGGAGAACTTCCACTTGAACTAGATTCCATTGGTAAGGAAATAGCTGTATAATGGAAGTAGTGTTGATAAAGTTTTGGCCTTTTTATCAACATGTTAACCGGTATCCTCACACTAAGCTAATGCTTACTAGCTAGCTAGCTAATCACAGAGCCATACTGCTAAAGATCACTTGTTCTATAGCTCCTAGTTAGTGCTGACAAAGCTTAAAAGTGGTACCATTGATGAATGAATGAATGAAGTCATTCACATATATTATGCATGTGACTTTCAGTAAGTCAGAATATATGTGTTTATCATAAAAACATATTTTTATACAAATATCGACATCGGTATTGTCTACTGGCCATAACAGCAATGTCAAAATTAGTTATTGGCATCGGCCACAATGTTCACATCAGTGCACCATTCAAGAATAAATAAATAAATAAACAAGTATTGTGAATAATCCATTGGCTATTATGTCAGATGAAACTCAGGGTGAGGCAGCTTTCAATGAAGAACAGAACTGGGAGATGGTAGATACCACTGAGGCCACAGAAACCAGGGAGGAAGCAAGAGAGACGGAGAATTCTGGAGATAAGGAAGCTAGGGATGAGAGACAGATGCCAGACCCCAGTGATAACATCAGAGAGGAGGCCAGGGATGGAGAAAAGGAGCAGGGACCCAGAGAGGAGACCAGTGATGAGGGAGAGAAGAGAGGGAGGAACAGGAAAAGAGACCCAGACAGTTGGAAAAGAAATCAAAGGACGCGCTTGAGAAATGCTGGTCTGACCTTTATCAACCGCCGGAAGAAGGTAGTGCAGGGCAGGGCAGTAAAAGCAAAAGACTGCACGACATGCAGAAGGAAGTGCAGCACTTATATCAATGAAGAACAAAGGGCAGACATTTTCAATCATTTTTGGGGGATGGGGGACAAAATTCGACAGAGGGATTTTGTGATACATCATGTTCAATAAGAAGAGAAGAAAAGAGAGTCAAAACCAGGCTCACATAGAACACTCTGACTTACAGTCTCACTATAAATGATGCCAAGGTGAAGGTTTGCAAGGACTTTTTCTTAAAGACTCTTGATGTCTCTGAAAAGTTCACCAGATCTGCTCTTGCGAGCTCAACAGCTGGGACATGCCAAAGTGTGAGAGAAAAGAAGAACCAAAGAACAAGATCACAAGTGCTGCCATTAATACAGTCAGGGAGCACATCAGGTCCTTTCATACAATTGAAAGCCACTTCTCTCGCAAAGACACAGCAGAGGCCTATCTGGAGGGGACACTGAATGTGAAAAAAATCTATGAGCTTTACAAGGAAAAGTGTGCGTGAGTGTCACACAAAACCAGGTCATGTCAAACAAAGCATGTACAGGAAGATCTTCACCTCTGAGTTTAACATAGCTTTCCATATCCCTAAGAAGGATGCCTGCAAGATGTGTGAAAACTTTAGAAATCTCCCTGACCATGAGAAGTTCCTCCATGCTGCTGATTATCAGGCACATCAGGTACGAAAAGAAAAGGCGAGAAATCACAAAAAACAAGATAAGGAGCTAGGACAGAGTACAGAGTCGGTAAGGACCTGTACCTTCGACCTGGAGCGGGTCCTTACCACTCCTTGGAGTAATGTTAGTAGTTTGTACTACTCCAGGACACTCAGAACATACAACTTAACAGTGTATGAGATGGACACTAAAGTTGCTCACTGTTACATGTGGCATGAAGGTGAGGGGGGGGAGAGGATCTTCGAAGATTGGCACGTGTCCAAAAATACCTTCAGAGCCTCAGTCCTGAGGTTGACCACGTTATCCTATATTCAGACACGTGTGGAGGCCAGAACAGAAATATTGGCTTCAGCACAATGTGCCTCCAAGCAGTCCAGGAGCTTCCCCTCCGCATCATTGACCATAAGTTCCTGGAATCCGGGCACAGTCTGATGGAGTGTGACAGTGTGGCAGTGGTGACGGCTCGGAAGACTGTGCCTGTCTACACTCCAGAGGGTTATTACACTCTGGTCAGAGGTGCCAGGAGGAGCCAGCCCTACAAGGTCCATGAGCTCTGTCACAAAGACTTCATAGATTACAAAACAGCAGCAGAAGGGAAAATCAAAAACAAGAAAAAAGACGCTGATGGAGAGCAGGTAAAAGTCATTTTAAAAAAAAGTTAAGTAGCAATTCACTGCACTTTAAAATGGTTAATGTGCTCACTGTATTGTTGATATCATGATCAAATAGCCTACATTCTTTTAATTCAGGTCAGCTGGCTGAAGATGAAATGGATGCGGTATATGAAGGAGTAGAAGAGTGCCATCCTCTTCAAATATGACATAGATGCCCCATTCAAGAAACTTGTAGTAAGCAAGGAGACAAGACTGTCATCATCTGCACCTCTGCCCACCCTGTATGACAGTCCTCCAGGCATCAGTGGTCTCAAGAAAAAAGACCTGCTCGCCCTCTGTCAGAACGGGAGTATTGCACAAATCTACATGGACTTTTACAGCTCCATGAAATTTGCAGACTGAATGGTGTATGTGTGTAAGCAAGCGGGGATGTGGTGTGTGTAGGTCAGGGAGGGCGGTGTAGGGATGTGGTGTGTGTAGGTCAGGGAGTGGTGTGTGTTTAGGTAAGGGGAGGTGGTACCTGTAAGTGAAATGGTGATGTGTGCAAACGAGAGAGGATTTAAAACAGTGTAAGAATGAACTGGGGGGGGATTTCAACCCCAGGAAATTAATTCAATGGACACAAGTCCGAAAGCACCCAACAGATGTGAATTATAATATAAAAAATATATATTTTATTAATACTCAATTATTTTAAAAACAAAATTTAAATAGTACAGCCAGTGATATCTAACTGTTAGATGCTATAACAGTTCGATCACATATGCTCTCTTCCTCTGAGGTTGTCACCAAGTAAGTGGTGGACCCAAAAACAGAACAAGATTTTATCACAGCATGTACACATGCTTAACAGCTGCTGTACAACTTCAAAATATGAAGTTGAAATCATTTCAACTCAGTCATTAGCCCCTCTCCACCAAAAAGAAGTGGGACTTGTTGTGTTGTTGACACATGTACTTGTGTGCGCACGCTTGCATGTACACAGGTTTGATACCTATCATCACCATGAGAGGCATCGCTTTCCTCCTTTCATCTTATTTAGGCTGCAGTAGACTAATTAGCTTAAATATTATTTTCTTGTTTGTTTGTTTTTTAGGGGAGGCATGTTGGTTTTTATTTATTCATTTATTTATTTATTTCCCTTTGCGGACAATAAATGAATTTGAATCTCTGAATCTTTCGTCTTTCTTTCTTTCTTCTTCTTCTTTTTTTAAAATTTAAACTGGCTTTATTGGCATGACCATTAATTCACACACCTGATTTCATACAATTCTGCTTTGGACTGTAGGTGTGAAACGGGGCTGGATGTAGCTTTTAATTCCATCTCAAAAGTAGCCTATATAGCCTATTAGCCCTACTGATTTGTAGGCTGTGGCTACATTGGCTTGAAAATCCAAACCCTAAACGTAACCCTAGTTGATTTTGTATGAAATCTCATTAGATTCTTTGGAAAAGGTTTAATTATCTGTATGTTATTCACAGTGATTTTATTGTGGTTTGTAAATCAGATTTTCTTTAGGTTATGTGATTTCACCAGATCGATTTCCTTGGAATTTATTTTTTGTGATTTAATCTAATCAAATTTTCTTAAGATTAATTAATTCTGATTATATCTGATCAGATTTTCTTGGATTTATCTTTTTGTGAATTTCATCTGATCTGATTTTCTTGGTTCAGTTTTTTGTGATTTTCATCTGATCAGATTTTCTTGGATCAATTTCTTGTGATTTTCATCTGATCAGGTTTTCTTGGATTTAATTTATTGTGATTTTACCTGATCAGACTTCCTTTGAATTGATTATTGAGATTTTTCTATCCAGACTTGATTTGATTCGGACTGTACTGAGGACAGTGTCTTTGTTGCTGTACTGGCTTTGGTCTGGGTGCCTGTCAGACAGATGGTTGGTTTAGAGGTGTAGCCTGACTCTCCCACATATCTGACCCTCAGTGAAATGTCTTTCTGGCTGGTAAGAAATGGATGACAAAAGCTTGTGATGGAGCGTCACATGTCCATCCAACCTAGACCAACAAAATGGGGTCAGCAGTAAGAAGGACCAAAGTTTAGGGGTGAAAAAAGGGCAGAAAAGAAGCATTCAGTTCCTCCTCACAGCAGTGAAAGAGAGGATGGCGATCAATGCTGTGAGCTGTAAGATGAGTTCTGTACCAGAGTATCGTGGCAAATCTGGAATGACTCATGAAACAAGTATAAGTTTTACCTTGTCACTATAGTAGGTACTATGAACACATGTGTAAAACTCTCCCAGCACACTGTTAGTTATCAGCAGCTTTTCCAGCCCTTTCCATGGCCACCCAAACCAGGTGTTTTTAATGGAGAGACATTGGGACCTCCTACCTTCAACCCCCACCTACTAGTCTTCACCTGCCTCTTCTCAGCAGCCACCGCTGAAGTCCCACCTCGCTGCACTCAGCTCCGACATCCCACCTCAGAGCTCCCATCTCCCCCCTCTTAGATCCCACCTACTGACTCCCATCCCCATTCTCCCACTTGTGTCTCTTCATTAAAAACATCTTCTTCAGGTGACCACAAAAAGGGCTTCAACCTTGCTGCTTCCAACCTACACTTCATAGCTCCCACCTAACTGCTGCCAGCTCCCACCTGTCATCTCTTAGCTCCCACCTGCCACCTCGTTCCTTATAGTGTCCAGCTCGCAGGACTAGGTAGGACTTAGAGGTGGGAGCTGAGAGCAATGAGATGGGAGCTGAGAGGTCAGAGGTTGAAGCTTAAAGCAGCAACGTTGGAGGAAAGAGGTTGGACATGGATGTTAAGAGGTAGGAGATAGAAGCCTGGGTGCAACTGAGAGGAGGAAGATTGGAGCTGGTAGGTGGGATTCAGAGGTGGGAGCTGAGAACAAGATGGGAACTAAGAGGTGGGACATGGTGGTGAACAGGACAGAGGTAGAAGATGAGAGCTCTGAGGTGGGAGGTGGGAGCTTATTGCAGTGATGTAAGAGCAAAGACGTGGGACATGGTGGTTAACAGCTGAGAAGAAGTGGGGTCAGGTGTGTTTGCAAAATAATATCTAGGATAATGATGAGGTAAAATGTGGATCACCATTTGCATTAACAGTCTGCACATTCTGTCATGCTACTTCTGCCTTGGGTTTTTGTTTTCGCTCTGCCTTGTGCTCTTTCTTTCTTTAGACAAGCTTCAACTTGTCTAGCCTGTAGTCTTTGCATATCCTCTGCTGTATAATTTACAATGTGGTGATTTAACATATGTTTTCAAAAATTGTGTGTAAAATAGAGAATAGTTAAAGAAACATGTCAACCTCCAAATTTTGCTGTTCATCATAAAAAATGCTTTTGTAAATATGCTTTGTTTTACTAACTCCCATTTCAAACTGTGTCAACAGTAGCACGTGACTGTCGAGATGAAGATGCAGCAGGAATTGAACCGAACACGAGAGGACCATTTGTAGATCACCACAAATAAATCAAGACAGCCAGAGGAACAAGAAATGAGCTAAAAGAAGATTTTATCACAGCATGTGTACATGCTCACAGAAAGCTTAAACATTACATGTGTTTAGCTTTATGCAGTATGTCATACATTATATAGATCCTGGTATTATTGTGTCACCAAACAGAAGGATGCCAGAAAATATGTGTGTGTAACTTCTTAGTTCGTTATGATTCAAGGAGTCTGGAATGTCTTCAAGGCTCATCTTATCATTACCTCCAGACACCCACAGTCTGCTCACACAAGTCTGCCAAGTGTGAAGGACAGTAAGTAGCCAAGTCAACATATCAATTGAAAACTCTTATGAAAAACAGAATCAAATGTTCCTCCATGATCATTAATTTCTGCCACAGTTTTACTCTTAAAACAATTTTAGTTTTAAGATTATTATTTAACCGTAGGAGATATGTACATGTGTTGTAGCGTGTGATGAAGTGTAATCACAGTGTGATTAAAATGCAGGAAAATGTATAATATACACCCACCCCTCCCTCTCTGCTTTTGATAAGGTTGCATGCAGCATCTGGTACATCTCAGCCTCCCTTACATCCTGTCCCCATACTGTAGCTTCCACCCCCCTCTGTAAGCCGGCCCTCCCTTTGGGGAAACGAGTCAACCCTCCTTTGTGCTGCGCTTGGAGCCTGGCCCCATCTGGTACTGAGCACCAAAAGCCAGTTGATTATAGATCCTGGGTGGTATGATCCCTCTATTCACAGTGGCAAGGAGTCATCAAAGAAATATTATAATTCCTGATAATGTTATAAATCAAACATTTTTCAGAGGGGATTTGTCACCAGTCCACAATAACAGCCAAACAAAATCCATTGTGGAAGCAAAAGTCAGAGGTGAAAATGGCCTTCAGTCAGTGCTCACAAAAACAGTACTGTCTCTTTAAATCGACCAGCATCTGTCAGGATGAGAGGGGGGAAGTGAGCGCCTTGCGTGAAATGGTACCCTCGAGTGACATCATGCTCAGCCAATCAGCAGCCTGGTCTGAGCTCTCTCCTCCTCCTCTGTCCCTGAGATGAGTGTGTTCAGGCTGCTGAAGACACGGGCTGGTGCTGGTGCTGCTGCTGCTGCTGCTGTTGGGGTGGATGGTCCCAGTCATGTTCACCTCACATCAGGTACAGCGTGTGTATTTGAGCATGAACGCCTGTTTTCTGTGCTATTTGTTTAGTTATTTATAATGGTGGGTTGCCAACTCCTTGGCTATGGAAATGCATGTAAAGAAGATGATGCATGATGGTGGAGGAGACTGAAGATGGCTTTGTGTGTTTCATAACACTCCTAAGATGATGTCGCCTCCATGACTGTAACCAGGATGGGGTGTGCATGTGTGTTTGATGTTTGTGCTTCAGTCTTAATATGAATTTAGTAGTCATATTTCACATTTATGGGAGGGTTTTTTTTGTTAGTATTAGCCTTTGCTCTGTGACTGGTAATACATTTTTATGATATACTACAGATTAATCGCATAATAAAAGTCAGTTTAAAAATTGTCAGAAGAAGATATCCATTTCATGTGATTTGTGTAAGTGTGTAGGTCGATGTCTTAGACCAGACACACCTTCTTAGCTGCATATACTTGGGATAACATGGCTGGATTTGGGTGTCGACACCCTTTTTCTTATAATCTTTAGGTGTACAGCTTCCTGGAAGGAAAAATGACTGCATAATTTACCTGAAACAGATGACAATGTGCCTCAGTGCTTCGAGTCATCCCCTGTCATCTTGGATGTTTGCAACTCTACTGCTTTCCAGTCATCAGAAATAGTAGGCAGCCTTTACTCACTTCCTGTGCTGGTGTGGAGGTTAACTCCTTCTCCTTTTCTGTCGGCTCAGACGCTCGTGCTCTGCTGCAATGACCTGAACTGTGGAGTCACCGGGGCCAGATACACACCGAGCCCAGTGACAATAAACAGAGATGTGTCCTGCTTTTGATGAGACCAGGGAGCAAAGGTCAGTCTATTTCAGAGCTGCACAACTCACTTACAACAGCTCAAAATTCAGTTTCAGATTCTAACTTGATAAGGTTGCTTGTTCATAGAGCCAGTAGCTGTCATGTCTGGTTTTACTCCAGCAGAATTAACAGTGATTTTGAACTTTTCAAGCTGTGCTCAGGTCCATCTGGTCCTCGACGGGTCCAAAACAAGGCAGCAATGGCAAAGAGAGATTACCTGGTGGAGGCGGCCAAGCAGATCCGCATGGCACTGGACAGTGAGGTCAATGAGGACTATGAGGCAGCCTTCAGTTACTATAAGAACGGGGTGGACTTGCTGCTGAATGGGGTTCAGTGTAAGAGGAAAACATTTTGTCTTTCACACAAGTATTAAAAGCAGTGTTACTGTAAATGGGGAATCACAAGGGGTGTGTCCTCACAAGACATGTGATGGGAACATGTGAGCTGATTTGAAAACAGGAAGTCACAAACCAGAGGTTTATCACATTTTATTTCTGCTGGTCACACATTTCTCTCTAGAGTGTTAATAAATAGCTCTGTGGTAACAGTCCTTACTCTAAACAAAGGCTAAGGTTTTGTCAGGTTTTTGTTAGATTTTCACATTCAGCTTTTTTTGTTAATTTTTTATAGAACTTAGCCCCTTTTTAAAAATTAAAAAAAAAATTTCATACAGTGGATCCCAACAAGGAACGTCGGGAGGCAGTGAAGAGGAAGACGACTCAGTATCTGAAAAGAGCTGAAGAAATCTTCATAACTCATCTGCAGGACAACCTTGGCAAGGGGAGCTCACATTTAGGGGTAAGACAATAGAAAGTCTTGTTGACCATTTTAAAATGTCACTCATTTGCTCTAAATGTGTGGTGAACATTTACTGTCTGTCTGTGTCATGCTAAGTTTTATTTATCTCAGATATTGTGGGAAAAAAATGCATTTCTTGCTTGCAACTCGCTTCGTTGTTCCATGGCTGATATTCTTCGTGGGTTTCACCCTCAGGGTTACAGCAGTCTGAGGTTCCGTCCAATAAGACACTTGAGTTCACCTGTGGAGGACCTGGAGATGTGTAAGGTAGTGGGAGTGACTGATAAGGTGAGACAGACTTTTTCCTGTTAGTGTTGACACTCTTTGATGTTTCTGCTTTGCGATGGTAGCCTGAAGGTGTTGTTATTTTTTTTATTCCAAAGGTCCTGATTGTTCAAAGCATGGTCAACAAGGAGACATTTGTTGTAAAGGTGAGTATTCAGTTGTTCCATCCACAGATATGGCACAATTTAAGAAAAATCTGTGGTGCAGTTGAGAACGGAAAAATTATTGGGCAATGCTCCGTATTATAATAATTTCAATTGAAGGCAGGCCCATTGGCCAACATCTATCCAATGATGGCAGAGATGCTTTGAGGGTTGCCGTCTGGCAGCAAGACAGTCTGTGCAGTGTGTGGCAGGCCAGTCGATGGGAGCTCTCTCCATCCTGTCTCCCTGAGTATCATCCAGCATTGATCTGCCTGAAAGCTCTCACCCTTTTAGCCGATGCAAGTGCACCTCAAATTTCAGTGACCAGAGGGAACGTGATAACAGACGGTCTCTGATCTCTAAAGTGTAAATCTAAGCAGTGCTAATCAAGTCTGATTTAATACACTATTTTTGCATATTATTAATATGTTCATTTTCTCTCCTTTCTAAAGATCATTTGTTAAGTATATTTGTTCTTGCAGAGTCTGGTCAAGTCGAGCTGGGAGAGCAGGGACCAGCCAACCATCATTCCTCAGGGGGTGCCGTACATGGTTAAGCTGCTGAGATATTATGTCAGTGAGGATGCTGTGTATCTGCATCTTGAGCATGTTAAAGGTGAGTTGTTAACAGCTACTCCGTTTTGCTGCTGCTTTTATAGTTCCGGTGTGTTGGATGTAGTGGCCTCTAGTGGTGAAATTGCAGATTGCATCAGCTGAAGATCTTTCCACTTACTCTCCCTTCCAGCCTGTAGGAGAACCTACAGTGGCCGTGAACTTGAAGAAATTGCAAAGTGCACTCTTAAAATCCATTGGTTTGTCCATACTGTAGCCTGGTAAACCGAACCCATAATCCATTTCATGATATAGGTCTGGCCACGCTCAATTGGGGATTCTTTGCAAAATTTGAGAATGTTTGGTAACAGGTTAAGTGTAAAACTATTGGAGCAGCCTTAAAGCAATCAGCATTGACATCGACTGTATGATGTATGTTGTGGGCCCACTAACGTTGGACAGACGAGTGGCTCGGCTATCGGCTGAAGTTACAGAGCTGTTCAAAAATCACATTAATGTTGTTCCATTGTGATAGGTTGTGATTGAGATTCTGACCCGCCATGCATTGTGGAAAGAGACAATTAGACGTTTTCTCTTGAAATAAAATCTCATTATTATTGTATGGATGCAGTTACAAGCTGCTGCTAACCGCTAACTGCTAACAGCGGCAGGTCCGGACTCTTCGTCATCCAGAGACAGTGACTCACACTTTGTAACCTACAGACGAGCGGGAAGGCTGATGTTGGTTTTCCACAAGCTGTAAAATAATCACATACATGCCAATTGTGTTGTGATATTAACTATTTTCATCCGTTTTAGTCCTTTCGTGCTGTTTTTTTCCATCTGTTGTGTCATGTTGTGTTGTATGCAAGGCTGTGTGACTCTGATGTCAGCACAGTCACAGATTGGTAGAAAGACACCTACTAAAAGCTCCTATGCTTCCCTAAGTGTAGTAATCACAGAGAAACAGTCCTTTCCAGGTCACCAAGGTTGTTATCTGTCTGGTAGGAACATTCCTTTTATTCAACATTATGTAGTTTTCAATAACGAGGAGTTTATGGCAGCCTGGTTCACTTTGTGAATAGAACGCCACCCTGTTTGAACCGGCTCTGATGATTTTGTTTTTTTTTGGGGGGGGGGGGGGGTGGAAGGGCTTTTTCATTTCTTTATTGATAAGACAGTTGAAGGATTGGACAGGAAATGGGGGATAGAGAGAGGGGATGACATGTAGCAAAGGGCAACAGGAAGGAACGAACTGCTGCAGCGAGAACACAGCCTCTGCACACAGGGCCTCTGCTCTACCAACTGAGCAACCGGGGCGCCACCATTGCTGCTATTCTTTGCTCCTTACGTCTGATCTAGTGTTTCACCCTCTCATCATAGGTGGGAGGCTCTTCTCCAAGCTGCACAAGCTGAGGAATGAGAAGGCCAAGGAGCACCCAGACTGCCTCACATCTGGCCAGCACAGCATCAAGCTGAGGACCAGCTACACCTCACCCACGATCAGCACAGACTACCAGCACAACAGCAGAGGGAACACAGGAGTGATTCCAGAAAAATTAAGCGACGAGAGCCCAGATACAGACTTCCCCACCTCCTGGGATGAGACTCAGCAACGACTAGAGAGCTGCGGGACTCATTCCTACATCGAGGAGACGGGCTGTTTGCAGAATACACGCTCCGCGGCATCATTTTATACAAAGCTTGACCGTTTAACGCTGCATTCCGGCTCGGGAAGGACACAGGTCAACACACACATTCATCCACCAGCTCCTAGTTTGTGTTTGCACTCCAGCGAAACTCAGGAACAGCCTGCTCTTCCTCTCTCGTGCGACCGTGTCAGTCAAGTCCTTAATGTTATGTCAGAACAGCACACCAAGAAAGCCGGTATGGGACTGACAGAGTGCAGCTCTGAATTTGAAGTGGCTTGGAAGGCTGCAGCTCAAAACTGTGAAAAAAGGAATCCCTATGCAGTAACTGATAGTCATGCACACAGCAAGCTAGAAAGAACTGCACCTCATACAAATCAGACCTCGTTTTTAAAAGCAGGATCACCAAACAGTGAAAATAATGGTTTGAGTTCGTCCCCTGCCATTCTGCATCTTCCTCTCCATTGCCAAACCCAAATCCGTGGCAGAGCATCATGGGATAACAGTGGCTCTCACCAGGGATCTGTTTTGAGTGTTCATCCTACGGATATGGTGACAGACTCAAAGCAGGACAGCAGTCCCACCACAGAGGAAAGAAATGGGATGGTAGTCATCAGAAGCACAGACCGAGCAGTATTTTCTGAGCACACAGACACAAGGACCACCTCAGAGAGCTCCTGGCATTCTCCTGCATCCCTCTGCCAAAGTATCACTGGGAAGCAGGGGACATTTTCAGGGGTCCCTCTAGCCCTCTCAGGAGTGAAGTACAAAGGGGAAACATGTTCCAGTGAGGTTGTAGAGGAGGCCCCTGAACTGAGTCCTAGAGATAACGAGGCACCCGTAAAAGAGCGATCTTTTGTGAGCTGGTTCTCCTCTGGCCCTTCTGGAGCCCCGTCCCACAGGAAGACAGAGGACGTGTCCGCTCTCCTCAGATCAGAAGGATCAGAGAGGCAAGGGGAAGACCAGATCATAGAGGTGGATGGCTGGTGCCATCTCCCTCGCTTTCCTGTCAAGTCCTCCCCAATAGATAAGACGATGCAGAACTGCTGGGGGCTTCCGGAGGCAGAGGTGCGTGTATGGGGGGCTCAGATCCTGCTGGCCCTGGAGAGTCTGCATCAGCAAGGCATACTGTGCCGAGACCTCAACCCCAGAAACGTTCTGCTCACCAGTAATGGTGAGTTCATCACGATTCACCTGTAAAAAAAAATCACATTGTCATTTCATTTCAAAAATTTATTGGATTATAAACCCCTTGAGATGCAGCATCTCATTTTCAAGGAGGGGCTTAAAAAAGCAAAATGAGAGCAACAAAACTGAAAAAGTAAAATACACAAATGATGAAGAATACAACGACACAAAGCAAAACTATTATAAAAACAAGCACATACACATAGGAGCTCTAACACTAACTCACACACAGTCCCCCAAAACCACACCCACTGTATTCCATTAAAATTAGAATTAGTACAAATGTTAAAATTAGAATTAGTACAAATGTCAAAATTAGAATTAGTGCAAATGTCATCAGAAAGTAGATAAACAAATGCATTAACAATGTTGGAATACATTAGGGCTAGCTGTACCCTACCCCACAGAATCACGTATGAAGTCTAAAGTTTAAACATTCAAAAACAAGAGCGAGTTGATTTAGAAAAACAAGCAATGAGGTCTTGAAGGTATGGAAAGAAGTGACTGATCTGAGTTAAACAGGCAAATTATTCCAGTGTGACGGTGCTTTAAGTTTAAAAGATGTGGAAAACTGCAATGCTTTGTTGATCAAACGTTTCAATGTTTTCACAGGAAAGGTGTGTTTGACGTTTTTCGGCCAGTGGAGTGAGGTTCAGTCAGAGATCAGCTCCAAGGCCATGGAACAGATGTACTGCGCTCCAGGTAAAAATATACATCACAGTAAGATGAAACTAGTGGTTGTTCCTTGTTGTAATCTGCCATCTAGTGGCAAGGTTCAGTTACAGCATGTTATTCTGAGTAAGAGTCCACATACTGCACATTGCATAGGAATATAAAGAAATATTGTGCATCAATAAATCTAGATGTATCTGTTTGTATGCTGACAGAAATTGGTGGGGTGTCCAGGGTTACAGAGGCTTGTGATTGGTGGAGTCTTGGGGCCTTGTTGTTTGAACTCCTAACAGGAATGGTAGGCTAATGTACCTTGCACACTGAGTCTTACAGAGTGAAATCTACCACTGTCATTAGCCCATGTTTTTCTTAACATGCTCTGTTGACTGTGCCTCCAGCCACTGTGGCAGCTTCATCCAGCAGGAATCCACTCTCACACCCAGCTGCTCATCCCCGACCACTTGAGCGCTGCAGCTGCATCCCTGCTCACTGAGGTCAGATTTGAAGCTTAAACACCTGCAGGGCTTCTGTTCTGAACATAATGCTCGGCGACCTTAAATTCTTACACACACAGGGTAATTTAATCTCACTCTGCATTATGCTGCTCCACAGTTGCTTCAGTTTGATGCTGGCTATCGCCTGGGCTCTGGAGGTGGAGGTGTGTGTGACATCAAGTGCCATCCCTTCTTCAGCAGCATCTCCTGGAAAGCTCTGAGCTGCTAACAGTCGCGGCTGCTGCACCTCTGATCCCTCTGTCTTGCATTTGAAGTGAAGATGAACAGTCAGTGGACTCCAAGTTTCCTTGTTAGGCCAGAATGGATGCAGCACCAGATCTGGGTGTCCTTTGCATTTTTGTGCTTCCCAAAGAAAAATGACTGAATAAAAGCTGAAACATGAACAAAACTGATAAACCTTGTCCCTTCAAAAACATGTAACAAAAGAATATTATTAAAAGAAAAATATCATTATATTATTTTAACATTTGAATATAAAAACCATCCGGACTGTCGGCCTTCAAATATTGTAGAAAAACAAGCATATTAGGCAATAAATTGTTATCTCTTTATCTCTGGCATTTATTGCACCATTTAGACCTTTTTCTTTATGTTATTATTAATTGATTGCTTTAATGTCCCATTTACAGTTTATTACTGTAGATGTAAGGCTAGGAGATATAAACTTTACATATCAATATATTTAAAACCTTGGACAGCCAGTATTAAGTAAATCCCACAAAAAGCCACAATTTCTCATCAGATGTTGGAGGTACAAAGTGAGTCAAGGCTCAGTCCAGCTGGTTGAGATGAGAATTTTCTCTTAGGAATTCACATATGTGTCTCAGCTAAAGAAGTTTAGCTTGACATGGAACCCACGGATGGGCCTTTTTAAGGTAGAAAGCTGTTTTTCATCTTTTCAGTTAACAATCCTGAAACCCACTAACATACATGCGACAAGTTTAAAGAAAAATGTAAGAGAAACACTGAAAAATTCAGTTGTATAAGCAGTTAAAGGGATAGTTCAGTATTTATGAAGCGAGGCTGCATGAGGTACTTCTGCAGGTGGCGATCAGCGGTGTCATTTTTAGGACAAGGGGCGAGATCGCTGAACTGAAAGTCGGCATTGTGCTGGTGCAGATGGGGTCAGCAAAACACTGTTTTCAGCCACATGTATAAATGCTTCCCTAAAATATCAATATCCGTTCATCTGTATGCTAAATTTAGGATTTTTCCACTGCTTTAGTTTGCTGCCAGAGAGATATTTTGGCACTACACTGCGCACTGTATCACTCAGCTAATTAGTTGTTTGGCTCAGATGGTAGCAAGATGGTCGCCAAAATAAACAGCTGTCTGGTTGCAAACTAAGTGGTAAAAAAAATCGTAAATTTAGTGTACAATTATACAGATACTGATTTTTAAAAAACGTGGCTAAAACTCATTTTTCTCCTAACCCCATCTGTAACTGTACAATGCCGATTTCCAGCATCCAGTGCAGCAACCCCCCCCGACTCTTCTCTGCTACGCTCCTTTCCTGCTTCTCAGTCACTTTCTCTCTGCTCTGGCCTCCACATCTAATGTTCCAGCCTGTCTTGTCGAGTAGTAGATGGTTATTCGTAACTGAATTTGCTAAAATTTAAAAAAAAACAAAACTAAAATTGTGTAAAAATTATAATAAAAATGTTTCCAGTTGCTCTCCTTCCAAAAAATTGCTGTAAGACAGAGGGGCCTGCTGTCCCCCTCACCTAGCTTCCTTCAAGTTTTATCCAAGCAACTTCACCCCCTCATCATCACTTGTCTGTCCTTTTTGGTGAACCCGTCTTTCAAACTTATTTAAAAATTTGATAATGTGATTTGACGAACAACACATACGTTCATCAACTACTTTGTGATCCTCTACATCCAGTAGGTGCTAGCTAGCAGCTAACTAGCAGTCCATAATCCCTCCAATTATTCATTCTTAGCTATTTGTTTTTCTACAATAGTAACCTGCATCAACATTGTTCTATTAACAAGAGCTGACATATTGCTTTCAATTAAACAGCATGCCTAATGGCAGAATAACTTACACTTATCGTTTTATTGTGTTACTGACACGTGTAACAAAGCAAAACAGACGTCTCTTAAGTTAAAAGATGGAGTGCTCTCATCTCCCTTTGTGTTTTAATCTCAGATGTGTTAGGCTAATTAATATAAACATGAGAGGCATTGCATATTTTGGAAATCAAACGGAGCTCTCTCCTTGCCTCATCTTTTCTCTTCTCTGATAAAAATATGTCAACCAACCTAACAGTGGCACCAATGCAGGGAATTGAAGGGAATGAAGGGAAACACTGGTTTTATCTTATTCTGTCACCCATCTCTGCATTTCACTCCATTACTAACCTTTCAAACTATCAATGCTGTACATCTTTATAACATACTTTGATTACTAGACTTGTTATTTATATGACAGCACGAAAAAATCAAAAGCATAAACTACAGTCGAGCAATGCAGCTTTTATTGTTTAAAACTTTTTTTCTTAAATAGTCTTTCGTACACAGCATAACAAGATTTTTTTTCTGTGTGTGTGAAACAGATGGCATAAACTTACTGGATTTCTCAACTCTGGACATTTTAAAACTTAGTGTTTCTTGGTTTCCGGCCCAATGTGTGCTCATTGCTCTTCCCTAAACCAAAACAATGAAATGATACTATACAGTTTATCTATGTTCACCATTCATCAAGTTGAAAATGTCTTAGTTGTATGTAGAAAATGATATATGGCGCACATAAGTTATAGAATATCTCTTTTTTGATCTATGTACCAGCACCACAGAAGCCCCAGACCCTGACATTATTCCAAGACATCACCCAAACCTTTACCACTGCCAGCCTTACTGAAGTCCATTGCACTACCCAACTCCAAAAAATCCCTTTTTCTATTTAACCAATACACCAATACATCAACTGCAGGTACGGTAATGTTCATCTGGTGAGTACAGCCACTGTTTGTGTAGGGTGGTTTGTTTGTTTGGGCCTGGAGTTCGCGAGGGTTCACATGTCAAGGAGCAGCACCCTGGGGTCCTCCACCACTGACTTGATTTTGCGCAGGAAAGTGACAGCCTCTCTTCCATCAATCAGACGATGGTCGTACGTCAGGGCGACGTACATCATGGGACGGATCTCCACCTAAAAAAAAAAAAAGAACAAAAATCACTCGGATCAAAATCTAAAACACTAAACAGAATTAGTGAAAATGTCAATATACATATCTGTATTGATACCTTTTTTTCTTTTGAGTTTAGTTTGATTTGCCGAAAACAACCCTTGGCAAACAGTTTTTTACAACTATGTATCCCATATTTTTATATAATATTCGCATTTTTGTGTCAGAAAATCTAAATTAAAACTGTCAGCTAGGAAATTATAGGCCAAGCATTAGTTCCTCTATTTAGTGCTCAGCTAGAATATTACTTCTGTTGCGTCCGCACAGACTTGGAAACAAGAAAAAAAACAACAGTTAATTTCTAGCAAAATGCTGACTGTGGATTATAAATGAGGAAGTCAATACATTGAAAATTAGACACATACACTCCAGTCAATACTTAATAATTAGTAAACAGAGGTATGAAGTACGATAGAGGTTTGTCGGATCACGCTTATTTTTATTGGTGTTCTTTCTTTTTCAAGTATGTTCTAATCTAATCACTGATGATTCTGTCACAAAGAAAAAAAACCTAAATTACATTAATGTTTGATTTACTGCAGATATACTGAAATGTTTTGACAATACCATGCGTATTACGATACATGGTTGGGGTTACCATACAAGAACGATACGAGCTCATTTAGAGGAATATGCTGTTACGTGATTATATAATTAGAAATCGACACTGTAACTTTTTTCTTTTTTTTTTGGTGCCAAAAATAGAGGGAATATTTTCATATTTTTATACAAATTTTCTATGTGGTAAAGCAGGTAAAACACTGGAAAAACATGATACACTGAAAATCTTTCGTTCTCCTGATACTTCCCTGCCATGAGCCGCCGTTATCATATGCAACGCTGCGGACACAATTCGCATGTCCAGAACACCAGAGAATGAACTAAGGTGACGTTTAAAACTATTAACAATTACAACTGTGACAAATACATTTACATAATGTTTGACATGCTAAATTCAAGGCTTAAAATTTTAGTAATGATACAGTCAATTTATGCTTTGAAAAATAATTTCAGATTGTCACACTAGAAGGACAATTCGTCATTTACCTATCGATATAGTTTGATCTTGGGAATATAAATTGATATATCCACGCAACAGATGTATTGTTACACCCTTAGCAATACTATTCAATTAATTTCACATTAATTTACCATATGTGACCATTCTTTTGTTTAATGTGTCACCTTATTTTTCTACACAATCATGTATTTGCATGTTTAACAATAAGGAAACTAACCTTGCCACCGACTGCAACAGGCCTGTCAAAGATGCCATGCATGCCTAAGATAGCAGACTGTGGTGGATTGATTATAGGAGTGCCGAACATGGACCCAAACACGCCACCGTTGCTGATGGTGAAGGTTCCCCCGTCCATGTCCTCGACAGCCAGTTCATTCTTACGGGCCTGCAGACAAACATCCACAATTACTGTCAATCACATCATTAGGAAATCTCAACAAGTTCAAATGTGTCATACCAAGCAATATCAAATATTACCTTTTCTCCCAACAGATTGATGGCCTTCTCAATATCAGCAAAATTCATTCCCTCCACATTTCGGATTACAGGAACCACCAGGCCCTGAGAGAGAAGTCGTATTACTGAACCTCCTGCTCTTCACATTAGACACAAATGGGCTACAAAGCACTTAGCACTAAAATATAATGCACTTGTCTTACTTTCGGTGTGGCCACAGCCACGCTGATGTCGACGTAGTCCCTGTACACAATCTCTTTGCTCGTGTCATCGATTACTAAAAACACAAAGAAACCGTCAGCGCTGTACACAGAAAATGTTAATCATTACAATATTAGCCACTGTTATTAATTTCCTTTTCATTTGTTCCATTTTCTGTTAGGTGCAAGTGAAGGGCCATGGAGAGTGAAACCTACAGACTATTTTGGATTTTCACTGTGGTCTGTCTAAATAGGTCAGGGCGGTATAAAGGCAGTAAATAACTAAGTCCTGGTTTTGAGGTTGGGTGATGAAAAAACTGAAACTTAAATCGTTTTCTTGACTTGATACTAGACATGCAAAAACACAGCCACACGAACACCAAAGTGAGGTTTCTGTCTTTTAAGCTTATATCTTTACCGGCATTGACAGCAGGTTGGTCAGCCAGAGCGTAGGCGGCAGCCTTCACAAATGCAGACATGAAGCCCAGCTTGATGTTATGCTTTTTCAGAAAGGCATCTTTGTAAGTCTTCCTCATTTCTGAGATGTTGCTGCAGGAAAAACAAAATACAGTTTGGCCTTAAGGCAACAAGCAGGACCGAAGTCTTCCGAATCGTGGAATTGATGGGAGTTATGAAAACAAAAGGAAACCGACTGGCACACAAGATGAGCAACAACTTGGGAATCTGAATGCACATTCAAATCAGAAAGGCACACATGGTAGCCTTTATTTTAGAAAGACTTATTGCAAAAAAAAAAACTGTTCAAGATGTTTGTCACACCTGTGACTCACTAAAATTTCACAGGCCAATAGTGTGCTCGTCTAAGAACTGATGGGCTGATTATAGCCTCTGAAAGATAAACTGGTTTTCACATATTTCTGAAATACTTTCACGGACCTGACAGTTTTTAAGTTTGTTGCTTCTTTATTAGTCTGTGCACATGAAAAAGAGCAGCAATCTATAAACATATGTCTGGTATTTATCAGATAAAACAAGGCAATTAGTGGCTTTTGCTCAAAACAGGTCACACATTTAAGCAGGAGCCTCAAGGCAGACATAGACTAGAAACACAAGAAGTTACTAAAAATGAAAATATTTTTAAAAATATTTTAACCCCCCGTTATAACAAGTTCACATCTAAGGCCATTTTAAAAGAAACACGAACTATGCCTTTTTATGGCTATGAAAGTATGCTCATACAGATCATGGCGAATTAAAGCTATTGAAATTGGCCTGCTAATCGTTTCACCATTGCTCATTTTTCTCTTGTATCTCTCTTTTTAATTGTTTGTTTTCCTGTCTCTAACCCTGTTGAAGCTCTAGGGTTTCTCCACTAACATAATTAGCCCCTCCCAAGACACAGACTCTCCGAGAAAGGAGAGAAGAAGCGATAAAAATCTTCACTTTCTAGAGCCTGTAAATCTTATTGGGCTGTCATAAAAGCCCATATCGGTTGAGGCAGCTCTTCCACTCAGAGCGCAGGTCTCTGTGGGCCCCTACAGATGCTCCAGCCTCCTGCTCTGACCAGCTCCTTCGGCTCCAGATGAGCCCTAGCCTGGGAAGTCTTCCTCCAGACCGTCAATGTCAATCGAATTAGGATACACAGAAAACCCTGAATAGCCGAAAGCTGACACCACACATTTGCGGGGAAAAGAAATCCTCAAAGTGTCCTCTTCAGCACAGGGGGCAAGTGCAGACAACAACATTTCCTTGTAAATTAATAAAACTTGTTTTAACAATTCTTATCTTCGTTTTAGATGGCATTATGGCCAAATATTTACATTCCAAGTGTTTAAGAGAATATCAGCTTTCAAAAAGCTTTTTCCTATTGGGCAGATTCCAATCTATAACCATTTGTGCAAGTGTTGTTTGGGCTTTTAACACAACATACATGTATATACACTCAAAACGTACAATGCACAAATGCACACTTAGAGATATGTTTCATACATATTTTTAATTCCCACACTCTATAAAGTCTGTCTTTTCCTCTCAAATGGCTTCTATGTGAAAGTGTTGCAGGAGTGAAGCAAATTTTACATTTATTACTTAAAATAACATTGGGCGCTTCATAATGTAGGGCAGCTAATTTAGAATTTCCTACCTCATATCGACCTCATTAAACGTAGTCAACATAGCACAGGTGTTTTGGGCTTCCTTCAGTCTCTGGGCAATTCTCAGTCTCATGCGGTTCATCTTAACCTAAATTTAAAAAAAAAAAAAAAAAAAATCAGACTCAGTAAACACCTCTCTACTCTTACTGCACTCCACTAGACCATTCAACTAATGTGAAGTCATCAGATATCACAAAACATTATTACGAGATAAGTCATTATTACAGTTTACCCTGCTCTCTGTCCTGGCTCCTTTAGCTGCAACCTCTGCTTGCGCCGCTGGTGCTGCTGGAGCAGCAGTGGGCTTGATGGCTGAAACTTTTAAAGAAGACATGAATAAACAGTATTTCTGCATTTTAGTTTAGAGGAACTCGTGAAAGCCACTGCCTGCAGAAAACCTGACCAATGATTTATCATGTGAGCTACAGGTCAAGAGCACAGATGTCACGCAAAACAGTTCTCACATGACACAGACCGTCTGTCTCATTACAACTAACCTGGTTTGGTGTCCATAGCATGTGCTGGCACAGGTGGCACAGGGGGCATAGTGGTGGGAATGGGGCCGACAGCTGAGGCCGGAGGAGGTGGAGGGGGAGGAGGAGGGGCAGCAGAAGGTGGGGGGGGGCCGCAGCGGCTGGGGCCTCAGCTTTTGGAGCTTCTGCAGCTTTGGGAGCACCAGCTAAAGACACAGAGGTGAAAATTTTAGACTGACTAGAGAGAGACTTTAGACTTAAATTCTTAAAAATAATGCTTATGTACATTTTTAAATAAAAACAGAAGACGCAAGACCTCCTTTTCGAAGCTTAAAGAGCGGAGTTCCTCCCTCAACTTTCCCTCCATCAGGGACCAAAAGCTCCTCGATCACCCCGGCAGCAGGAGAGGGAACCTGAACTGACGTCTAATCACAGAGAATAGAATCAAGTCAAACTAATTCTAAGTTTATAAACAGAAAAGTTCAAAGTTTTCAGATATTTTCTGAATGGCGTAAACTTAATTTGGCTGATGTCAAACTAATAAATGCAAAAATTATTCAAGTACAAACTTATATGTTATAACAAATTTTAATGTTTTTTTTACAGTTATAAAAA
>JAQLOL010000007.1:16759859-16786000 GCA_029783665.1 Naso thynnoides | reverse complement strand
CAAAAAAAAAAAAGAGCTTAGATGAGTAATAACCCCCAACCCCCCAGAAAAATACACAACTCATTCATCAGATGTGGAATTCTTTGAACTGTTCAGTGTTTTTGTTAGTTAGTGTACTTACATATTGTTGTTGAAAGTGATCGAATGGTTAACAGAAAGAGCTGCAGAAAAAAGGACAGGCGAAAGGTGGTGTTAGTACTTGTAAGTTCCTGCAGCAGTCCTAACCCAAAACAAAGGTTGGGATTTAAGAACAAAGTGTGCTTGAGCAGTAAGCAGCACACATACCTGCCGTGGCCCGACGAGCGAACACATTATTCCCCTGTGAAAAGGTTCAGTCAAGCATTACAAAAACCTCAACAACTTTTTGAATGTCAAGTAGTTTGCAGAGTAACAACTCTTAGATTTTTCAAAAACATAATGTGCCAGGAAAGTTCACTCTCAGTTTCACATCGTTTTAAAAATTAACTAACTGTGTCTAGAAGATATACTCAACAACAGCTGCAGGGGTACACAAATGCAATGCAGTCAACAACAGGGAGAGAAGTCAGTGCTGTAGGTCAAAGGTCACTCATACGTGCAAGGCGATGACCTTTGACGATCAATAAACGTGTGTGTCAAACAGGTGACTTACGTTATTTTACATAAAACTAAACCCGCAAATGCATTTAAGATGTTTCTTTGACCTGCTGATTAAACAGTTGCATGAAATAACATCTGTTAAGTTATTCTACCGATAAGCTCACAATTAGATAACATTCTTGAGCTAGGACTATGCTGCCGCTGCAGATAAGCTACTTACACTACAAATGTAGAAAACATTAACGTTAACTTAATGCACACATTAGGTTAACCAAAACTGCAATATGACCCTGACAGCTAAAAGCGCCTGACGTTAGCCTCACTGTCCGTACATTTAACCTAGCTTAGTGTGGCTAGCATGTTCTTGCTAGCTACACAAGTACAAGTTTGTGTATAATGTGCCTAAAATGAGCATGAACCTGATACCTCGGTTACTGCTTAGGTCAAACACCTTTAACATTCATGCTAAAATACGAGAAGAACCCAACACGGGGGTTGGTGCACTGAACTTTAACTAAGACTGAAGCAATGACTTGTGAAGTTAAGTGTCATACTGTCCTTGGCTCGCAATGTTACGGCCTGTCCATGGCCTACAGTAGCGAGCTGGCTAATGCTAATGCTAATGCTAGCTAGCTCTGGCAGAGCTGCACAGACAGAAGCGGCGCCTTCACCCGACAGCGAGAGGTCCTGTCGCGAGGGGCGAGACAACATTTTTTTTGCTTTGTTGCCTACCTGGCGGATGGCAGAGAGGGAACGGCCAAAATTCCGGGTAAGACACCGGGAATGGGATAACATGGTGGCTGTGTGACAGCAGCCTGACAGCGGAAGGGAGACGGTAGTCACACCGACAAGCTAGGCACGCGCAAGAACCAACGAGGAAGTAGTGTGGGATAAACCAAGTGCTCCGAGGGGAGAGGGGAGGGGGAGTCCTTGATGTGGCTCCCACTCTACCCCTGACCCCCCCATCTGCACTCAGCTACTGACCTCTGAGAAATACTTCACAAGTAAAGTGTAACCACCTTAAACCACCTTTGAAGACAGCCTACAGATACCAATATATAACAAAACAAGAATAGAATAGCATAGAATAGAATAGAATAGAATAGAATAGAAATTAGATAAGATAAGTTTAGATAAAGTCTACAGATACAGCTACCATTTGGGAAACATTTCAGAATAGAATAGAAAAGAATTACATAGAATAGAGATAGACCTAATACAGGATAAGATAAGAACTAATGTAAAATGATAGATTAAATATAATATAATATAATATAATATAATATAATATAATATAATTGCTAGAACTACTGCCCGGCAGTTGTATTCCTCCATGCAACATGCAGTTGGTGGACAGTCAGTTGTTTGTAAGAAATGGTGGCTGTTGTTTGTAATTGTGTCAGCTGTTTTGTGGTGTAGGCGTCTTGTTTGTAACAAATACAGGATTGTAGAGCTATAGTATAGGCCAAAGGAAGTTGTGGGGATTGGTAGTGCTGATAATAAAATAAAAGAGGCAAATGGTCAAATGGAGGTGGTGAAGACTGCTGTCAGATGAATGTACAGCCAGGTCACATTCTTCACTCACTGCACACATGAAAATTCAGGGGAAAGTACTTTGCTGCAGTAGCTGCATCCAAATCAGATGAGATAAGACAACCACACAAACCACTCTGTATTTATCCCTGAAGACTGAACCTTTGTATCAAACTGGGACAAATTCCGTCGAAGTGTTCCTGAAATAGGGCTATTTAAAAGTTAAGAATAAACACCTGGCAGCAGTGACCTTGCCCTTTGACCTCTAAAATCTAACCAGGTCATCCTTGAGTCCAAGTGGACCTTTTTACAAATTTGAAGAATCTACCTCAAGGCGTTTCCGAGACATCATGCTCTCAAACATGGCCCAGACAAACATGATGTCACAGTGACCTTGACCTTTGACCTATGAACAACCAAGCTCTAATTAGTTCATCCTTGAGTCACAGTGAACACTTGTGTAAAGTTCGAAGAGGATCCCTCAAAGCGTTCTTGAGATATCACGTTCACAAGAAATCCGAATGGACGGACAACCCAAAAACATAAAGCCTCCGGAGGCATAAAAAGAATTAAACAACGAAGAGATAATACAGGATAAGATAAGGACTAAGGTAAAATATGGTAGATTATAATGATAGCCTATATAATATAATTTAATATAGTATAATATAATATAATAAAAAGAATAGAATAAAATGACAAGGATAGATAGGATACAATCTGGATTTACCAATGTAAAAAAAAAAAAAAGAATAGAGATAAGACAGGATAGATAAGATCAACAGGTGCCAATTAACATAGAATAGAATAATGAAAAAATAGCCTATGTGATCTACAAATACCAATGTCAAACCATAGTATAGGATCGAATAGAACAGAGTAGAGTAGAATAGAATGGAACAGAACAGAAGTTTTACTGCTGTGCCGGCAATTGCCCTTTGAAGACAAATAAAAAAATGATTGAAAAACAGCAAAAGTGTCACCTAAATTGGTTTAGTTAGACTAGCAGTTTAAGAGAACGCCTCTGGTTTAGACCAACATCATATAACCCATGTAGACTTCATCACAAAAAAAGATATTGTTGTTCAGTTATACATGAATCACAATATTTAGGCCAAATTTGCAGACAGTCTCCGCGACGAGGCTTTTACTTTTGGAAGCCAGTTTCAGACGTCAATCTTCTGATTCGAAACCCTCCTTCCGGCCACAAGACAAACACCTCAGCGTCTAACTAATACTTTCCTCCTCTTAACATTTTGCGGGTGATGTGTGACCACCTCGTTGCTGTCATGGCCACGCCCCGGCTCCGTTTGATGCATCGACTCTCCTGCTCCGCCGCTGTCCAACTCACAGTCTGCGCAGGCCAGCGACTCGGCAGCACGTCCCGGCGCAACAGGTAAGGTCCCATCACCGCCGCTCACTGTGCGTCTGTCAGCTGCGGTTCATCTGCAGCTGAAGAAGTGTGACAAAGTGCATGTCTGCAACTCTGATCTCTTCAGAAAACCTTAGCACTTCATTGATTTGTGCTTGTGGGTGTTTCTGGCGCTCTCACGCATGCTTTTACAGTACAGCTGCCAACTAGAATCACGTTTGGAGGGGTATTATTATTTTCTTCACTTTTAATAACTCAAATATATTTGGTTTGCTTCTTGGGATAATGTAGAGCTTGTAGATTTATGGCTAAAAGTAGAACATCAAACACCAGCTCATTAATCACAGACATTAGGTCTACATTCTGTTATATTGCAGTAAATTTAAAAATTGTACAAAGTAAAGAAAACATTGAATTTACTCCTTCTGTGCACAAATTACAGGAGCATTAAATTATTTCAAACTTTGCATTGTGAGATAGGAGATTCCTTTTGTTTTTTTTTTTCCTTTTACATTATCTTCCAAGGCAGTTTGGTCTTTCTGTTTTAATATTTTTTTTACTAAAGGTAAGAAATAGAAACAAGACTGATATAAAATCCACCGTCTAAAGTAAAATATAAAGTTGGATCTATTCTTTTCAAGCCCATCCCTTCCATTTGTAGCTTATATGCAAAAGTGCTCCTAATTAGTTTACAGCACCGAAAATGTTTTAAAATGAAAACTTAAAGGGAATGAAGAAGAAACAGACTATTGAGCTTTTATTTTTAACATCGAAGATCATCTTCAGGGCTTTCATGATATTTTTTTTAATAAATAATGTACACACAGAGCCGTTTCTCGTGCGTAGTCTGTTCATGAGCTGAAATTTACCTCTCATGGTTATATCAAGAATTGTATTTTTTCATCCTATGTGTTGACCGTTATTACAACCGTGAGATAATGAAGTACAAAAGACTGCTGTCTGTTACTGCTTAAGTGGAAGTAATTATGACATAGAACTGAGGGTCTTCAGATAGTGCGAGTTTCCTTTATTTTCCATGACTGCTAATGTAGTAATTTCAATATGGCAGGTGTAATTTAAGGTTTTAGAAAACAAAATGATTAAATTTCCTGTGAATGTTGTATGTGTTAAATAAATGTATTATTATGACCTTTTAAACTGACATACCCACTATTTGCTCTAAGTGTTTAGTTTGTCACAGCCACTTTTACCAACAGGCAAAGACACAAAAAAGATTTATCTTTTTAACTTTGAAACTAAAAATGTCATATATGGGATTAGAAATACAATAAAATGATACACATTTTGTCTTGTTTTGAAAGTGTTGCTCTCCATTTTCATGACCTTAACTATTTGTTATTTCTCTGTCATTTCAGATTCTTGCATTTCACATAATCCTTCAAGGCTCGCATCCGAAGCACTGACCAGTTTTCTCAGTGAGGATGAACCTCAGTCATCCCGACCAGAACATGCACAGCTCCACTGAGGGCTGCCTAGAGGATGACAAACCTGATGCCATGTTGCCCTGCTTCCGCAGAAACATGTACGATGAGCCTCTGGGTTCGTACCCCAACGGATCCATCATCTCTCAACTCCTCCGCAAGACGATTCACAACAAGAGGACACTAGATGAAAGCCATTTCTATCTTTCCAGCTCTGCTGCCGCTGACTCCGGCCAGGAGGATCAGAGCAGCGTCTCCTCTAAGGACAGCACCGCAGAAGCTGCCTCTCCCAGTGCTCATGCTTCTACAGGAGCAAGTCCAGAAGTGGAGCATCCCATGACGGACCACCTGCAGGCCAAGAGGGCCAGAGTGGAGAACATCATCAGGGTCATGGCAGGCTCTCCCAACAGCAGGCAGCATGGAGACAGTGAGAGGTCTGACACAGACACCAGGGACACCAGAGAGGCCAGAGAAGCCAGAGAGGCGTACAGGGAGAACAAACGTAAACAGAGACTGCCTCAGCATCAGGAACACAGTGTTGGAGGACCGGCAAACAGAAGACCTGGAAGCAGCAACAGTGATAACTGCAACGCCAAGGATGAGGAGTGCCACAAGCTGAAAGAGCAGCTCCACAGCATGCAGAGACTCCTGCGTCAGCTCCAGGAAAAGTTCCTTCAAGTTTACAACCAGGAAGATCCTGAGCACAGCGACAGAGATGAGACGGAAGTTGCTGCTGAGCATGACACTCTGAGAGAAAGCATAGCATCACACTACATGAGCGCTGACGACGACTTTGAAAGGAAGAACATCAGGCTGACGGCAGAGTGTAAGGACCGTATGAAAGCAGCTGGCTATTTACACCAAAGAGAGAGTCAGAACCTGCAGGAAACCCTGAAGCAGGAGCTCTCCAGGGCTGTGAATGACTGTGTGGACAGGGTGTTCAAGAAGGTGTCCTCTACAGGGCTGGACCTGTCCCCTCAGCAGCGCATGTGCTCGTCTCCAGAACTGCAGATCAGTGTGGGTGCAGACAGGAAGAGCAAGCAGGCCGGCTCCACCCAGGAGCAGCCCCAGGCTGAGGAGGCTGCAGTGAAAACCCGCTCTCTGGAGTATTATGAAAGCTCTGAGGCTCAAAGCCCACAGGACCAGACAGAGGCACTGTCGCTGGTAGTCCGCAAGCCGACAGTGACCCCTCTGAGCTCCGTCACCCCGACAGTGAAGAGACCCTATCCTGTGCATCAGACACCGTTTCAGTTCAACTACAGCACCCCTCTGCATGACAGCCAGATCCTGGAGCATCTCCTTAAATACGGGCCCCATTCTAACTTTGGGGGTCTCCCTTGCATGCCCCCATCAATGGACCGGACCTCGCCAGACTCAGTGGACCTGCCCTGGGACACCATCGCCATGAGGTCCAAGGTGACGTCCAGCCACCTCAGCCACCACCCTCGTCCCTCCGCCCTGGGGGCAGTGACAGTCGATAATCTGTGTCTCCCTCACGTCAAGATTGAGTGCAGTGAACTGCAGAGCATGGCTGAACGAAATCCCTACATGTCACTCAACATATCCTTTCATTTAAAAAACAAAACATTTAAACCCTTTACTGCATCTCCCTGATTAAGAGCTATGCTCATAATGATGAGAAAATGTAGACACTAGTGAGATATGTAACGTTTTACAGAAAAACTACATTATATTATTAGGGCTGCAGCTAACGATTGTTTTCATGATCCATTAATCTGTGGATTATTTTTAGGATGAATTAATCATTTGTTCCATCAAATGTCAAAAAAGAGATAAAAATATGTCTTAATTTACAAAAGCCCAATGTGACGTCTGCAATTTGCTTCTTTTGTCCAAACAACAGCCCAAAACACAAAGACTCCTCATTTATGATCATAATGACAGAGAGAAGCAGCAAATCCTCACATTGAAGAGGCTAAACTAGGAATTCATTTTACTTTTTTATTTTAAAAAGGACTTAAACAATTAAATCAATTTAATTCTATTGATTAAATGATTATTCAATTTATCATCGCATCTCTATATATTATAGGCCCAAATTAATTTACTCAAAAAAAAAACCCAAACAAACAAAAAACCCCTGTACAAATTGAAAAAAAGTAAAAACATCAATGTCACTTTATACTATTTCTGGACTATGCCCATTATAGCAGTTTATGTGATGATATTTTATATACAATGTATTTACCTTTTTATTTAATACAAACTCCCCATATTTCAGCTCTTCCATCTGAACAATGGCTGGTTGAGCTTCATTGCAGCATGGGCAGTTCTAGTAACAAACTTCAAGGAGAATTTTGTCTTTGATCTCGCTAACCCCATAGAAAATTACAGCGTCTTCTTTAATCTGAGCAGAGTAATGACTTTAAGTTTAGAAAAAGACAAATAAAAAGGAATACAAGGCTTTGATAAGAATTGCCAGGAACAAAAGCCAATTTTTCAAAGGCAGAGAAAGCATCGGTTTCTGTTTCAGGAAGCGTCGTTTTTTCAGACTTGAAAAGGTGCAGGATCTATTTCTCCATCATCAGAGTGATAGGGGTGCATCTGAAAGGTCACATCTGAGTGCTGCTGGAAATCAAAAGTGAATCCCAACCATAACACTTGAGCTCTTGTCTTGAGCATTTGTTGTTGGTTACCTTTGTCAGAATGTACATGATTGAAATAGAGTGCAAGATAACAGTATTTTTGCCTCAAAGCAACTGAGAATAAATCACTCTCAAGTTTTTTATTTAGGCAAAAATTTGGCCTTTGTTTGGATACTGAAATAATATTTTTTTTAAATTGTGTTGACGCTGATTTTCATGTTTAATATGATTCCAATAATTTCTACATTTCATTAATCTTTGCCTAATTGAAGAGAAATTAATTATTTCTTTTCTATCACTCATTATAATTTAAATTTACCTAAAAAAAACCAAAAACAAACATCCTCAAATAGTCACAGTAGTGTTCAGTTTTGTTGATTCTCTTGTTGCGAGGCATTAGAGAGGAATATTATGTGGTGCCTTTCAGGATTCGCTTTATCTTTACAGTGCAAAGAGCTCTGCTTCTCTTTGAACAATAGCACATAAATCTTTCATCCCAACTTCCTTATTTCAAAGGTAGGGTTGCCTAATAAAATGTATGGTGTAGTGACCTGATAAGGAAATATTATGACCTAAGGCATGGTGGTGGTGATGCTGGACTACAGAGGAAACGCTCCGGAGCGTCTTCTTTGCCACAGGGGGAAAACTTGAGAAGGTATTGAATTTATTAATATTTGCAATAAAGGAAATATGCGGTGACGGAATCAAATATTTTTAAAATGATCTTGAATATACCACGTAAATGGAAAAACAACAACTAAAAATATAGGTTATCTGTTACTTTCTACATTTTTGTAACATTTGACCAAATTTCCATTTTTTTTCTGGGTTTTTCCGAGGAAAACATATGCGGCAACATATGTTGTCTTTAAATCAAGTCAGCTCCTTTTTCAAAACATTTCAGTACGAGCTGTCTTAACTGGCAGGCATGAAGTCCTTTGCTCTCTAATTAAAAATCCCTAATCTAATTCGTAATTCTGTTTTGCCAATAAGCACATGTTAGGGTCATTATTGACTCCCTGGTTAATGCCGAGCTGTTCTTTAGGGAAATCCAATTTAGCTGAAGATTGAGGCAACACAATACTCTTGTCCACTATCACTTAGCGCAGGACTGTATACTGTGTGTTATATTTAATTGTCAGCTTCTCCGCCTTAACGCAAATGTGAACATCCAGGAGGGTCTCACCCCGAGCCATCTGAAGAAAGCAAAGCTCATGTTCTTCTACACCCGCTACCCCAGCTCCAATGTGCTGAAAACCTTCTTCCCTGATGTCAAGGTACGTTTTTTTAATGTGTTAGAAATTGTTGCTTTTTACCGGCACTTGCAGAATTGTTTGTCCTGCGTTTGACTCCCCCGGTATCGACTTGTCAGTGTGTGTTTGGGACAAAAAAAAAATTCAGCAGTGTGTCGGAGGAGAGAAACAAAAACGCAGAGGGTTTAAATAACAAAGCCACTGAGCTGCTAGTGTGTCCTGGGGGCAGAGGGAGATACAGGGGCATTCTCTCTTTAAAAAAGCCACTCCAGTCAGCAAATGGAGTGACAAAGGACTCTGTAGGCAAGGCATTACTATTGAGTGTCAATAGAGAGTTGGTATTAGAGACTTGTGCGGCAGCAACCAGGCGGCGGTGAGCTGGCCCTAAATACAACATCCTGTGTACTTTGGCCTTAGTCTCGTGTCATGCCTCCTCTTCTTTCTCCTCTTTTTTGTCTTCTCTCTTGTCTCCTTGTCTTTGTCCTGTTGTTAGCTCCTCTTATTCATCCCTTCTATCCCCAATCCCTTCCTTTTTTTTTTTTATAGGAACACCATATCATTCCTGCTTATTGCACAAGTTCCCACTCATATCTTCCATCTAGTTTTCTCCCAACACCTCTCAAGTTTCCCTCCCATCTCCTCTCCTTCCACCACGGCCCTGGATCTGTAAACCAGTGCGGGCCCCCTGCCTCTCATTCTGTTCTGACCCCCGAGGTCAGGGGGGAGGATGCTGTTGCTGCAGCCCTGCGAACGTCTCCTCCTTGCTTACAATCCTGTGGTGGGAAGTGGCACTGAACAAAAGAGCACCTAATCCCAGTGTCTGATTCCATCCTATCAGCCCGAGTCAATGAGAGGGAAGCTTCCTTCTGTCCTTATGCTGCCGCTTTCTCACCCACCACACCAGAGGGAAGAAGCGTCTTTGATGCCTGCCCAGCCCTTAGGCATTTTTTTCTGTCTTTCTGGATGAGGAGATAGAATAACAAGACTAATGTCAAGACTGAGTTTAGAAACACAGAGCCCTGACAGATGTTTTTTCACCACGGACATTGGTGGGAAAGGATCAGAGCAATTAATGTCGCGTAGATTGACAGACCATTTGGTGGCATTTTGCCCTACAGGTACAAAAGGCAGCTTTTCACTCAATTATGGAAATGGTTTGGTTTTTAATCGAAAAGGATGGAGATTAATATTTTTACATTTCTGTATGCTCTCTCTGAAGTCTGAAATTTAATTCAGAAATTATGCATTTCCTTAAAAAGGTGATGACCGCTTTAATCAAGCTGGAGAGATTTATTGTTTTGCTCAGAGAAAAGCAGGCAAATTATTGTGAATGCAGAGGCTTTGACTCAAGGAAAGTCCTTTCAATTCCCTGCTGTAAACTTATGAATGATATCAAGTGAAGTTTTTATTTCCCCTCCATTTTTTTTAGTTCAACCGCTGCATCACTTCCCAGCTGATCAAGTGGTTCAGTAACTTCAGGGAGTTCTACTACATCCAGATGGAGAAGTTTGCCCGGCAGGCCATCGTCGACGGCATCAGTGATGTGAAAGACATCACAGTGAGCAGAGACTCAGAGCTGTTCCGGGCACTGAACATGCACTACAATAAAGCCAATGACTTCCACGTAAGTGTCACTCATTAGTCATTCATTCTTTTCTGTTCCAGTTTGCATTTTCTTTCATCGAGATCATTCTGGCAGGTTTTTTTTTTGCCTGAGAGTTTTTTTTCAAAAGAGATTCTTCTCTCTTTCTAACCGAACACTGTGGGATTGATTTAATTGAAAGAACATATTTTCAGTTCTGTTCTCTATCCTTGCTCCACAGGACAGTAATCCACCTAGATTTTTATTTTTTCTTTAAACAGAGGAGGAAAATAGTTGAACCTAAATCCATTGCTTAAAGCTTCAGTAATGAACACATTACATCTTGTTTTTTTAATGCTGATTAGATGCCTGGCGATGATGAATTGAACAGATTAAACAAATCTATGGAATTAGTAGAGCCTGACCGATTATTGATTTGTGGTCTAGATGTGGATACCAACATTAGGGAGTAACACAAATTAGAGTATAAATATATCAGCCAATAATATGTGTACCATTTAAATACATAGACAGTTTTTTTCAAGTTTTACTTCAAATGTCACAAATTATATGAAGTTTTACATCAAATATGGTTTTCAAACACTAGTGAAAAAGACATAATAAACGCAAGCTATGTTACGGTTAAACATATTAAACTTTATTGTCCAAAATTACGTCAGTGTATTGAAACTTTACTGGGATTTTAATGATTATTGTTATCCCATTTTTTCAGCGTTATGTTCTGTGAAAGAAAAGTTTTTATATTGGCACGTTTGACAACATCTACACTGATTCCAATATATCTGTAGTAGGACAATATCGGCCAGTTTTATTGGCTGGCCAATATTTCAGTCAGGCTCAAATAGTTTGTTAGTTAGACACTTCCAGGCAAAGCCAGGATACGTGTTTCATTCTGTTTTCAGTCCAAATGCTAAGCTAAGCTAACTAGCTTCTGTCTGGAGCTCTATATGTAAGTGACCAATAATGAGAGTTGTATCAATTTTATCACCTAACTCTCCACCAGAAAGCAAATAGGTTTAGTCCCCCAAATGTCAAACTACTCTTTTAAAACCTTGCCATTGTTACATTCATCACAGCTGAAGTATGTCCTCTACTCAGCACATGTAGCTGTGGTCACGTATGTCTGTATGCTGACCTGTTTGTCACACTGCACCTGTGGCTGGCCAGCCTTTACAGCCATTATCTAAACTCCAGAGTAATGCTTTATCAAACTGTGGGAAGAGGAAGCCGCAAAATCCCACTAAAACAACTCAGGATTAGAGGACCAGTACGCCTGAGCGAGACTGAGATTGCTACTGATGCGGAATGCTGAGAAAGACGCTGTGGATTCCGAGGGAGAAGGCCGTTCGGTGGGAAAGGGACGAGACCGTTTTCTTTACCTTGGGACCAAGACATTCCTTTCCCAGGGATGCTTTTGTGTCAGGAGATGAGGGGAAAGAAAAATAACTTATGCCAACAACTGTTGTGCTAACTGGTCAGTGGATGGGAAACAAGGGCTGCAGGGCGGTTTTCTCCCAGCACCCCTTGCATCTAGACTTTTTATGGATCCTGCTGTAGTTATGGGTCACTCTGACACACAGATTCCATCCGTCCATCCATCCATCCATGCATCCATTTTCTTATGCTTATCCAAGGACTTGATCTATTGGCAGCAGGCTAATAAAGGTAGTCCAGACGTCTCTCTCTGTAGCAACATTTTCCGATCTCCTTCTGGGAGATCCTGAGGCTTTCCCAGGCCAGATAAAATTTATGATCCCTCCAGTGTTTTCTGGGTCTACCCTGGAATCTCCTATTAGTACACATGGAAAACCACCAACGGGAGGCAGCCAGAAAGCATCCTGATCATATGCACGCACCACCTCAGCTGGCTTCTTTTGTTGCGAAGGAGCAGTGGCTCTACTCCAAACTCCCTCCAGATATCTGAGCCCCTCACCTTATCTCTAAACATGAGACTATCCGTAATCTCACCCTTTCGGTCATTACCTTAAGCTCTTGACCACAGGTGAGGACTGGAACTTGCAGTATCCTCCCAATTTCTTTTGCTTATTTTTAACCACATGGAATCTTTACTTAACCACAGTTTTCTTTAAATTTATATCTAAATCCAACCATCTCAAGTTTTATATGAAATCATTTTTATCTCTAGCTTCTGGCCATATTCCTGGTGGGATTCCTAATCGTGCTTTGTTGACTGGTCCTGACGGTGCTGGATAGAATCCCTGGGAAGAAAGCTCACCAGTGGTTAGTTTAGGTTCAAGAAAACAAGAGTAGCTAATCAAAGAGGCCTCTAAATGAAAGTTAATGATTGCAGCATTGCATTTATTGTATGTGTGCAGAGAACAAAGAGAAGAGCTCCCTTTCATCAGTTTGAGTGTTTGAAGAATTGCGCTACAGGTCTTGGTTTTATAGGGTTTTGGCTTCGAGAAAACTGAAGACAGATTGGCACACAGCATCACATGAGGTGTTCTTTCAATATTAGAATATGATTTTAACTAGATTGGCTTCACTCTTTTCCTTTTTTTTTTACAGGTTCCAGATAGATTCCTGGAGGTTGCTGAAATCACTCTGCACGAGTTCTACAACGCCATTTCTGCAACCAAAGATTCGGATCCCTCTTGGAAAAAGGCCATTTACAAGGTGATCTGTAAGCTGGACAGCGACGTCCCCGAGGAGTTCAAGACGTCTTCCTATTTATAGACCGGAGTGGAGACTTTTAACAGTAAAGAAATTGAAGTTGATCACTTGGCAGTATTATTTCATTCTTTCTTGTAGTGCATTTTAGTGAGGTGAAATGTAGATGTTGGATAATTAATCATTTTGTAGATCTGTAAACACACAAACACCATTTTATCTATAGTCTAATGTTCTACTTTTATCAACAAGCAAATAAATAGTAATGCTCTTGTGGTTTATTCTGTTTATTAGTGTTTCCTTATATAATCTGCCTCAACACATTTCGAGAGTTACTGATTTCGTAGGTGTGTAAAAAAAATGTTTACAAAGTGTAATTCTGCTTTTCCATATGATCATACTTTAGTGTAGCCTGATTAAGATGAACTGGAAGAGTTTTTTGGCAGTTACCATCAGCATGACTTTGCTTTTTATTCCATTTCATTTCATAGCTGTGTGTGTGTTGTGTAAATGTACATGCGCCGCTGTTGTGTGTTGCATATTGTTCTATAATTATGTTGTAAACTATTAGCTTGACAGATTGTGCATGTGAAATTAAGGTTTTATTATCATGTATAAAGATCGTGTAAGTACAATCATTTTCAGATATTTCAGTCAGAAATTGTACTGGATGATTAATGAAATTAAAGATGCACTAAATTATAATATAAAACTTGTGTGTTATGGTTTTCTTTGGCAATTATTGCTGCATTAGCAGACTTTTACGAACCTCCCACCAAGTCACTCCAGGTAAATGCTTTGTTTTTAGCTGTAAATGTTTAACTCTCCCTATAAAAATACTGCTGAGGTGCCTCTAATCCACGTCCAGCAGCCAGCTGTTAAATGTCCCCCAAACTATGCTGCTCACATTGTTGACTGAAGCCAATGCAAGTCAACTTTCTAAGGCCTGCATTCATTGTGCGGCTGCTGCGGATGCAGACAACTGCCATGTCTTAAAAACAGCCACAATGCATTCCCTCCTAGTGACTAATGCCCGAGGTGACCTCATATCGCATTTGTGCCACCAAAGCAAAATTCCACAAACCCGTTGATGCTTTCTTCCAGGCACCCACTCAAAGCACGCTGATCGCAAACACACAAAAGTTTGGTGATGTAACAAAAATCACAGATGAGCCAATTTCAGTGTCTTGGTCTTAAAAATAAACCAGAAAATCACAGCACTGATTTGAAAATGATAAAGAATTCATAAATATTTCACTGTGAATGAAGAGTGTTTAAGTATTTACCACATCAACACTGTTATTGTTTGTTTGCACATTATTTTATCCCTGAAAGTCGAACAGAAACAGCAACACAGTGCCTTTGAAACAAAAGAATACGGACGGGAACGCACCATGCAGAACACCATGATCCATTTCTGTCACTGTGTGAGATTACATTGTCAGTGCCCAAAACCAAAACATTTAATTGGAAAACCTGTTAGGCACCCAAGCACCAATTACATCAGAAATGATAACATTAAGGAAATTAAAACATTAGTTGGACTGGTTGATGACAAAGACTGGAGACAATAAACCTCACTAATCTTTTAATAGACATTTCTTTTCAATTAGATCTGTCTTCTTCTTCAGTAAATTGATTTACATTCTCAACTCAATTAAAATGCCTCTGGTTGAACCAAAGTGCTTCGCTCAAATTAATTTGTTGTGTAACATTTTCTGAACAAGACTTGGTCACCTCTGATATAATGAAAGAAAACAAAGAAAATACCTTCAGTCGTTTAACCGCCTCTGGCTGACGAGGCTTCAACTTAAACAGCGCGAGATGAAATTATGTTCTGCATTAGAGTCTCAGATAAAACAAAGCACGCTCTGTAATGAAGATGAAATGAAAAGCAAAAGGCGACAGGACGTGATCAAACTCCAACGAAAACACTTTGTTTGAATAGATGCTTTGTCTTGTGTGTTTAACCTCTTGGAAAAGTCCTTTTCTACAAAATGCATATATAGATGAGGCTGTACTTAAAAGAGTAACAGCATCATCTAGTGAATCTCTGCTGTAAGACACACAGCTCAGCTTGTCTAAAAGTCAATTCATTCATCTCTGACGACGTGAGATTCATATTTTGTCTGTGAAAATTGTTTTTCAAATTTCAACCAATCAATTGCATTCTTTAAAGATTAATTCTACGCGTTAAATTTGTGCTTTAGCAGTTAACCAAATAAACAGATTCTGTTGTGTGCAAAGCTCTCCACAGGGGGGTGCTCTTGTCACTGTGTAGAAAATGAACTGCAGTTTACGGATTCTTCAACGCAGCTCTATGAGGGCCTCAGGGAAGCGGCCACCATGAAATCTTTTATAATTGTCAACATCATATTTATACATTTGTGAGTTAGAGAAGCATGGCTGATTGTGCACAGTCAGTGTATGTGTGTGGTGTAATATTAATGGGAAAATGAGTCTCCTAAGCAGGGTCCTGGAAAGATAAAGGCAGGATCAAACCTCCCTGAGCTGGAGACCCTTTTGTCTCCAGCTCAGGGAGGTTTGATCCTGGGGGACAGAGGGCACTGGGACAGTCCCTCTGTTTAACCTCCTTCTCATAGATACGGGCATCTTGGCAGGCTCACACTCGGAGAGAACAGGAGGAGCAAAAGGGAGTGCAACTTGAGAACAGAGGCCGCTGACTTTAGGCTGCCCTTCAGACAACCACTTCTTGGTGTAGTTTGGTGTGATCACCAGTAAATCTTTATTAATTTTAATTGGAGCCCCCATTTAAAAGAGCAATTAAAGCGGATTAATCGAGCCCATCCCGTATAATGTCTTCTGTTAATTAGTTTGTCAGCACTGTTTTAATATCGCTTAATGACTTCATATTTCAGGGATGACATTAAAGGGATGCTGAAGGAAAAGAAATGGCCTTATCACAATGCGCTGCTTTAATGGGAGATGTCCCCCACCAGTGGGCAAGGTCAGGCCCAGGGCCGCTGGGGAGGAAGAGGCTTCAGGGTGGCACTGAGGCAGCCACCTCCAGGGATGCAGTGCCTCGCTCACACTGCCACACTGTCAGTGTTGTGTATACAATCCCCCGTTAATTAGCCAGTCTGAAAATAATTTTGCAAAAAAGGAAGAGTGGAGAAGTGTGGATCCTTTTTAGATTCTATTGCCGAAAGTACCTCAGAGATATCCAGATGAAAATGGAGGAGTGAGGTTGGAAATTCAGCCTTTTTCTCTTTTACATTTATTTACATTAATTTTTGTCCTTTTTGCTTTGTCTAGTAAGGAGAAGAATAGGAAAGTTTCAGGGAAACAGACAAGGATGAGATAAACACCAGTGTTCTGTCACGTTCCCCATCAAAATGGGCTACCCACCACATCTCAATAGGAAGGTTACAGTTATGGCTGGTGCTATACATTTGCATTGTTTTTCATCTTTTGCATTTTTTTTGACAAGGCAGAAAAAATTGCCAGAACACTGTCAATCAGGTAATCAGGGTGCTGCATCCTGTTCAAAGAGCTCCTCTAGTATCTTTAAATCAACTCTAGCTCACATCAATAGCTGCGGTGTCCAAAGTGGTTGTTATATTTTAAGGATGATGATTTTTTCATCAGTCATTTTAAAAAAAAAACTTTTCCATATTCAAACTTATTATCTGTGGCCGTCGCTTTTCTCAACATCATATCCGTTTGAGTTGATGTTCTCATCCCTGATGTACTCGCAAAACAAGAAAAGTGCTCAATTGTCAGTGAAAAGCCTATGGGCTGCTCTCTCTTACATACGTAGAGATAAAGCTGGGGACGTCTTTTTTTGGATTGAGAATGGGCCAGTGTTATTGTACTTACTTGATACATGTTGACACTGTTTATTATTGTTGTATTTTTCATTGGTGTTTATTCAAATA
The DNA here is from genome assembly GCA_029783665.1 of Naso thynnoides. NCBI lineage: Eukaryota > Metazoa > Chordata > Actinopteri > Acanthuriformes > Acanthuridae > Naso > Naso thynnoides. Next base: position 16,769,082 of record JAQLOL010000007.1, on the reverse strand, counting down.
AATCCTTATAACAGATACAACAGGTGGATGTTAACATCCTGTAATAGTGCTTTAGCCTCACAGTGTGTGAGCATTAGATTGTAAGGTTCCTCTCACAGCGACAGTGAGCCAAAGGTGGCCCGGCAGCAAGAAGTTGATAAAAACCAACAGCACATCCTCCTTATTGCAGCCCTGGCTGGCGCGCATCCCTGCTAATTTGAGTGTGCCCTCGCACCTCCACTCTCCTCAGCAGATTCATAAATCTCATTCCCATTATCCCGCTAATTAGCCGGGATTACAGGAGCATGTAATGCCCCCGCTTCCCAATAGATTGATTGGAGGACGGTCTCTTTGTTTTGAAATCACTTCCTGATTGATGTACAGAGCCCTAGTTTGCAATTGTAATGGCCCAGATGTTAACAATCAAATGCGTTTCCGCTCCAGGAAGTAACAGTCTGTCATGGAAGAGGAGCCAGCCGAGCGTGTAACGACACATCACAGGAGTGAGGGGAAGGAGGGACTGCAGAGAAGGGGATGGAGGGATGAAGGGGGGTTAGGTGCTGCAGCCCTGGCTTGAATTGCTACTGAGAGGGGGTATAATGTCCATGCCCACGTTTCCATGTGAGCTGTGCCTAAGATCTGTGCTTTTTGCAGTAGAGAATATGTTTATGTTAGCTTTTCGGATGCTGAACTCTGGATTTCTTTTTCATTGCTTTTTATTGCCCATTCTCCAGGTTATTGTTATTAAAGATGAAAGTGTTTTAAGGCTGGCATTAGCTGGTTTTAGGTTAAAGGAAAAGCAGAATCCCTTTCCAAAACTTCACCAGCACATTTGTGGTGAAGATGTTATCAGCACCAGTTTCACATTGCCTCCTCTGTCAAATTGATTCACTTTGCAAACAGTAGAGGGCACTATTGTCTAACCAAACAGACTCCTCCGCCTTCCTCCTCATTCCTTTATTCTTATCCTTCACCAATAAATCACTTTCCCGGATAGTTAATGGATATAGAAGCAGATCATGAGTGAGCTATCTGTGGGGCGATAATTTAAGTGAAGATCCCCACACTGATTGCAGTGAAAGGTTATTTATTTCAACAATAATGCAGGACACAAAGGGGGAATCTGGGCAAGATTACCAGCTAGGGTACGGTAGAGTGCTCATCTCCAATGGAGCAGCGTGTAAATTGGGTTCACTTTTCCCAATGAAAATACAGACTGCAGTTTATTTCAACTTTATGCACATGGAAGGCTGTGCTACCCTCTCAAGGGTGGCTGGGGACTTAGAGATGGCTGTGCATATGAGGGGAGGGTGGGTTTAGACCTTGAAAAATGCCCCTTTTGTCCCTGAGTCTGTAAGGCTGAACTATTGAGGTATAGTTCCCCATCCACTAGTTCCCACTCTCCTCTAATTAAAAAACATGATGACAATAAGGAAATGGTCTAAAGCGTGTTGGCCTGAATAATGGACAGAATAAGCGCAGGCTCCTCAGTGGGGCCAAGGTAAACTCTTTGTGCATATCCGTCTTTGTGTCCATGTGTGTCTATAAGTGAACGTGTGTGTATGCTGTGTACACAGTGGTGCACGGGCGCTATTGATTGACTGGGTTGGTGGAGAACCGCAGGGCACAGAAGCCAGCTCGGCACAGATACTCCAGTTCTCCCCTCATGCAGAAAAATGCATGATTAAGGCCCGACTGACATGTCTAAAAAGTCCTGGAGAGGGAAGAGGAAATAGCTCCATATGCTGCCCCATGTGGTCGCAGCATCCTGAGAGTACGGCACAGCTCGCTGTCTGGTTCTGCATCACTTCCAATAGCCTTTAATCACTGGGCTCTACAAACAATGCAAGCAGTAAACACATGCCACAGCAGAGTATAGGGACTTAAAAGCTGCAGCGTGTAATGCTCAGCGCACTTGGGTGTACAATGTACACTTTTACATGTCTGTCATCCTCCAGGCTTTCAACGATGCTGTCAGCCAAGATATGCATCGGACATGGATCAAATGCTGTGTGAGATATAACCATTGGGTAAAGGATGGGAGCCCTTGAGCTGCATGATAAGCACTGTCACAGAGACATAACATATGTATCTATGCTATGCTTTGCTTAACGCTCCAGCAGGCTTTAGGTTGACTCTACCTGGGGTGGCAGGTGAATTCCCCTGCTCAGGAGTGAAAGGATCAAAGCTGCAGTGTATGAAGTAGTGCAGAGAATGAGCAGGCATGAAAAGCCAAGAGAGGGGTGTCTTTTGGACTCCAAGAGTTTCAGAGCTCAATCTTAATTCTCAATGTAACGGAAGCGAAGCAGCCTTCTTAGTGCAGCCTTCCATCCAGATGGGTGGATCACAGGTCAAATCGTCCCAGACAAGTGGCTGGGGAAATTTGGGTGGCCGGTCCCAGGGGGACAGCATGAGACAAGAGGGAACCTGCCTGAGACTGGCAGCTGCAGCACTCCCTCCTGGCCTAACACACCCGAGGGTGTGCCTGCTGCTCAGCTCGTGCCCCAGTGGCATGTGACAAATGGTGACATGCTTCTGCTCCTTTGCTTTGTTAGATCGGTGGCCCTGATGGAAAGCAACGCAGCAGGCACCTCTCAGATCCATATGTCTGCAGGGAGGGCGCAGACTCATCTGCAGCTCAAGCGAACCCTCAGACAAATGAAAATAAAGTGATATCATTCCAGCGCATAAACGTATGCAATTTTCTGCAATAATGGGCTAGTGGAGATGATCATATGCACTGCCATCATTTTATTTACATATGGATGAGTCCATTTTTGTTTTTATGCACACCACTCTCTTCATTAAAATGTGCAGCTCAAGTCATTCAAAGAAGGATCATATTTCATGGAGGAATAAGGAGAGTTCCAAGGGATTTTGAAGAAATAAAACAAGAAAGAAGACAACTGAGCCAGGCCTTCCACTGAAGTTCCAGCAGCCTTTATTAAAAGTGCAGCATGATTGATAACCCGTCAGTCATTGGAATAATCACGACCAATCCCATCTCTTGCAGCCAGCTCTGCCTCCCGCCCTCATCCTTTATGCCCCTATCACCCCCAACACATCCACTTGCCATTGAAATCCTGTAATTGAATGAGTTTTTGTCATTATTGTGATTAATCATATTAATTTGAACTAATTAAGAGATGGTTCGAAGTTATGACAATTAGATTAATGAAATTAGTTTTAACTTTTTTTCACCCAACCTAATAAAAAAGGGAAAATCAGACCAGGACTGTTATGAAACAGTTGGCAATCTGGATTTTGGGACTAATTGAATGTCTGATTTTATTAATGATGAAATTTATAAAAGTCCTTGAGGGGGAAATTAACGCGGATTCAGCTGCTAAGAGTGGAAAATTAATTAAAATTCCTGGAGATATTCCTGTCATTAAAGGCACAGGCCCTGTTAACCCTGGTCCTACTGTGAATGGCTAGTGTGTACACACAGGGGCTCTCCACAGTGTCGGGAAGGAGATAAATGGGGTTGTAGAGATGACAAATAAGCTTTAAAAATCCCTCTCTTAACTGAGGTTTTTAAAGGTTCAGTCCTGGAACTCTGCATTTGTTTAAGTTGCCCTTTAGACAGTTTCTTTACACTAAATATCAGTCAAATTCAGAATACATTTCAGGATCATTGTGTTAATTTTTTAGAGGTCTTCATGGTCTGACGAAAGAGCCACAACAGTCCAGTATCAAGTCACATCAGCAAGTCTCTGCAGATCCTCTGATCAGTGCTTGGTATTTGTTTCTAGCTTCAGGCTTAAAATTAAGGGAAATGTGCGTTGAAGATTGTGGCTCCTAAACTTTGGTACTTGTGTCATTTAATCACCATGGAAACTGTGGACACATTTAAAGGAATTATATGTAAAATTTCATATTATAGTGTCTTAGAAAAATGACTAGACCAACGTTATATATTAACTTTAGCTCATAGCCTCATTTCTTAACATTTCTGACTAACTCCCAATAGAGATATTTTTACATGGTATAATACAATTTTATATGGTATAACAAATAAAAAAAAGAAAAAAGAAAGAAATAAAGAACTTTTTCATTTAATTAGCCATGGTCAAGTTTGATTCTTTTTTTTTTAGCTTCTTCTTACTCTTCTTTTTAGCAATTCCTGGGGTACAACAGTTTACATGTAACAGTGTAACATGATTAAATTACCAAAAAAGAAAAAAAGAAAAAAGTGATTGTAATGTGATATTTACCAAAAAATACTTTCCGTTACTAATTAAATTTTGGCAATTATAAAGGGATTAGCCCTACATTTAAATATCTTTTCAGTAAAAATTTGTCGACTAGAGATCTGTTGCTCTGTATCTCTTCACTGTCAGGGAATTCATCTTTTGACATTTGTCAGGACAATGGGGTCAGCGAAGCCTTTGAAATAAATATGAATGCACCAACATATGGGCTGTCTCTACATTTAAACAGGCTTCAATAATTGAACAGTGTGACCCCTAAATTTGAGTGTTTGATTTTCTTCAGATTTTGAGTGTTGTTTGGTGTTATTAAACTTTCATCGCATTTCCTCTGCCAATAAAACTAATGTGCATGCTCTATTCTGCCATGCTTCAAAGCAGCACACCAAGTTGCAGCGGCGCAGATTTATACACATTCAAAAAAATGATGTACATATTTTCATATCTCAGTACAACTGCAAGTCTCAAAACAGATTTGAACTTTCTTTGACACATTTACAAATCTGACTTGCACACAGATTGAATAACAGTTACAAAAGAGTTTTTGTCACAATAATAACTCTGATAGATTACCAGCTGTGAATCCTGTTAACACTGAAATGAAGCTCAGCGAAAGTTCAGTCATGAAGACTATCTCTTTGTGAATGCCCTCTTAGTCATACAGTTGTCCCGTTGTATCTAACACCACACCTATTCAGTCTTATTTACATCAAGTAACAACCTGACAGCTGTCAGACTTTAAAAATATTCTCCATTGCTGCATTCAAATAATGTCAGGAGTTTGGAGTTTCCAAGCTGGATAAGTTGTTCTTTCGATTTGTGTTCATGTGTTTTTGTGCTTTGAGGTCGTAAAGTGGGAACAACATGGATGCTACAAGGTGAGTTGCATTTAAATTTTGAGAGCATTCAAACAAGAGTTTGATAACTGGTTCCAGTTTATTTATGACAATGTAGGAAACAGATAAGGTGAGCCATGATTTCAAAGACATGTATTTTAATCATAAAAACTGCCTATATGGTTTCTAACTAATCTAGGTCCCTCTACATGAACAGAAGTTAATATTAACACCATATTACTCATTACATTTGATCAAAAATTGATATTCAATATGTGAATTAATAGAAAAGTTGCTTACTATTAACCAGACATTAAGTGTTGCCCACTTGTGTAAGTGTTGTTTATGCATTTATGATGTCAAGTCGGCAACTTCGTGTTATAAAGTTATCTCAGAGTTATTGGGTTATTTTTTCCCTCATGAGAGGCCATTCATGTAAATTTTCCCAGTGGGAAAGCCGTTATCCTGAATATTCCGACATCACATTAGCGCTGCGTATCTCTGCCTTCATTCAGATGTGATTTCAGCATTGTACCGATTTTATGATGTACCTCCACCCCCTCTCACCACCTTAACCACGGATGCCTGGCCATCCTCAATCAGACCCAGTGATCAGAAGTTCATGAGTCTGCTCCAGTGTCGAGCTCCCTCTCAGCACCACCACCAGTGTCTAGGCTCCAGGTAAGTTTCCTTCATCTTGGAATCGCCTAGTTTATATGAATGCTTCTCATAGTGACCTATTTCCTGCTGGGGTCAGAAAAATGATTTTTTGGCCTTTTTCTTTTTATGTATTTATTGTCTCTCCTGATAGCAATACTCTATGTCAAAGCAATAAATCTACATAATACAGCAAATAGTCACATAGAATAAAGCGCAACATGCCCCACCATCGCATTTATGTGTGTTTCAAATGTAGGCACTTAAGGAAGTTTTTCTTCAAAGTTTTCTCTGTCCAGTAGGCAACTTATTATGTTTTACCTCCATTTAAGACAAACTGATTGTTAGCTCGTTAACAGACACATTCTAGCATACACAGTTTATAACATTTGTTAGAAAAGACATAGAAAAGTGTTGAAATGAAGTGAATCATGTTGCTTTGATGAAGTTAAAAAAAAAAAAAAGATTCTTCGACAACTGCCAAACTACTGACATTTTAAACAGCCTCTACTGTTCTTTGTGCTAATTAGCAAACATTAGCATGCTGACACTCAATATTAATATGGTGAACATGCTAAACAGTAGCATGTTTGTTTAAAATTGTGGGCATGTTAGCATGCTGACATGTATTTAGCTCAAAGAACTGCTGTAGGCCTATCTAACGGCTGGAAAACACATCCCGCGTCTGCGTCACCAGCGCGTCTGCTTATTTTTTCAGTGTCCATTAAAACAGATTGGAGCAGCCACACAGCATGTGTGAGAGGCACGTCAGACGCATGTCTCACACATGCCGGCTGAGATGCAACACTTCAACTTAGGAGGCTTGCCTATCTATTTACTGAGAGTGTGCGGTTCTCTGCTAAAATGGAAAGAGAAATAACCTGTTGACAGTCATGTTGACATCATACCAGCATTTAAATTAAACATTTTGGGTGTTGTCTTTCAAAATAAAAATTCTCACAAGCTTTTATGTGCAAAAAATCTTTTCATTTGAAGATTTCATTGCAAAACATTTTAAGGATCCTGTTGTGTAATACCGACCATGCTTAAACTTGGTTCTGGCTTTTATGGCTTATATTTTAGGATAAATGACAGTCGAATCAGAGACCCAATGTAGTGAATTGGTGGGATGTGATTGTGTAAACATTCACCACTGAGGACAGTCATCAACAGACAGAGAGAGAAAAAAAGAGACCAAGATAGAGAGAGAGAACTTATATCTTACAGTTTATAGAGTGATCACTGACTTTATTAGACTAACTTTATCTAACAGCACGGCACACATTGAGCCAGCCTTCTGCTGGACACTGACCACAGCATCTGAACAGGAACAGAACATGGAGTCTGTTGCAGCTTATATGATGACTTTAAAAGCACCAAATGACTTGCTTTAACAAATTTTGCTCATATGAAGAATTAATATTAATATAATATGAAGAATTATAAAATATCATTTCCATGAGGCTGTTCAGTTAGAAAGTGACAGATCATAAGTATGCTCGCAGTATAGTGAAGGTCAAGCTGCAGTTTGCTTCTCACTGTCACAGGATGTATTTTCGAGCCATCACAGAGCCTCTGAAGACTCTAAAGTCATATATGTAAGCCTATTTGATGCCAACTGCTTTTGTCTGTCTTTTGACAGTACAATTACTGTCATTTGTTCTAAAAATGTTTAATATAACAAACATCATTGACTTTTTGTGATGCTTTTGTTTTCCAAATCGCATTAACTCATTTTGTGAACTGGAATTTGGTTACGCTAAGTGCTTGGACTGTGATAAACCTGTCAACAGTTAGTCACAAAATTGTGACTGTCAGGTTACCGTATCAAACTAGCCATTAAAAAATAAAAACCAAACACTCCTTTGAAAATGTTATAAAGGAAACTGATGTGTAGAGATAAAATGGTTTAGCCATAAAACAAACTCCATCTCAGAGAGATGATACTTCACTTTCTTGTGCTACAATTGAATAAAAAAGTTAATTTTCATGTGAGTCAAACTGCAGTTTTTTTGGGTCAGTTCCAAGCAATCCCTGTCCTGTTGCTTGGCCTGTGCTAGTGATTGACACCCAGGTCAACCCCTGCCACTCCAGGTGCGGTGGGGGTCTGACACTTGTGTTGCATTGGCTCTGTGCGTTCCTTCAGCTCTGCATATTCACCAGCCTGTCTCCCTCTCTGCAGGCCAATTCATAATTAACAGCTGTTGGCTTGTCAAGAGTGGCCCTGGCCGTGGCACACACACATATATTTATATTCACTGTGAAGACCCCCTTGCCATGGATGGATTTCAGAGGCCATGAACCCATCCTCTTTCCCTGAATGATGGACACTCACCTGAAAGCTCAAATACATACTCAGTCAACCTGCTCTCGCCATCCCACTACCTTCCCCCCTCATTCAGTTTCTCTCCCATCTCTCTTTTTCTCCTCTCCCTCCTGCTCAGCACCTTCTGCCACCATGTCAGGAACTTTTGCATTAAGTCCAGCCCGTCTGGCCTGAGAGGAGGCAATATGAAAATGAAGTGCGGCCGTGGCTGGCCCTTTGCTATGTGTGTTTGTCATGCCTGTTTAGCTGAAGTTGAAATGTAAATATAGACCGCGGGAGATCTGGGCTGCGATAGGCTGCTTGAAATTCTAATAAACAAGTAGCTGTCCACATGTAATAAATGACGCCCATAAAAGGGGTGATTCCTTGAGCAGATAAAGATGAAAAGTAATTGTTTGTGCTCACACAAAATTAATCAGATCAAAACAGGGGCAATCATTTTAAAGAGACACCAGACCCATAAAAAAGGCAAAGCTGTGATAAAGTATTGGCTATCAGGCATGCAGTCTGGAGGTTAGCATTACAATAATATGGAGGGCCAGTATTCATGTGGCTGCAGATAGGATTATTGCATATATTCAAAGAGGGAAAGATGTTTATGGTACATAGGTATAGGAACAGAGGTTCACAAAGACATTCAAGGCACAAGGTCATAAGCAATGGAGAATTTCAGTGCAGGGTGGATATTAAGTGATGCATATGGAGTGCAAAACTGTTACAAATGGTTAACACTTTACAAGAATTATATTTAAATCCCAGTAAAGTGTGATGATAAATGTCGGTCCAATCAGTTTTTTACCAAAAGGTCCAGTGTGTAAGATTTAGGCAGATCTACTAGCAGAATGTGATAGAATGGAATATAATTTTGTTTTTATAAATAGGTATAATCCTCTAAATAGGACTCTTTTTTAATTAGCTCAGAATGAGCCTTTATATCTACAGAGGGAGCAGTTCCTCTTCCACAAAGTCTACCCATGAATTTTCTAAGAAGATCTGAATGCAGTGTCTGAGGCAGTACCTTGTTCATTCCTATAAAAATTTTTTCATCATGAAGCCAAAATTTTTGATTTCTGAGTGATAAAAAAACCCCCAGATTACTGCATAGCTTCCTGATGGTGGTTCCCTCAGAGCAGGAGCGTCAAACATACGGCCCGCGGGCTGGAACCGGCCCCCAAGGAGATTCGATCAGGCCCGCAGGATAATTTAAAAGTGAA
>JAQLOL010000007.1:16735613-16752532 GCA_029783665.1 Naso thynnoides | reverse complement strand
TGTGTGTGTGTGTGTGTGTGTGTGTGTGTGTGTGTATGTGTGTGTGTGTGTGTGTGTGTGTGTGAGTTTATGCTCTGATACACTTAGCAGTGAAATGCCTCTTTGCAATTACAGTGCCTTAACTCATATATCTCTTGAGAGATAATAGTGGGACGTCAGTTTTGTAAAGTGTAATCAGCTCTTTCTTTGAGGAAGGCTGCAAACCAGTCAGTCTATCAATATCTTAAAAGCACAAAGTATTTCCCCTCCAGTCATTGTTTGGTTCGGAAAAAGCTTTTACAATGACTTCCAATGTTTATAACATGATCATATATGATAGAAATTAATGACTCATAATCAGCCTCACTCTGACTTTGGTAATTCTTTGATGAAAACAGGCATCACCGTTTTCATGTGAAGATTCAACACTGAAATCTGAAATTGAAAATTAAAAGTGTGAAATTTAAAATCAAGGGGTGCACAGTCTGTCAGCAATCAAAATAATCTCTTATGATACAAATAAATACTGCACAGACATAAAAAAACAGACCTGTTATTCTTTGCCTTTGCATACTAGCTGTCTTTTAATGTGTGCAGCCTCTCTGCCTGCTGACGAGTGATAATTCATTTTGTCCTGTTTGCATCTGGTCACCTGAGATCGCCCCTTGTCCACAGTTGTGTGGATATTGACAGGTGGACAAGGTCAAGAGCCAGTGGCCCTCCCACTCTCTTGTGCATTGCAATTAACACTGAAGCCGTGGGAGGGACGGGGCCTTGATTTCACAAGCCAGTTGTGGTGCCAATCATCTCTGATTGGCTCCTCTGCCTCTGTTGTGGGTGCTGTTGGGCTGGCCAGCTCGACGTGGGGGGAGTCAGGGTTTGAAGGGTACCTACAGTGACGGTTGGTGGGGAAGGGGGTGTTCGAGCTTTTTGCACCACTACGTAGTGTCTTTGTTTAGCAAAATGGTATTCCTGATTTAATTAACACTTCAATTAGATGTGATTGCATAAACACTCTGCTAATAATGGCAGAAAGGCGCTTGTAAGCGGTGCAACATTTGAAGGAGTTTTTCTCATTATGGCAATGAGAGCAATCTTGTTACACAAATGATAATTAGGTGTCATTAGCACATACAAACTGGGTTAATTAGGGAGCAGCAGCACAAACACTTAGATGGACTGATCAAAGTTCCAGTCTGACATAGTTAAGACTGAATCCAGCTCAGGGATGTTTAGCAGAATTATCATTTATATCAGCAATGGAGCTGGACCAAAACACAAAATATGAATACACAGAGAACCATCCATTATGGGATGTATTTTATCATACTCTTATGCTCTCCCTTATCATCCCAAGTTTTTCCCTCTTTATTCATGGAATATTCCTGTGGTAATCTGTAGCTGCTCAGAGCATCCCTCCACTGCTACAACAAGATGGTAGACTCACACCTGAACTTTGATACTCTTTAGAATAATTGCATATCAGCATACAGCATCACCGTGGTGCACACCAAACAAGCTCTTATGCATGGCAAAACCCCCTGTGTTTGCATAAGCCCATTTATTATGAGTGATAGCGCTGCCTTCACTGACATTTTGTAAACTGGAAGCGCCTAATCTTGTTTGGGCTTGATACTTATTAAAATACCAGAATAGTCAGGCAGTCGATGTCCAAAGCAGCACTGGCCATGTCCTGATAGGCGTCTTGTTTTTTGTTACAAATATAAATACATTTGTCTTGTGGCGGGCTGGCCGGCTGGCCGGCTAGGTGCGTCTGTGTCCGACGCACTGTCCGAGGTGAGAGGAGCCCTGTGGCTGCCTGCCTCAGTCACATGATTTATGATCTAAAAGCAGCGAGCAGGAAGACATGGCTGAATATGAAAAAGTCCACCATGGCCGGCCCGAGAGCAGGGCTGTGTCTTCCCTCCACAGCTGGCTTGAACAGCAGGCCAGAGAAAAGGCTTGTCAATACCACACGAAGATGATCAGATGTGTTCCTCTGAATAAAGGCAGGTGGAGGGGGCCAGTAATGGTGGTGTGGAGGTTAGCATCTGAAGACAGGTGGGGGTAGTGTTGCAGAAATAATTGAATTCTACAATGGCTGGCAGATATCTGAATGTGACTTTGCGCAGCTCCAATCCTTTATCCCTTCCCAGTCCAAGTATTGACAGCTAAAAACAACAGCCATTATCTGTTAATTACATTAACATTTTATCAGTGTTGGGCTGCTGGGGTGCATGTCCCGCAGCTGGAAGATAGCTGTCAGTCAGCAGCTGTGAGCATGGAGGGGAGTGAAGAGGGGGCTGGAGTTGCAGGCCCGGAGGTGCGACCCTGCAGGAAAAAGGCCTTCTCCAAGTTACCCTTCTGCCCTCACACCCCTGCCCCCCACCAGGTCTAACAGGGAGGGGGCTGACAGGCTCAGTTGTCCTGTACATAGAAGACAGGCCAAGATAACCACTGACACCTGCCAAGCTATCCAATCCCAAGGCCAGAGACTTGCAACTCAAATAAAGGACTCAGGACAATGGACTTGAGACACATGCAGACGTGTGATTAATGTCACACTGCAGCTCTTAGCTAGAGCTACGGGTGGAGCTGTTGGCTCTACAGCCTCTTTACAACTGTAACTACTCTGAACTCCTTTTGAGCAATCTATCTGTGTATATCCATGGACTCTGCTCTCTGGCTCTGTTGGCCCTGCAGCTCTTTTCTCATTACAGCTCTCATATGTTTTATTTATGCCGTCTGTAGAGTGTCCAGCTCTGCCTGGGCACTGGCATGGCTGGCAGTGCCAAACAGAGGACAATAAGAGCGGGTGCCAGCTAGCGCTGCAGGACTTGGCAGTGGACTCAGTGCAATGGGCTCAGTCAGGGAGCAGAGGGATGATTTCAGCTCAGCCTGCAGGTCTTTGGGGTGATCCACAGACCTCAATCGCATAACCCCCCAGCTAGTGGAGCTCCCGCTTTGGGGACTTGGCCCTGCCCCTCCCTGCTACTGGCCCTCTTTATTGATTGGAACCTGACTTATAACTTAATATTTTACCTGCTTATTTCCCCTACTGAGGCTGCTTCCTGTCAGAGGGGCGACGGAGGGATCAATGGGAACCTTGTCTGAGCGGGAAAGGTCTCTGCAGGGGTCGGCTGCTGATTGACAGGAGCCTTGCATCCAGCTGGCAGCAGGACAGCTCACGGTCAATGAGAAAAGCCATGTCACTCCAGCCACATTGGGTCTCCTCACAATTAACAACATTACCTTTTTTTTACATGGGAGGGTGCTGCAATGTGCAGTCACTGAGGGGTTAAGGACCAGCGGCTTGGCCGAACACACACAAACACTACGCCATGCACCGAACCATACACAAAAAATGCTAAGAACCACTGCTGACAAAGAGAGAGTAAGAAAGAAAGAGATATCAAGTGTAGTAATCAAAATGAAAAATGGGACTCCGGCTACTTTAAACAAGAGCTAATTTATCACCAGAAAGTACGGATAAGTAGCCGAGTTGTTGCCGTTCAGTAAGTACCCGTTCTGCACCAAATTATTCCACCCCTGCCTGCGTGCAACCATAAATCATACACTTCCACACATCTTTTCCTATTAGTAGCCGTGTTAGGCATGGGCGCGTGCTCAGCTACCAAACACAGACTAATAGGCTACAACTTTTAATTTTGAGAATGCAACTCCCCCTTCAACGTTCCCCTCCTCCAATCCCTCATTCTATAGACACCCAGCCCACCCGCGCCCCCGCCGCTCCTCACGGCACAATATTCGCATTATCACATACAAGAGCATTACACAATCATGTTTATCAGCTGGTGCCAAACATTCAGCCTGATTGTAAATGCTGTCCTCCCCCCTTAGTCCTGGTTTTGTGTAGTGTGACTGTGGGGCTTCATGTTACAGACAGGAGCACAGCCCACCACTACAGATAGAGTTGATCTTTTAGCATGAACACAAGGGGAACACCTGCTTGCACTGCGCTCCGTGGATGTGGACCAGGCTCATCAATAGAGGGGACCGATACAATGAATTAAATACTCGTAAGCTGTGCCAAAAGAAAAAAAAATGGAATGGAGAAGCAGTTTTTTAAGTGTCACGGTTTTTATTCAAAGAAAAAAACTCCCTGCCTCAGATATGTCTGTTAGAGTAATAAACTTATTCTTATACTGTTCTTTTGTTTGACATTTTTGAGAAACACTTGAATCACTTTCTGGTGAAGATTTAGATGAGTGGATTAATACAACTCTCAAATCTCGCCATTACATATGAAAATATTAAATATAAACATATCCCTAGCAGCCTGTTAGCTTAGCTCAGCATTAAGAGTGTTCAGTGGTTACAAAATCTGCCCACTTTATGTCATCAATTGATACTGTAAATTTTTTAGGTTTCATTTATACAAATACTAGGTGTAAAAATAATTAACCTTTTTTTGCCTTTGAGCAGTGAGACACAAAAATTTCCAAAACAATGTTTCTACAACAGAATTGGTTAGATGGAACATGTTAATAAGTAAGCTAATTGCTGATTAATAGCTGAGAACCTGTTTTGTTGTTTCCTTTTCTTGCTTGATGCTAAGCTAACCAACTGTCATTGGCACCAGAGTACAATCATCTAAAAATAAGAATTGTTGTGTTGTTGTTACCGTAGAATAAGCTCTATAAATCTAAAGAGGGAAGTGGGTCCTCTTACACAGAGTACCTCATGTTTCCACATAAGCTCAGACAGAGAAAAAAAAAAAGACTCCGGACAGGACTTTTTTCTAAAAGAGTTTCACAGCCACCATTCATGGCTTTCACATGATGTCACAGCTTTATAGGAACGCCCACTTGGTGTACAGAAAAGCGGTCCCTCCGCACTGGCTGCCCTGCTGACAGAAGCTGTATCATTCTTTTTTCTAAATCAAAATGCCTAACAGTTGGTCTAGATACAGGATTCATCAGTGCATGTAGTGCCACTTAGTGTGTCAACAGTTGTTAGCAATGCATAGAGTATGGCACCTAACATTACATGTGAACACACTGCACACAAGTGCAGTAGCCGAAATCCACCATTGTTTCCCTCTTCACAATAACCCAGGCTGCCAGTGGCTTGTCATTTAAAAGGTAAGAATAGTTCAAGAAGAAAATATTTTTTGATTAATGTTAGATTTATGTCATACTGCCCTGAATGCTGACTACAGTGACCCTGAAATTGAAGACCCCTAGATCAGCGTTAGGTAGGTAGGTGTTGTATATTTAGCACTTACCTTTGCTTTAACAATGAAGAATTTCTTGTCCTTTACCTCCCAAAATGGCAGCATTATTGACCCATTCAAAACGAAAATATATATATATAACCATGTATACTTTTGACTGACTGACTTGGCTGTTTTTAGAGGTTGAAAAAGTGAGGCAGATGTTGTGCATGGTCATATGTGCCCAAAACGTGCCGTTTGACCTCTTATCAGAGTTGGTCTAAGTATTCCTAGCTTGATGCGAAATTCACTGAGTGTCCTCTGTGATGACAGAATGTTTTGCCCACCAGGGCTCAGCGTGAGTCATGTGACTTAAAGCTATGAATAGGCTCTGCCACACATGGAAGGTGAGCAGAGGGATGTTCAGGTGGTTACAGTCTGCATCCTGACCACTAGATGCCACAAAAGTCTACACACAGGACCTTCCTTGGGAAAATTTGTCCTATGAGTGTTGGTGGTAAACGTAGTCAGGTGAGGCAACAAATTCCTCATTGCATTTCATATTATCCTAAGAAGCTGCATCCTTCTCCTGCAAAATCTGTTTATGCTCTGTGGTGTCATTGGTGTTTGGTAAGAACTAAAGAATATTTTAGCTTGGGTAGCCATTGGGAGTGCTGACACTCAAAACCAAAACCTGTTCGCTCTGTTCTCTCAGTGGTTGTTAGGCACATGTAGTCACTGAGAGCATACTTTTGCAAGCAGGAAAACTCTCTTAATTAACTGTCAAATAAAGAGCAAACTGGTAAATTTATTGCTTCAACTGATGATGTTTACTGATAAAGTACTGATTGGACAATCCAATAAAATCGGGCAAATCTTGTCTTTAACAGACAGAAATGAGAAAGGTATGGATCTTCTCATCCACTATCCAACAGACAGCGAAAGACTGTGTTCTCCAAAATGTCAGACTTTTTTTTTCCTAACCCCCCCCCCAAAAAAAAAACCAAGAAAATAACCAAACATGTTTTCTCTCTCAGTACATACATTATAATAAATGGTCCACACCCCGACTCATTCCTTCTCTCAACGGAATAACAACAACAGCAAAACAATGGCCAGAGCAATAAATTCATCATTCAGGCTCGTGTGTTAGGCTGGGAAGTCCCAGGAAAGACAGCAGCACCAGCCCCAGTCAAATGCTAAGGGGACGTTATGCGTGATGGATGGAGTCTTTGACTTCCAGTAGAAGTGGCATGATGGCCTGGCATCTCTCTGAAGTGCTCCGCTCGTATTGTGACCAAATCCTGTTATGTCACTGTTTCATTGTGGTGACAGCATGAGGAATGCTTGGTTTTGTTCTCCCCACTGTTGCTATCCATCATCTGTGGAGAAATAGAAAGAGAGCGCAGTGGCACTTTGCTCCCCCCTCTTCCAATATACACACACACACACACACACACACACACACCTTTGCCTGCACACTCCTCTCTCTTTGTCTCTGTTGAGACATCCTGTCTTTGCCACCGCGCGCCCGGCCCCCTCCTCTCCATCTACACGTGTGTTGTTAAATTATCCCTCCTGTTTTTCACATACTCCACACTCCATTCCAGAGGAGCTCTCTTTATGGGCCATGTGAAAGGACAGGAGAGCAGGTATGTGCTGCAGCTCTATTCAGAAACACTTAGCTCGTAAAGACAGCCTCTCCCTCCCCAATCAATCTGCTACTTAAAGGCGGATGTAATTTGAGCTCAGTCAATGTGCTTGGTGTTGAAAGCATCCTGCCTGGTTTTCCTAACCTGGAAAAAAAAGAAAGAAAAAACCCACTAATGTCCAAGCATCTAATTAAAGCTTGAGTCTCACTTGATCACATTCTGGAGCGGTCAATGGGTGGTGGTGGTGGAGGGGAGTGTAATAGTTTAATTATCTCCCCCCAAAGTGGTTAAAGCTAATATTTAATTAGAGAATAAACAGAAAACGAAGGCCTTGGTATCAAATCATGATCAATGAAGCAGAGCGAGGACCTATATCGTAATAAGGGGGGAAACTCCCAGCTTATATTGCCACATAAAGGAATCATAATTAGTCAAACGTAATTAGCAGAACATTACAGAATTACTAGGCTGCACAGCAATGCCTTTCATGCTTGTGTGAAGAGAAGACAAGGAGACAACTAAGCGATGAGCCTACACTTCTACAGATATGGAGTGTTTATATGCTGCAAACCATCCAGTTCCTTTACTGTAACACAACAGCATTGTTGTCTTCATTTGCTGCTTTCATACACAATCAGATTTAAAGGTTTGCACTTGGTAATACCCCATCTGAGGACTGTTACCTCTGTCAATAAGGATAAAATTAATAGCCTGTATGTGGATATCTATTGAGGAATATCCCACCTCAGGCAGTGTATACAGACATGCTGTTATTCTGTTGCTTAATAAGCATCCGCAACCTGCCTCTGTGTGTGTGTGTGTGTGTGTGTGTGTCAGCGTGTATGACGCAAGCTCAAGTGTTGAGATCTTATCTCATAAAGAGGCTTATAAATGTACAACTATCTCATGTCACATAAAGGAGCCCACTGATTTATTCCTATTGATCAGCTGCCAGGGGCCACGACAGCCTTGTAACGGAAATCAACACTCGCTCACAGCCAAGGCAGTCTGGCTGTACCGAGACATATGCACACAAGTCGTCTACCAGACTATACGGATTAAAATGGAAATTATGCACGATTTATCACGCTTCACTTGAAAGTAACTCCATGAGAGGAAATACGGCGTGTGTTGCAGAAAGACGGGTGGACAGGTGGACATACAGAAACACATGAATATTGCAGAAGGAACCTGCACGGGCGCTCCATCCCCAACTTTGGCAAGCTTTTAAAAAACAAGGGGAGTAAAATGACACCCAAGTTTACTAAGTGTTTATGTGACATCACAGCTGACCAGTGCTAGACAATGACCCTCAACCTGTCTCTGTATGGTGCCCCAGAGGTGTCATAAAACCTGGGCAGGGAGCTTTGCTTGGGATGACAGAGTGCCAGGCGCTCTCCCACCAGGACCTAATTTCCCCCTGTGAAAATGGATAGCACGTCCATGGCGTAGCTTAGTTTAAAATGCAAAATGTGGACATTATCTGGCATGGAGATTCAGCGGCATCCATCACACTATGCTAATGCAGCCCAGTGGTTAAGATATTCTAATGTAAGCCACCCTGGAGATGTAGAGGAATTAACACAAACAGAGCAGGGCGGCGGGAACACAGAGGGGTCAGGAGATAGGACAGGGGAGCTACTCCTGAGACAGACGCTGCTGCACACACACACACAGGCTAAAATAAATGAAACAAACAACAATGTTTCTGAGCATGTGCGCATGCAGGTAGACTCACTTTGATAGCCATGTCGCTACAAAAAAAAAGTAATTTTTGATGGATAAAAACGGTCAAGTTGACAGCAGGAACAAGTTGTGTCACTTCAAAATAATTATAAATCAGTCTAAAAACCCATCACCCACTTCCAGATGAACACACACTAAGCATCCGACTACTTCCTCCTATATCTGATCCATCCTCCGTTCAGCCTTTGCCTATTTCAATTCACATTGCAGCTGCAGGAGCAGGGAGCTTGTTTTTCCCCATCCTGCAGGCTGTTTGGAGGCTGTGCACAGTCCCAGCAGAGTTCCTCTCCTCTCAGCTTAGGCGCTTATGAAAGCCCTGTCCCAGTCCCCTGCTCTGCCTGCCAGAGGGATGGCATTATTATCATTATATTAATGTGACATTAATTGCTTTTACTTTTTCACTCCATTAAGTGTGCTCTATCTCTTCGGGAGCCCGGCCAGATGGTTTATCACTTCCTGTGCTGTTGGTAGCACCATTAATGGGCTAAGACACAGGGCTATAAAATAATTGCACCGCAGTGTTGGAAATGTTCATCGCGCTAATTGAAAAGTAATTGCGGAGGTATAGTGCAACTGTCACGCCATAAAAGCCTGTCATAGGAGAGTAGGAGGGCTTTCTAGTAAAAGGCTATTGTTTGCAGTCATACAGTACAGCAAGTGGTCAAAGCAATGGTGGAACAGCCTTTATGCTAAATGTTAACAGGGGCAATGAGCCATTAAAAACATGGCTCTTTTATTTTCTACTACCTTAAATATTAATGTAATAAATATATCACAGCAGTTTTTTTTTTAATACTGTAGTGATTTACGTTATCTTTGTGTTTCTGTGACTGTAAAGCATGTCTACATGTTGTAAAATTAACATCGTGAGCAGGAGTGTATGAGTCAATTAAAGGAGGAAAATGATAACGCAGGTCATGTGATATGGTTGTAGAGTGTAAGTACACATTCATCTTAAAGGACCATACCAGTCTGTTTTGACTTCCCACCATTAGAAGAGATGATCCCAATCCTCTGCGAATGTTGTTAAAATTCAACCACGTTTATATTTTAGTAGATCTCAGACTGCTGTTTTAAACCCCATTCACTGCCATTCATGTTAAAACTAGGTGTAGAAACACTATAGGTACAGTGAAAGTTGCTATGTTTAGGTAATTCGACCTTCTAAAGAGAATGTCTGCATTGATTTAGTCAACAATCACTGAGCAAGAGACAGAGAGAGAGAGAGAGAGAGAGAGAGAGAGAGAGAGGAGCCGTCAATATGAAAATTATTACGCCTGAAAAAATAGTTCCTAACAAGTGCTGCCTTCTTTGCTTGGATATTAGTGTGAAGATGGATTTTGACATAGACTTTCTTTTTAACTCTTCTCTTCTTTTTAGTGTTGTAATATTTATTGTAATGTTTACTGAATATGGATAAAATGTAAACAAACACAATGTATGATAGTTAAAGTTATTTGGGGAAAAATGCAGGGGCTTTATGTCACCTATGTGGCCGATGTTGACAAAGGACAATGACATGTAATAATACTGGTATGGTCCTTTAACAGTTTGTGAAACTTACATGCAGGAAGATGATGTTTGTAAATCAAACAGGCACATTTTAACAGAGCTGTCACGCTGAGAAACCTGTATTTATATAAACAACACAACACGCACGGCAGTAAGAAGTGGAGTATTTTGTATGTTTCTGCTGAGCGTACTAACGTGCAGCCATGCCTGCCTGCAGTGAGGGGGATGAGCGAGCAGACACAAAGTACGCACTGAGTCTGAATAAATGACTTTGGAGACCAAAACATATATTCTGACTACTGTTTGCCCTGTGCTTTCTCATGTGCAATCTCACACTCTCCAGTGCTGGTGTAAAATGAGTGGATGTGCACATGGATGAGCTATACAGTCAGTTTACCCTCATGGGAGAGTCACCTTTCATAAAACACTCAGTGCATCCCTGATTTTCCTGTACATATCCGGTTGAAATATAAATCAGAATTACAATTTCAATAACCACAGTGACATCAGCAATGAGATATGATTGTCTTCTAATGAATTTTAGATTTTACATTGCACTACCAAGTGTGTTAAATCATTTGAGTGTTAATGTAACATTATAAAATGCCATTAAGTTGGCAATTAATCTGCTTTTACTGCTCCAAAACCTATAGATTTATAATTTCTTCACAATACTGATTCTCCTGTAGGCCTCCAATGCTGAGAAGATATTTTAAAGATGTTGACTCCACTGCAAATACTCAAAGTGCATAAAACAAATAAGGTGACAAGCATTTTAAACCATGAGGAATTATCCTGAACCTTAGAGCTGCTGGCTGTGTGTTGATGCTACTAAGTGAGGATCCACAGTTTGTGTCTATCCCTTTATCGATGGAAGCTTGTTGTTTGAGGTGACGCCGCAGGTTAACGGAAAGACCGGTGGGCGTTCGTTTAAGCCATCATTACTAAAACAAAGCAGCCTCTCTCGCTGCTTATCAGCCCCTCATCGACTCCCCTTTGGGCCCTTGTCGCCCGGCCAATCCAGCATATTGACACCCATTGACTGGGACTTGAGGAAGAACAGGATGGTGAACTTGTCTAACACAGACCAGGGTCAGGGCAAGGGACAGAGGGTGGGGATGTTTGTTTGCGTGTTTGTTAGTGTGAACGAGACCGTCACATTCTTCTCCCACATGGATCCAATAGTGCTGTGTGTGCTCCAAATCAATGACGTGGGGGGAAAATGAGGCCCGAAATTGGAGTGATTGATTCCAGCAGTTATGATGCTATGTCCATTGATGCCTTTTGATTTGCACTACTCTCCTGTTCGATCTCTCTTACTTCCAAAATGGCCACACGCGACTCACAGACTGTAAACTGTGTGTGTGGGCCGCTTTGAGGAGGGAATAAATTCTCTGTAGGTCAAGCGACCGGCGTGAACTGTGAGCCACCTCAACCCCTCACCCGATTTCCCCTCCCTCCCTCGTTCTCTCCTCCTTCCCAAGGTCAATATCCTCAACAATTAGTCCGAGGAGGAGGAGGAGGATTTGAAGCATGGTCGCACCCTCTCCAAATGCCCCCTCAAGGGCTTCGGGGGGCAGCAACGGTATGTCAGACTAAAGTGAAAAGTGTACCCATTCCCTCTTTATGTCTCCATTTTCTACCCTCATTAGGACCATTCAGGAGTACTTAGAGGGCCCCTGCACATCCACACATCAACCCGGTCAGGTCTGCCCTCTCCTCGATGCACCTTTCCCAATCAAATAACTATCATTAAAAGCTCATATGTGTGTGTGTGTGTGTGTATGTGTGTGAAAAAGAGAAAGACAGAGAGCCTGAGAGGCAGCTACAGAGATAGTTGTATCTATATAGCACGTTCATACTAATGTAATATTGATTGGTCCCAGTCACCATGGCACCAGGACAATAGTCCAGTCCGGCTGGTCACTGGTCAGTCTCCCATCAGCCTCTCTCCTCCCCCACTCGGCTGGCTGGATGATCCATGCCGCAGCAGATTAAAAGGCACGACTCTCTCTCATGTCTTTGCATGGAGCTCTGTCCCCTATAGCGCACTGCAGGACGCTAACGTCAGAGGACAAAATTTAAATGTATTCATAAACTTCATCCTCAAAGTGGCAAATCCATGCAGTCGTAAATCTCCGGCTCATGCTCTCCTCTGTCTTCCTCTCCCCCCTTTTTGCCAACGCCTGCTGGCCTGTCAAGCCTCAGAGGAAGAGAAAACAAGAGCGAGCCGGTCGTCAGGGAGGAAGAAGAGTGTGAAAATACAGCGAGGTGAAGCAAGTACAAATGTTGAGCTCAGAGAAACTGGTCCCCTGTGAGTTCATGTGCAGTGCTATAGCAACAAAAAAAAAAAAAAAAAAGAGTGAGACAGAATCATTACACTCAGCTGAGGATTTGCAGTTTGTTCTCACACTCACGCATCTCACACACATGGAAAAACTTCCTCTCTTCTGAAGACTTTTGGTACAAAACAAAGCTTAGCTGACGTCATTTTAAATTCCAAATATCTGAGGCTGTTTCTTCAGTTGTTTGGTCTGCACAGCTGCGCCCTTCCATCCACAGACCACACACACACACTGAGAAACGAGTGGCTGAAGGTTTTGCAGTAGCAAAAAATGCAGCAGAGGATAAGCACGTTTGATGACGAGGAAGGAGGAAGCGGGCATTTTTGGGATTTTCTTGATGTCTCAGCTGCCTGAAAACAAAGAGCTCAGGGCTCCATTTTTGATTCAAGTGAGTGATTTGCATAGAAAAGTTCATAAGCACGGGACATAAGGATATGGTCATAAAGGAGGGCAATAAAAAATTTAACTATGACAGAATATTAAAGTGGCAGTAAATTGAAGGCAGGCTGCAGAATTACCCTTGTGGAGTGACTTCCCTTGGTCGGGACTGCTAATCTCAGCGTGTGAGAGGGGCACTCACTGTACACAGAGAATAAAACATCTCCTGCCGACCCCTGACAGATAGGGTTGTCTCTCACACTTTAATCCTGCTGGATAGTTAAGATTTAAGATAATGACACAACGACTTTCACGTTGATGCCGACATTGAATCTTTTTAAGGAGCCTCCCGCTGCCGAGCCGGGACGGCCTGTCAGCCACTGGCAGTGAAAGAGTTGAATGTCTTGCGCATACTCGTTTTCCCGATGTCAGGAAGAAATTGTTCGTAACATCGGGCCCCTCACACTTGTCTCAACTCATTTATTTCAGCCAAGGTCTGCGGATATAAATAAAAGGAAATGTTACTGGAGCATTTAAACTCGGCGCCAGCCTTGAGACCAGTAATGTAACCACATATCATCAAAAGTGCTGAATCTCCCTTTGTCACCACACATGACGTGCAATTCCTCCAAACATATTCACGTTTTGTTGCCATTCATACAAATAAATAATCACAGAGAGCCAGGACAGCCCTTTTAAAGCTGACCTCTACAGTAGTACCGAGTGTCCGTCAGATTTATCCTGTGGCTACTAAAAATAGAGCTTTGATATTATTTACCACCCACAAGCATTTTCTTTACCACACTGGAGAAACATGCTTCATCTCAGCTGGATTTGAGGGATTTTTATGATGAATGCAGTTCAACAGGTGGTCCATAGATGGAGCTCTTCTCATTAGAATATACATTACAATACAGTACAAGGCTGTCCTCGGGTAACTGTGTGCCGTCCTTCATCCTTTCACAGCAACAGAGCTGAGCTGCAGCATGAGCTCTACCTTTACCTGTTTTCTGTGTAAGCACAAAAAAACAAAAAAAAACAAGGCTGCCAGAAAACAAACATATTGAAGGAGAATTGTGGAGATATATTTAACTTGTTTTTTTGAAGGATGTAGTAACCATTTGTAATAGTTGTGTTTCTCTGCCTTACTTAACACACTGGACCCCTTGTGAGCGAGTGTCAAACCACAAACCACCGGGTCCCCGGAGCTGTATGACTTAATTGAGCTATCCTGGGAAATCTAATTACAATAATGCACAGAGGATTGTGTAATATTCCCTCTGCTTCTGCTCTGACACCTATCCCACACACACACACGCACATGTCTCTCCCATGCTCAGGCACAGATAAAATGAGAGGGAGGGCGAGGGGAGACACGCACACATGGGTGTGTTAGAAGGTTGCGGGTAGGCACAAGCTGCAACAACCGTAAAACATTTCATGGGAGATGTTTTAATCACGATTCATGGGCCAGTAAACCTTTAAACAGCAGTCCGTCAGATCTGCGGGGCAGTGAGGACAAAACAATGACAGGGTTATATGATCAAAGAGTGCAGCCTGAGGAAGAAATAAAGTTGCTTTTTCTTTGCGTTTCAAATTATTTAAATTTTAAAAAAATCTAAAAGTTGGCTAAAGTTTGTCAGAGGCATCATTATAAGAGAAAACAGTTCAGTTGAAGGTGGGCAGGTGACACAGGAGAACAGTGTTAGAACAAAAGCACACTTAATTTGCTCATTGCTATTACACTGTACAGCTGGGCAATGATCATAGCCATATCACTGTAGAGAGTTATTGAGCAAATCACAGCAATTCAAATGCGGCCATATGTAGGAATTTCAGTGCTGCTGGGGCTGCAGAGCACACACACACACACACACTTGAACAATAATCTATCCTCTGCCTGTGCTCATTGACAGAGTTAATTCCACTGGAAAGTGTCCTAAAATGCCTGCCGATATGTGAGCTTTTCCTGCACAAAGACAATAGGAAGAGTCCTGCAGCTGCACGCTGGAGGTATTGATGCTCGTCAGGCATCGACAGAGGCAACCTTTGTGTCTGCTATGGACTGACAACGTTTGAGGCACTTTGGGGTCCTGCCTTTGCATCAGAGTGACACTACAAAGAGACATGACTGAACACTGAACACTGAAATGAATAAATTTGTATGATTGTGTGGGATGAAATTTATCTGAGAGTTCTCGTGGTGTCTGCATTACAAAAACAGAAGCATATTGAAGGCTGGGAAGCAGATGTGATTTTTGTTTAGTTTCTTATAGAGTCAATATGTGTGTGCGTATGTGTGTGTGTGTGTTGGGGGGGTCTGTTTGTGATTCAGTGCAAGGTCAAAGGGACACAGGGGAGAGACGGGGGAGAGCGGTGGTGCACTAAAAGGGGGGTTGCTACTGTGCCCAAGGCCATACCCACACAGACGGACACCATATTGAAATTAGTAAATGGACTGCATAGTGTCGCTTGCTGCCCCATTTGTGGTCCCCTCTTCTCCGGGTGATATACAGATGCAACCAGTGAAGGAACATCACTGACTCAAAGGGGCAGCAGGAGGGGTATATAATGGGGGCGACGGCTAACACCCCCCACCCCTGTCCTAAAATGAAATGGGTCTACTCTTATTTATTTACAGCATGTTTTGCACTCATCCCACAACACTGTAAATTACCTATGGTCAAGGCTCCTCTTTCAGACAAGGAGAGAGGAGAGAAAAGGACATAAAACATGTGATCTATATGATATTTAATTCAGGAATCACACATGATCTGTCAATTTCCATAAATCATGCTTTATGAGTCATATTTTAAATACAAAATCACGTTTATGAATATAAATGCGTGAATTACGAGTGGTCTTATGTGTTACATGATGTACAATATGTCTATAGGCCCCAGACGGAGTGACGATATTTATGAGATTTCTACAGTGTATCTCATAAGAGGATATGGGACGGGTGATTTCCTCGCTGGGGTCTTAGGTGGTTGATCACGGATCTGTTCCTCACATTGCATGCAGGCTCATCACGCTGTTGACTGTTTGACTCCCTGTTCATCTCTTTATGTGATGGAGATGACGTGAAAATGGAAACAAGGACGATCAGAGTAAAAAGCGTGATGTGCTGCACATTGTGACCTGATACACTTCATGTAATTTATTGTTAGAAAACATGTTGAGTTTGGTTTCTTTGACACAAGAAAGCTTGACACTTACTTGAAGTTAATTATACAGCAAAGCAAGAAACGATGGAGACAGTACTCTGTGTGCGTGTGTGTGTGTGTGTGTCCGTGTGTGTGTTTGCAGAGAGAATTCCATCAGAGGGAACTCTCTCGGGACCAGACCTGGTCTCTAGCTGAAAAAAAGCAGGGGCCCCCTCCATTATGGCAAACAAGTGCATTTGCTTTAAGGCCAGTGGAGATTTCTAACCTTTGCTTGACATGCCGAAAAGGTCAGGCCCATCCCTGGCTTCCCTCTGGAGTTGAGCCTGACCATTTCCTCCCTGCTCCTTTGGACCTCAGGAAACCCACAGTACCAACGAGCGCAGTGCAGATTAATCCTCATAAAATTTGTGTTGCGGCTAAGATTGCAGCTCACTGATTGTGCTTGGTTAGAAAATTTCTGCAACTTAATACATGTATAACCAATCAGGGCAATTTGTTTATTTGATAGTAAAAAAGAGATAAATTATAGGGACAAATTCTAAATATGAGCAATTATAATACTTGTTTTCACTTTTAAAAATTTTAAAACATGCCCAGAAAATATGAACAATTGCACCTGCACACTCAGATGAAGCAAATGTCTTAATGTAATTCAAAAGACAGGCCTGACCTGGAGTAATAACACGGTAATTGTGTTAAACGCCTGTGAAGTGAGCACACACAGCACCCTGTGTGAGTTTTTCTCCATTTGATGGACGTATCCATGCTTATCAATGTTCCTTATCTCCCTTCATTATTTCCAAACCAGTGGTTAAATTGGAAAAGCCCATAAGAACGTGTGAATACATGGCAGAGGCAATAAAACAGTAGGGGGAAGACACCCCCTTCACCCACACACACACACACACACACACACACACACACACACACACACACACACACACACACACACACACACACACAC
>JAQLOL010000007.1:16703634-16726020 GCA_029783665.1 Naso thynnoides | reverse complement strand
GATCAAATAAATTTATGTTCATTTTAGGTTAATCTTTAATGTTTCTGGTGCTTATTTTAAACATAGTTTTGACACCTGCATGTTTTTCATGATGTGTGAGTGTGCTGAGGAAACTCACCTGAGTTGGCGAGAGCGATGGCCTTAAGGGTGACAAACTCCTCCTTCTCCACTTTAAGCTTCTTGCACTTGCGGACCAGCTGCAGGATGGAGACATAGAGGTCGAGCAGGCCCGTCAGCCGCGAGTGCTCCTCGTCCATGATGTAGTCCTCGGCGTACACCAGCTCGTCCTCGTATGGCAGCGAGCGGAACACGATGCTGAGGATGAGGATCTCCATCCAGGCGCTCTGCAGTAAACTCATCTGGTCTCCGAGAGAGAGAGAGGAAAAGCCTGGAAGGACAGAGAGGGGAAACTGTATGAAGACGGGAGGGCTGCGGTGGAAAAATAAAATGTGTGCATGTGTGTTTATGCATTTCCTTTCTACTTCCGTGAAACAGCCAGAGGATTTTTTTTATTAGAAAACATCTAAAAGAACAAGAAAGTATTCATAAGCAAAAGAAAAAAACAACACTTTGAGTGATCAGTAAACCAAACATGACTTGTCAAGCCTCGGTAGCTTGGAGTACATGCCGAGGCACATGTTAGTGAGTGGTGTTTAATTTTAAATGCACGGTGGAAGGTCCCCTTTGAAGCTGGTGTCAGAGCACTTGAATGGGCTTTACTGTAAGTGAGGACAGTAAATCGGTGCAAAGGTCCAGGACACACAAAGCCATGTGGTTACCCCTTGTATCCTGTCACACTTCTATTGGTGTGAGGGGGATTAGCACCGAGACACATTCTCATTGGAGGGGTGGAGGACATGACATGCACTGTGTAGGGGGAGGAGGTGACGAGGACACACACACACACACACACTCACATGGCAACATGCAAAGACACACAAACGTGTCGGCCGGGAAAACAAACAGACACGCATGAGCACATGCCGATCACAACACCTCTACGTTTGCACATAAATGCGCACACATACATAAAGCACAGGGGTCGCTTGGTTCAGCCTCAGCCTGAAGACCTGCTTAAACCCAGGGCCTCATTCTCCAACAACAGCTGGATGAGCTGATGAGCTCAGGCGCATCACACCGCTGTCATTTCCCCTTTAGCACCTCTACTTGCACTCAGAATAGAACATTAAATAAAACAAACGGCTAGATCCCCAAAAGATGAGCTGTGAGAAACTCAAACACATTACAGAGAGTAAAGGCAAAAACAGAAAGGAAGAGAGAGTGAGGAGCAGATAGCCAGATAGCCATCTCATCCCTTTTCCCTTCGTACTACCCTTCAGCTGTCAATAAACTGCGTGACCCCCCCACAGCTCTTTCTCCACCCCCTCCTCCTGCACGGCATGCCCGCAGGCGGCCCATTCTGGCAGCATATTAGGCTCTTCAGCTCCTCCCCTGATTAATATGATTGCTTTTACAAGTTTTGCTGTTGCCACGCCAGCTGCCAGTGTGTGATTAAGAAGCGATAGATTACAGTATTGACCAGGGCGCTCACCGTACCTATGCCCCACGTTTTCTCTTAAATATAAATGATCTCACTGGGGTGCAGCCACCAGCCTGATGTTTATCTCTTCCTGCTAGGACACCATGAACATACACACACACACACACACACACACACAGAGCCATACACACTGAGTGAGAAGAACAAGAGACGCGATGAGGAAGCGTGAAAGAAAGTGAAAAAGAAGCAGGACGGAGAGAGAGGGAGACAGGCGGAGAGAAAAGAGGAGCCAGGGAGAGAAGTACCTGAGTGTTCAATTTCCCTTATCGTGGTGATGACCACTGCAGGGGAAGAGCTGGAGGATACATTAATTAACAGATTGTGATCAGAATGTGAGGGCCTTCACATTTTGAAGGGGAATCAATAGTCAGTAGAATAGAGTGCTGACAGAAAGGTGCTGGTGCCCTGCTGGACTGGTCAGAGCCCAAACAAGACCCAACAAAGCAAACTGCCGAAAGCACTCAAAACATCTGACTATTATCAGTGGAGGCAATAAGCCATATTTTGCAATGGCTTCTGCCATTACACATATCCAGACTGCATCTTAAAATCTTTTGTTGTGTTATTTCCTTGTCTGCATACGTGGCCATTAAGTTGGACAGACTGTGGACTGGCCGGAGTGAAATTGTCATGCAAGCGTGGACGCGGTCTTGATTGCCGCATCAGGTTGGCATCACAATCACAGGCGAGGCTTTGTCTAGCCTTTTAATGCCAAGGAGGACTGAAGCGGAACTAAAGCGCTGCACCCAATGTGACAGCCTGTGTGAAGGCCTTGTTCAGGGCTTGTTGGAGAGGCTTTAGAGTTGTTCTGATACGGCAGACACCTCTCAGCCATATGCACACATGCAGACCAGCAGCCTACAATTACCTTTGACGCTAAAAGTCCTTGAATTTAATCCAGTGTTGTGAGATGGAGAGGTGGTGTTTTTCCCTTGCTTCATCCCCTCTCTTCAGGGCCTAAATTATTGCTCCAAATGGGATCTCGTGTCGTTGCCTCGCCTTTTTCCACTCAATTTAATCGAGTAATGAAGTGACTTCCCGACTCCGCAGGTCACACTGCGCTCCGGCCGCCGCACTCTGAAGGTGGCGCGGTTAAGTGCCGTCGGAGTGGGTGATTTCCTTTAATGAAATATCAATATTTACATCTTCATTTCCAGCCCAATGCCTTGGCGGGGTTTGACCAAACATGACACAATATTGACCAAATCAGAGAGGCCTGTCTACGCGTTTGAAGGGCCTTTTCCACTCCACTGCTGAGTGCTGGCAGATCTCTGTCTGAAAGTCTTTGTGGCAGTAGTAGAGACATAATAACAATGTAGAGTTCTCCTTTGTTTATTCTCATGTAAGCACCCTGCTCTTATAGTGATCGTATGTCTCAAAGGGATTTTAACTTTCGAAATTACAAGATGTAAAAACATTCAAATAAAATCAGTTCAGTCGAGATGAGAGCTAATACAAATGTGGGTGACAAGAAATAACACTACAAAGCAGCCCACTTTATAACTTCATCAGCAAATCATCACTCAAAGCTCAAAGGTGAAAACAAGACCACTAAAAACTAACAACAGAAGCCAAAACCATCATCTCTCTCTTTATCTCCCCAAAAGCCCTCGGCTGTGGGCGGGAGGGGGCAGCCCAAACCCACAGACGGCTGCTTCAAACCCCTCGCAGAGATTAATCAGAGCGCCGTTTCATCTGCCAGAGCACAGAACGGTCCAAAATGAAATGCTGGAGATTTCTGTTGAGCTGGAGTTCATATTCTATTAATTTATTATTGTTTCCCTCTCCCCGAGGGCCATTAGCGCGGGTAATAAAAAGAGATGTAATTACGAGGCACGGTGGCCCCCTCCAGCTGCAGCCCCCTCGTAACTCACCCTCAATCAGACAACAGGGCAGACAGAGGGAGGGAGAGCGAAGGGGAAAAAACGGCGAGAGAGAGGGAGAGAAATGGAGGATAAAAGAGAGGAGAAGATATGGGCCAGAGAGGAGAGTGATAAGGAAGAGAGAAAGAGCAGCTGCAGTAAGTGAAAAGGGGACGGGAGCACGAGGAGGGGGAAGGAAGAGGGAGATAGAAAGAGGAAAGAGAGTAATTCTGGCTGGACAGGGGCTGATCTATCATGGCTGGCTATCAGAAGGACAAGCAGGCCCTGAAGACTTCTGCCCAGCGGCAATCTCACCTCAGCCAAGTCAAGTGCTCTCCGGGCTCCAGTTGGAGTAAAACTGCCCCTAAGAGGACCCCAGGGCTTCAGCACGTCTTTTTTTTTCTAACCTCAAACTGAGCAGAATGATCATGCTGCCATAAGCTTATTCTATATCAAAGCTTTTTATTTTAGATGGCAGTTTGAAAAAGGAGGACAAGAGTAAAAATGTATGCACCTCTGATTTGTATAGATTCCTCTGATCTGGCAGAGTGACACACGACGGTGTAAGATGTATAACCGATACAGGAATGAAGGGCAGTTTTGAGCAGATTCATAATGGTGTGTATGTGCGTGTGTGTGTGTGTGTGCAGCTGCAGACGGTGATTCTTCTTGAATTTACATGACAGCGTGAGGAGGACCCAATCAATAGCAGCTTGGTGATAAATTGCTGTGCTTGACATAAATAATTGGAGCTGAATTCCAGTGACACGTACAACACAAACAGCTCAGTTTGCTGCGAGCTTTGTCCAGACACTTATTCGACAACACACAGGCTGTTTTTTATGTTGAACAAAATCAAGTCAATACAAACCGAACTGACTTAGTCAAAAAGAGGGTGACGACTAAAAATTAATCTTGTTTTTTTCAGCTCTGGCGCTCACTTTCAGGAGAGTCGACTATCTGCCTTATTTCAACGTGATAACCAGCCCATTATCTTCTGGTAAGTAGCTGGAGAATGGGTGATTTGACCAGCAGCCTGTGAACGTTATGAGGTTGAAGAACGTTAAATACAGTAATCCCCTTGTTTTAATCTGCACCCTATGACCTCCTGACCCTAACGGGGAAGTCTTTAGCCCTCCCCTGGGTTCCACTGCCCAATCCTGACGTTACACATATCTGCACAGCCCCAAAGAGCAGGACGAATCAGGCTTTAATCATGGCTGTAATTACACATAATTTATCTCTGCTGCCATCAAGCAACATTGCTTAATGAGGGATGTTGCTCTGCTGACGATCACTTAAAGGCACATCAGCATATAAAATTTCCCATAGAAGCTTTTATATTAAATATGGTGCAAAATTCTGCACAGATGTTTGTTTGAACACAAGATTTTGGACATATTCAACTTGGTGACAGTATGAACAGTATGCAAATGCACAGTGGTGATCTGGATGTACCTGCTCATGTGTCACTGTAACTAAACAAAGCCCTCCCCCACCCTGTCTGGCAGATGTCCCTTTCCTGGCCCTGCATATTCCTGACTGCCTGTCTGCCTCCAAAACGCCCCCATCTCAATCTCCCTGCAGCTTTTCCGCCTTCCTCCCGCTCTCCTGCCCGGGTTCAGGCCTCAGCATCCACCTGATTGCTCAATCTATCTTTATCTCCTGTGTTGAAGCCTACGTCAGAGGGTAAATTGAATATACTAAGAGCTGTCTGTTGGTGTCTATATTTAATAAAGTGCACTGATGAGGTGCTGATTTATTGCCGGGCAGTATTCACACTCTATTACAAGGAGATTACGCAGCTTGAGTGGGATCAGGCTGGCAACACAGTAAGTAGATTTCACAATTTAATGGCAAAGAAAAAACAGGAGCCCGGAGGGGGCTGGAGGAGGGTGGGCTGATGGGTGGGTGGGCGGGTGATTACGGTGGAGAGTTGAGCTGACACAAACACGACAACATACAAGAGGCACGATCTCTTTTTAACATCGCTGCCTCCATGCTAACAACTAACACGCCAGCGCTTGTCTGTCAAATCCAGAGCTGATGAGCTGGAATCCAATAAAGCACAGATGATGAATATTCCCAAAACGCCAGTAATGAATAGAACATTACAAACAAGACAATTACATCACATTAATCTGGTCTGAATCTCAGACGCCACAAAAATGCAATCACACACAAGGAGGATTTTAATATTTAAAAAACTAAGTTTAAGACACAAAGACAAGTCCCACATGCTGTTTCAGTATTTTATGTTCTGGGGTGACATGCCAGAGCAAAAATATGTTTTATAGTGTGGAAGCAAAGCAGCAGCAGCGGCAGAGAGTCAGTGTTTGCTTGGCCCTTTAGCCTTCTGAGAATTCCCAGCTGAAAACAGTCAGGCCAAGGAAGCCGGGACGGAAGCTGACAAGCACTAAACAACAAGTACCTCTTGTATAAGCAGCATGCATGGCAACTTTTACATATGAACACATGACATTCCCACCACGGGTGGGAAAGGATGTCGGGTGGCATGAAGCCGCGGGGGTCACACTAGTACCGTGCCGCTTTTGAAAAAGGCAGCAATGTCAAAGTGGTAAACAGCTCTAGTGTACTGAAGCTGTCCGTAAACTTAGTTCCTCCCTAAACCTCTCGGACAGAGTGAAATGCAGCTTCTAACATGATGGAAGGGGGCCAGAGGGGTGGACAGCGGACTGCTATGTGTGTCAAAGGTTGTTAGCACCTTAGGAGCAACAAGCCATCTGTCAGCATCCCCCTAACACTGCTCCTAATGACCCTACCCCCCTCAGGCAACAACCGTGTTCGACTCTGCTTCATGGTGCTATTTGGAATGGTGACACGAGTGTCCAAAAGCTCCACAGTGATTATCAATTAATCAAAAGCAGATTCAGAATGAGGACAAGGCTGCAAACCTGTGAAAAGGCTTTAAATATGCGACACCAACCTCCAATATATACCTCATTAAACTAAGGTAAAAAGTGAACCTAATGTTATTAATTAATTGTGCTTCTAATTGATCTAAAATAACAGACAAAAACACAGTTAAAGTACTTCATGTGTGCAAACTGACCCTTCATTGTATGCTAAATAGGGCCTGGATGACAGAGTTGACTTTGGACCCCGTAAGGCAAAGACACCATCTAGCCTAATGGCGGAGCTTTGATATCCTCCAATCGCCCTCCAATTAAAACTCAATGGGGCCTCTCCACTCCACATTATGCCACTTTTGAAACACGTTTTCAAATGTTAGCTGAGAATAGGTGAAATTAAAAATCAATTGGGAGAAGGTAAGTGCCAATTTTGGTGACATTTAAATTGTTACATTTGGACTTTAGTCATTGGCCCATCTGTCAATGGCCTAATCAATGTGGTCTACTTCATAATGAACTGTTAATCTTTTTAATTCCATTGCCTAAGGCTGCAAAAATCTATCAGAATGCAATCAGCAGTTTTCCCCCCCTGTTCCTTTCTTGTCCCGAAGCGGATGGAGGGAGAAATATTGTAGGAACCGAGCATGGTAGGCTGCCCTGGGGTACCGTTGTTGCGTGGAGTGTTAGTGCATGGAGTCTCGCTCAACCAGTGAACCGTCTCTGATCAGGTTCAGCCATGTACAACTCAATTATGCAGCCATTTCATGGCCAGAGGACACCCACTGTCCTAATACACACACCACCAAAGGGACAGACACAGCCTAAGCACCCAGCTGAAGCGGAAGTCTTTATCCAGTCAAATTGTATTTCTAATCTAAAAATAATGCGAGATTTTACAATATAAGTTTAAAAAAACAACAAAAAACACATATAAAACAAAAGCACAAGTGTGATTTTGAGAATTTATGCAAAGGCAGTGCAGAATAATCTACTTTGAGTCGACCAGCTTGCAGGTACAGCAGATTGTTAAATGCGATCCATTCATTTCCAGGTATTCACTGGCCATCGTAACAGACTCTCAGGCTTACTGCCACAGGTTTTGGGTTAAATGATTATTATCGACGCATTCAGTATGACAAGTCCATTGCCGCAATCTGTGGGACAAATCCCATTAACATTATGCATCTATCCACTGTACAAAACGTGTTAGTATAATCTGATTAACAGGGCTTCAACGCTATGACACACAAAATCCAACCTGGAGTGTACACACACTCTCATGATGATGCACTCCAGGATACGAGTTAAAACCTTCAACAATGGTGTGATAAGAGTATGACTTGAGGAGAATACCCATATTAACAACACCTGCCTCAGGTTAGTCAGTGGCCTCAGGTGTGCTGTGAAATAAGCTGTAATATTTTTTCCACAGTGCAAGATAAAACAGATGTCAGAAACTTTCTACTGTGTTTATACATATGTGTGTCTTAGTGCACGATGCCTATATTCTTGTACAGGAGCCAACACAGGAATTTTGTCTTTTTCGTGCCTGTCTGTGACGCTGGTGTGATTTTTGGGTCACAACGATGGGAGTGTGTTATCGGGTCAGCTGTGATCCAGTCCTGACTAAGCTCCCTGCTAAACTCTCAGTGTGCTGACCATGCAGGGCCCGTGGGGAGTGATCCAAACAGTTTAGACGTGTAAGGGGCCGGGGCTGAGGCCAGAGACTGAGAGCATATCCATCTCTAATCTCCTTACTATCAGATCTGTACCTGATTAATACCCCTCCTTCTGAGAAGTACTCTAATACCTTTTCAGTACATAATGCACCTGCCTGAGGTCAGGCAGAGTCCACGTAGCTTTACTGAAAATATATGAACCACTTTAACTCATGAATAAGGATGAAATTTATCTTCTGATTAAACTGACATAACGCAGTGCATGCACACACTTGTGTGTGTGTGTGTGTTTGTAAAAGAGGGAGGCAGAGTGTGGTTGTAGCGCTGTAGTGATGTTGCACATTTCCTGCACGCTGACAGCTCTGCGCCTGTCCAAGTTAAGGTGATGAGAAGAAGAGGTTATGGAAGTGTCGCTGAGGGACACTCTCATTTAGTTTGTTACTCCGCCATGCCTACAGCACTGTAATGTTATAGAGTTATGGGGGTCAAGCTCAAGATCAAGGAGAATCTGCCTCGGTTGCAGAAAAAGAGCAGCTAAACAATGTGTTCACTGTCAAAATCAGAGGAAAACTCTTGAAGGAAGCAAAATCTCTGCTGACGTGAGGTGCTGTATCCTTAATTCAACAGCCTTTTATAACCTAACACCTCGTCTATCAGAATGCCTATGGGGCAAGGAAGAAACATGATTATGTCCATCAATAATTCAATGTATGTGTGCTTGTGCCTGTGTGTGTTCATGTGTGCATCTGTGTGTGATGTGATGTCCTGTTTTGATTGGGCAGGGCCCCAACTTTGTTCTAAATCTCCCAGGTGATTACAACATACATTGGCAGCAGGTCTGTGTCCTCCTCTCCATTCAGTGCGGGGCTTGACTACATCACAGATTTGTCTCTTGCACAGCAACCACTCCATCCTCCACACGCCCCGTGGCTGCATGAGTCATTAATTAACTATGTTGTGTGAGTGTGCATGTTTGCTTGTAATGAGTGTGTGAAGAAAATAAACCCAGTTTTAAATAAGCCAGAATAGATAGGTCAAAAAAAGACCAAAAAAAACAGGCAAAAATAATTTGTTTCATACCTGGGATGTGCTTGGCCCAGCCAATGATGACCACCAGCTCACGGTCAGCCAGGTCGCACAGCGTGGTTAGAGCCTTGATGTCGCTCTCCGGCATGGTGGGGTCAGGCATGGCATAGATCTTCTCTGGCTCCGCCACCAACAGGTGAGACACTATCTTTGTGACTGAGGATAGAGTAAAGGGAGGAGGGGGGCAAAGCAAAGCAGAGGTCAAAGGTCATATCACTGCAAAGCTCAGCGAGGCACAAAGATGTAATGAACTAATAAAATTGGACGGTGTAAAACTGTAACACAAGAGAAAGAGGCGGTCTTGCTCTCAGTTTTCTTTCTCATTATGCAAACTAATGGATGGAGCTTGAGTCTGTATGAGTGAAATGAAGCCACTGAAAGCTCTTGTCCCTACAGAATGCATGCGAGTGGAACCAAATGTATGTTTGAAAATGTGAGTGTTTTTAAGCACTTTGTTATTATGTCATATCAGCCTTCTGCTCATAGACTTTTCATATTTCAGCTCTGACTGTAACAATATCTCTCCTGTATTTCCAACCAATGAACTCTCAACTGTCGAAACACGGCAGAGACAGTTTCACTGGTTTTATCTGCGTGCTGGTTTGGCAGAGGAGCGGCTGCTTGGAAAGGAGACAATAGGTTAGTGATAGAGTAGTACTCACGAGGCTTTTTGGTGGGAGGGGGGAGCGTCAAGCCCAGGTACGGGTTGTTTTCTGAGTCCAACCTCCGCTTGTACTTCTGTCTGCCCCCTCGCACGCGGTCCAGACGAACCCCTAGGTTAGAAATGACAAGAAGGACGTGAGATGAAAAGAGTGTATTTTTTCATGCAAAATTTAAAGGGATCAACAACATAATCAACTTGTTTAATATGTCTAATAAATGTAGCAAAGATGAAAAGATACACAAAAAATTCCTCTGTTGGATGAGAACAAAAATGTGGGCTGATGATCTCAGAGATTCTGTATGAGATCATGTGTAAAAGCAGGAGTGTGAGGGCTGGTTTCCATCTTGTATGTAAGCATTGTTAAAGGACTGCAGAGTGGCATGAGTGTGTGTGTTTGTGTGTGTGTGGATGTGTCAGAGGCACGGCTGCCTTCCCATATGTGGTCCATGCCTGGCTGGTCTACTGTGACACAGCTGAGCCCAGAGCAGGTCTAAACATATGAATATTTAACGCAGGGTCAATGATCTCACAGACTGGCCCTCTAATTATTTAGCTTTTGGGGTGAGGCAGACTGCATACTAATTAGCTGCCAGCTACATGCCTCTTAGCTTGAGTGTGTCTGTGTGAGCTCAGGTGTGTGTGTGCTCTCTGGTATCCAGAAAAAAAAAAAAACTTCTCCAGCCTACAAGCAAAGACATCGTCCCACACACACTGTACAAAACATCCCTGTCATACTGCAGATAGATAACTAGGTATTGCTTTCCCATAAAAGACCCTTATTTCACCCCTCTTTCACTGGAGTAGCACTGAGGCCTTATCACCCCCAGCCACAGCTAGGGGGCCAGGTTGCACACTGATACTGTAAATGTCAAGCTGGCCTCATCATAACATAAGTTATTTATTATCTCATTATTTGATAAGAACGTTTCCATTTGGATGTCTTTTCTATTCTATTAATTTTGGACATAGTTAAAATATTTCATCTATGCTGTTTTATTTATTTGATACCACCAGGCAGGTATTTGGTTATTTAATGCATTTGTATGCAAACATTTATATCCTGCATCACCTTATTTGGCTCAGCGCGTCACTGCCCCCATACAGCCTAAATATTCCTGATATCTTAATCCTGTCAAGAGGGAGAATCCCTTCAATTTACCTTGTATGCATAATGTAACCCCTCCCAAACAAATTCAATACTAAAGGGCGGATGAGGAAAGGCTCAATGAAATGCTTGCGGTGGAGGAGGAGTTAATTTGTCAGGCGCCCGCGTCCTCTGAGCGAACAACACCTGCAGCAAGAGCACTTCCTTGATGATTTCATCACTTTATAACAGGGAGGACGGTGTCAAACCTGGGCATTGTGCGGCCACTGCAAATGAGCCTAATACAATTTGCGCATCAGCGAGTGCTCTTGGAGAGGATGAGTTTGGATGTGTCCCATGCACGGTGATTGGAGGTTGCGCGGCGAATGTGGGGGTAGCAAAATCAGATGATGTAAGATAGAAGCCTTCATTTCACAAAGAGGGATTCAACAGCGAATTTATGCAAAACACCTCCTTGATTTTCACCTCTTATCTTACTCGACTGGAGCCCCTCTCCCTCACACTCACTGCATGGGGGCTGCATACTGTACACTGTATCAAAATGCAACTGCAGAATAGAGATTTCCTCTACTTATATAAATGATTTGATTCCCTAGAAACACAAATCTGATTAGGATTGTCTTTCAATTTCCTGACACTGACAACCCACTAACCTAATTACCCCCAATTCCCAACAGACTCTCAGACTTCCCAGCAAGCACCAGGGAATCATCTGATGGCAACTACCTGTGCTTTACGCACATGCACACACGCCATGACAATCTAATTTTTATGTGTAATGTTTAAGAAAAAGGAAGGTTTTTTTTCTCTGAAGGCATCTTGAGAAAGGTCTGTAAACATCCTCCACATGCTGCTTGTGTGTAAGAGCTTAACTTTCTTCCAGTTCAGCTCAGATGGTACCGTTGCTACTGTAGGGTGGAAAATTCCTCTCATTGTCAAACGTGATGTCACCCCTTTCTACGGTTTCCTCTGGCTCTCCCGATGAGCTCAGCCACTGCCAGGTGGCTGCGTTTCTCCTCTCCCTGATCCTCTCTGCCGGTTGAGTCATGTGGCTGTGTCAGCCAGTGTAAAGCCAGCGATGAAGGTAGATGGGTGCCTCTTTTAATTAGAACAGTCCTGGCCATAATTAACAGACGCTGACAGGAATTAAAGCTTGGCACTAACCTGTCTCATTTTACTGTCCAACAGAGCCAGATACAGGCACACAGGAAGAGAGAGTGATTAAGAGCAGCTAGACAGATTCATTCACTCATACTGCTAGAGACTATGGCCACGACTTTATGGGGGCCTTTGTGAGGTTCATATGTCCCTTTGGTGGCACCCAAAGCTCTAAGTGGTCTGACTCTGATCGGTCTGTTGTGCTCCCTCCAAAGTAAACAGTAGGTGCGTAGTAAATGTGTGAAGAGAGCTGAGTACCATCTCAGTCATCTCACTGTTTTATGGCCCACTACACAGTGCAGCGAGGGAAGCGGTGGGCAAGCTCGGGTATCATCTCTTCAAAGCAGGGTGTAGGGGGAGAGGGCTTTTGGCCAAGGCGGCTGGCATTTGTGCACGGATTAGCGCAGGCCTCAGGGTGGGGGGCTGGGGCCAGCTGACCTAAGGCTCCTCTTTCTCTCCAAAAACAATAATAATCCCCTTCAGAGCACACTCCTACAAAAGGGCCTGTCTTCACTCACTTTGTGTGGCCGGCCGCAGCAGGGGCCCTTATTTTGAGTCCCTCACCTGTTCTGGGTGTCTCTCCCTGGGGAAAGTGTCAGGATGTCTGGGATGGTTGGCAATGCCAAGGGGGGCTTAGGCGGACCCTATTTTAGCTGGGAAAATCAGAAGGCCACATGGCAAGGCATGGTGAACCTTGCCTTTCAAGGAAGCCGCCCCGCTAAACTGCCGTCAGCACTATTTCAAAGGGCCCCTGTTGCCAGCTTTGCATACTTGTAAGTGTGTTGCAGCATTTTTAATCACGAGTGGTGATGAGCGAGGGTAGGGAAAAAATTGTCACGCATTGCCCCCCTCCCCACCTGCTGACCCCAGGAGCTGCCATGCTGACACCCTTGTCACATAGTCCATTTACAGGTTAGCTACAATATCCCTTGTGAGCTGCTTGAAAAACTGACTGAAAAGGCTAAATGTTACATTTATTACAATTTCAGATGGCTCCAAATGACAGTATATTAAAAAAAAACATTTTAATTGAGGCTTAATTGAGCAAAAGCGTCTTTTTAACTATTATAATCGCTCCATCTTCGAAGCACAGTGTGTTTGTCTTGCTGGTATGGACAGCCTTCAACACATGTGGACGCGTACACGTCTAGTATGTCATGGACTGTAAATGTGAGTGAAGTGTGGTTTGTGTTGTATGTTCTGAATGTGACTATGATGGGTCTATTGTGGAATGTGGTTGCTCTTTGCCTGACAGTCTGCTGAACAATGACAGGTGTATTGTACATCAGCACTGACGCACTTTTGCTCCTTTGTTCAGCAAATGTTCAAAACCATCACACTGTTTTTCTCACAATAAGACAGGAAACATTCTTCCTTTACACACTGAGGACAATTAAAGCATAAGCTGTTGTCTTTGTGTTGCTGCTGATGCGTAGATAAAATCATATAAGTATGTTTTTCCTGCAGTGGTGTGTATGAGACTGTACGTGGCAGAAGATTCAGTGTGTGCGTGAGTGATGGGAGGAGGAAGTCTGTGCAGAGAGAACCTGCCACTGAATGATGTCAATGTAATCTCTCAATAGTATCTTGTCTTCTCTCCTGCTCTAAGCTCTGATCCGTTTCCATTGATCATAGGAAAAACCTGTTGCCCCTGACATTTGATTCTTGTATTGATCACTTCCTCCTTTATACAGTCAAGGGAAAGTACAGCGACTCAACACAGGGTTTAGGTAGGCCTCCTGTAATCACACTGCTGATCTTCAAAGACCATTTTCCTTACAGGAGATATGAATGATCTGATTGTAGCTTTTGTGCTCGGAAGATACTGATATCCTATGATTTTCGCTGTGTATGTATAAATATCAAACCTGCTTTTTCTCCGATTACACAATATTGTTCATCATTCAGACAATGATGAATTTATTTTTCTGTTTCGTTGGGTGGCAGCACTGCACTTCCCGCGAGCTGCAAAGTTATAATTAGGTGATTTTCCATTGAGACACAATGTGACCTTTCTGCAGTAATGAAAGAAAGTGGCAACCACAGTCACATGAGCAGTGGCCATCTCTACACCCGGGGCCTGAGCATGGCGTTGAGCCGACGGCTTCATAGAGCTTACAGTGGACGCAGACCATGTGTCTCTCTTTTCCATTTCGTCCTGCTGACATGTTAAAGATCTGGGCCCCAAGGCAGAGCTTATACAAAAATGCACCTCATGTCTCTTAATCATAAAGACTGTGTTTCAATCTTTACTGTGACAGAAATCAGTCACAATCTATGATAGATCTATGATAGATCAAAAATCTATGACAACACGTGCACAAGTCTTCATTAAGTCTTTGACAATAGTTGCGGTGTGATGATGACAGCCGCTATGTAAAAGAGGAGGGTCATTCTTATTCTGGGAATGTGCTGAATACACAGAAGTGTGCATTAGAATCTCGGGCTTAGCCGAAGTCTGCATATTTGAGTTTTACACCCCTTTTACTCTGACCT
This sequence comes from Naso thynnoides, assembly GCA_029783665.1. Lineage (NCBI taxonomy): Eukaryota > Metazoa > Chordata > Actinopteri > Acanthuriformes > Acanthuridae > Naso > Naso thynnoides. The sequence continues at coordinate 16,711,536 of JAQLOL010000007.1, read as the reverse complement.
GACACTGGTCATTCATTTATAGCCACGGCTACATATTTTTGTAGTCTCTTATTCTCCAGGATGATATATTGGCATAAATTTTTCATCAGATAGTAATGCGATTACTCTGTCTTTCTGGCACTGAGGCTTTATCTGGCTGCTTGCAGTCCAGGGGATTCTGTTACTGTGTGGAGATCCATACAGGCTGTGACTCCGGCTTCAGGTGGCGACTGGATATATATGCACCCATAAATCCCATTCTCCAGTGAATAATAGGAGGAATAATAGTGGGATATATAGATACTACATGGAGTTCGTTTTACAGAATTTTATTTGTCAAACCCTCTATCTGGCGGAATATTTTTACCAATTTATAACAATAAGGGAAAATTATACTTTCTATAAGTGCTACCTGACCTTTACTCATCAGTTCTTGAGGGAAGAGTGTTTCCTAACAGTCCCTCAGCTGCTCCAAGAGGAGGTTTAAACAAATATAACACTGCCTCTTCATCCCCAAGCTACACGCTGTACCCTTCATTGTTCTTCTCATCTGTTTATTTTGGAGCAACCAAAAAATGAGGAAGAGACAGGCAGGTGACAATGCATCCACAAATGTAACAGAGTAAGAGAGAAAGGATAGGTGTCCGCCCCGGAAGAGCAGCCAAGCCTTGGGGTCTCAGGAGGCTCAGTCAGTGGCAAGAGGGGGTGAGGGGGAAGGAGGAGTAACCCGGCCAGACAAATCCATCGGAAGCATGTTTAATTGTCACTGAATTCCCTGCTGGCGTGACTTTAAAAAAACATCCACAGGAAGAGAGCTGAGATGTTCGGAAAACATTTAGTGGATCAATATGCCGGGGAGAGCTGAGACTGTGCCGAGTGTGTGCTCAGGGACCTGGCCAGAGCCTTTCCAGGCGGAATACTGTTACATTTCTATTAGTCAGACAGCAGGATCAACGTATTCAGCATATTTCTGTCCCCAGCTCAACTGCACATTATTTACTGCTGTGTAGCAGGAGGGAGGACAGGGGGGCTGGGAACGGCTGTCCGGAATGTATGCATCTATGACTCTTGGCCGTTAGGAGAGAAATACTATGAGACTCATTGCTTAAGCAGTGTGGGACTTAACAAAACACAGAAAGCTCCCTTGTTGGATCTCTGATTTGAATCAATGTTATTTGAAAGTTAATACATACAGTATGTGTATCTGTGGGTGCAGGAATAATAAAAAATGTTCTTACTCTTCTTACCTTCTTTGAGCATCCCCACTTTGAGGCATTTCATGAAGCGACAAGCCTGACATGATTTGCGTCTCCGTTTTGTGATCTCGCACTCGTTTGTGGCAGGACAGCTGTATTCTATGTTACCTGAAGAGAAGGAGAATGAGACCAGGTTGTCAACAACGAGACCATAATACAGTAGACACTATGATATAAAAAAAATGTTAGAATATGAGGTAGAGAGACAAAAGGGAAGTTTTGGTAAATTGGCTGCTGCTGCTGCTGGTGTAGTGTGTACTCTCTGTGGTATCACATGGCCCATAATAAATCTTTTGCCAACCAGGCATGGCCACTTGTTAATCACGTGAATTTCTATAGGATCCGTTACTGTACTGTGCAGGAGGTTCAGGTGCTCTCCAGTGAATACAGAACCTTCCAGTGCTGAGGCTGGAGGAGAAGCCGGAGTAAGAGGTAACAGTAGGGGGTGGGGGGTGGAGGTAAAGCTACAGTAGTCCTTGAGGACCCATCAGAAGACGCCACCCTGGTCCAACACTAAATTGGCCTCATTAATTCTGCGCGTGTCCCCTCCGGGCCCCGGGCGCAGGCCATGTCCCCCTGCACTCAGAGGGGCCTGCCACTGCCTCAATAGCAGGCTAGAGAGCCAGACATGCTGCCCCAAACCACTTTACATAATACTCGCACAGACCCAAACCTGTTGTTACCACTGTTGCCATTGTTGACTATTTACATAGCGTACAGGCAAGAGGCCTTATGCATTATTCAGCTGCAGCGTCTGATTCCAGGATGGAGCAATGAAAAGAGTTTCATTGCTGTACAATAAAAGAGCCGGTTGTGCTGTACTCTAGCATTAGCAAAGAAAGGGCAGAATATGTAAGGCAATTCCTCCGCTTCTGTCTGATTCCCTACATTTTACTGTATTCAGGGGTTTTCAATAAAGGGTTTCAGTATAATGGTCACTTCAGCCCGGGAATATGAATCATACTTGTTTTCAGATGTAGAGCTTTTGACATTGGCATTTTTCTAAACTTTTCTTTTATCCACAGCTTTATGTCTTTGTCATTGCCAGTGAAATGAAATCTAATTTAATCATTACAATTACTTCAGTTTTTTTCCAAAATCCAATCAAATATACATAAGCACACAAGGTCTACAGCTTTCTGCTGAAACTACTAATACACACATTACTGTAGAGCAACCTTTTTAACAGATGCGGCATTTTTACTGACAGGCACATTAAAATTGCATCCCAACGCCCTGTAGCTGCTCCACAAGTCTGACCCTCACTCCACATTTCTGTACAGAGGAACAGAAAGCTGCGTAATATTCCGCTGGCGTTCTTCCACTAGCCCTCCAACATCCTTTGACAACTTATGCAATTATGTTAACATTATTGGACAGATCAAGTGGAGGGTCCCAAGATGTTATAAATAATTAGAAATTCCTTCTTATATCTGGGTTAGAAATCATTATGCTAATTCTCCTCATCTCTTTGGGATTGGGGTAAATAAAGGTGTGAGGAAAGCGGCTGATGAGCTCTGATTGTCTATCCTCTGTCTGTTTTCTCTGTTGTCATAGCAGAACCAGACCATAATAATCTGATCCATTTCCCAAATGCTGAGAGGAGGCAATCAGTGCCACGCTGCGTTGGAATCAATTCATGAAGGGGTTTTTGGTTTGCATTTCCATTATATACTAACTAATCAGCAATTTGCTGGGATGCACAGTGAAGTATTAAACACATAAAAAGATTTGTTTTCAAATCTTCTCTCTTTATTCATGTCATTATATCACCAAAAACACAGTAAACTGCCACTTGTACATGCTACGTTTCAGGTTTGCTTGCACGGACAAACAGCACAGCTGACCCCATGTGTCCCTGAGCACTCTTTGTTTATGGGGGTATTTTTCTCTCCTGCCCCCTCCCTCCCCATTCTCAGGGGTGCCAGGGACACGTGCACAAGCCACACCTGGTGGCTAACTAAGAGAGTTAGCCCTTTGATATCACACACTCCAGAAACAAAAACAAACATGCGCTCACACACTGCTGCGTCCACCTGTCCTGTCAAGCCATGTGTGCATCTGATGTTCTGTCAGAGGGGGCTTCTCATAGCTCAATGCAGAGTGAGAGGTGGATTAACCAATTTTTCATCTCAACATTCGGTCTATATTTAGGAGAGGGAGTGTGTCAGTGTCAGTGTACATACAGTCAGTTCCACTTCAAAGTATATCTAACACCTCCTCACTGATCTAAAACAATATCAAAGAAATGTTAATATTAAAGGTTCAATCCGTGATCCAAATGTAAACAAAAGTCAAGCCCAACTGCTAAATAATGATAGACATACAATTTTGGGATTTGAATTAATTTATTTAGTTATAAATCTAATAGTACTGATAAACACAAAGGTGTCTCGTCTTCAATTTTAATGTTTTTTGTTATAATCATGTAAAAAATTCTTTAATTATCAGATGCAAAATATACACATAGTTCATTTGGCTGCTTAAATTGGGTTTTGAATATATGTAATTGTTAAATAAAAATAGAAAAAGAAAGCAAATAAATGGTTTGATGGAAACATCTAATGTAGCATTACAGTCACCTGAGCACTAGTTAAATAAAGTGTCACGTAAGTACTGATTTCAACTGGAATTTGTAGTTATAGAAGACCCAAACATCAACCTAAAGGAGATGCACCTACTGAATGATTTAGAGCAACCTTGTCATTCAGTCACGATGCCTGGAAATCCCAGCTTGTAGAGAAATAGCACGGCCGGTTTCACTTTCAGAAATGAAGCATATTGGCGGGAAACCCTTTAACCCGCAGGCCATGCTTGGGTTTATCTGTCTTTAGAGAGGTTATGGTATGGTTACCAATAACATTACAGAGTGAAGGGAGAAGAAAAAGATTTCCCTCCTTCTTCTCTTGATAAGTATCTGTCTCAATCTATTTTATGGCTTTTCAGGACCCATGCCAGGGCACAGAGGGGAAAGTCAGGTCTTGTAAGTAAATTACAGTAAAATGGCAGGTATTTCTCATCAAAATCTAAACTGACTTTTACAGGCTTACTGTCAAGGTCTATTACTTCATATAAAAGAGGGCCACTGAGTTCAGTTGGTTTTCAAGCAATTTTACACTTGGGTTCAAAATGGGAAGAAAACACGGTTCAATAAGAGATTTATGTTTTTGATTGGTGGGGCACGTGAGATGCAGGAACGGGGGTGTGATTAGAAAGCAATGAGAGCAGGGGTATTTCTGGGATGGATGGTGATCCAGGTTGACATTAATTTGGGCCTGGCTTTGACTAATGTAACTATCTCCACGTAGGAGTTCAAGGGGCTTTTCAGTGGATGAATAGGTGACAGAAGATGGATTGTTCATCCGCTTTTGTTGAAAAGGTAAAAGCATCTCTGACGAAGTGGGGGCCAAAGCAGAGAGTCAACCAAGGATGGTGCGTTACTGAATGACTACAAGCCTAAATTCACCCAAAAAGTTAAAATATCTCAAACAAACCTACATTTAAAGATTGCAACAATAACCTATAAAAACAACTACAAATTTCCTGTTAAGAATTAGTTGCTGTATTACAAGAAAATACCGAAGGTGAGCACAAGGTGATAAAGAAACAGCCATGTACATTGTTAACATTAACTTAGCATGTTGTTTGCCCCTAAGTGCTATAGAACAATGTGATAAAGGGCGGGAAAAGACAGCTCCTTTGTTTTTCTCTCATTAGAAAGGGCCGTCTCACACTCCACCCTTGACTGCCTCGTTATTCCTTTAATTAATCAGTTCTCATCAACGGCACCCTCTCATTCTTTCAAGGGCTCTACATTGCGCTATTTACTGCCTCCATTTTCCTCTAGCAATTCTGCATGTGTTTCTTTTATCATTTCAGAAGGATTTCACCTCCCCCAAAAAGTCCCCATGTCCTCCTGCCTTCTCTGCCTGGGACCCCTGTCTGATTATTATGCCATTAAGCCTCTCCTCCTCTCCTCTGAAAGAGCAGCAGGGTCCCTCTCCAATCTAAAGAAGTCCTGGGTTTTTTTCCCCTCCTTTCCCTGAAATTACCCGGCGACGCGTGCCTGAGTTTCTAATTGGCATGCCCGTCCCTGGAGACGGCCCCCTCCCTTCTTCCTAATGAAAAGCCTCGGCCTTAATTACACTTTCCAAACGCTGATTGTTATTGACAAAACTCCTGTGGCTCGGACAAACGACGGCAGATTAGCTCCATTACAGGCAGCCCTCCAAGAAGAGAAAGAGAGGGATTTCAAATCGACAATGCAAAGTGAGCGGGGAAAAAAGAGGGCCTTTCAGTTTTTTTCCATGTACCTTTCTCTTAATTGTTTGGGCCGTTGCTCCACTTAAGACGTCTCTTTCTTCTCCGATGCCTCTTTTCTGTTCCATTGTGTTGCCGTCAGTGTACTTTTAGTGAGGGGACAAAAGCCCAGTTATGTTACTTGAGAGAAAATGTTCATCTTTTGTCAATAGACAGGATTGCTGATGGCAGCATTGGTAAACAGGAGGATTTGGCCTAATGCTTTTGTTTGCCTGCAGAAGGTACATAGACTGTCTAAAGCTGATAGGGCTGTAAGGTCCAAAATCAACACCTATCATGCAGACAGGCAGCCTGCTCTCCATATAACGCCTGCAATCATGAGTGGATGAAAATGTGCTGAAAGCAAGGCATAAAAGATGTCAGACTCATTTAGTTTAAGCAACAAATGACTATTTGTCCTCCACTCTTATTTATCTAATTTCACTACACACCAACCATTTGGCTCATTTTACCAATCTAGGTTTTCTCCTGCATGTTTCAGTACTAAACCGGTAAAGCTTAGACTTGGGCAGCTGTGCCTGTTGTGCAGATCTTTTTTCCAGGCTCAACAATATCTCTGTACCCCTGATTAATCTGGAGCAGAGCGCAGAGTTTCACAGTGGGGGGCTTTTCATTGCCTCTCTAATGAGAAGCTGTGATACATCATGCCTTTCAGATAGCCAATCGCACCCTAGTCCCCACACACGCACGCATATACACACCCACACACACACACACAAGACAGGACAAGAATAATAAAGCACGCTCTCTGAGCCCCAACGGCATCTGGACAAACAGCCCCCCCACTCCACCAAATCTGACCTCTGACTGATGATGTCATGCACCACCACCATCCACGACAGATGATGTAATCATACCTCTCTCTCTTCTCTCTCCCATGTCAAAATACTCCTTTGGTTTCTTTTTTCTGAAGATCTTAAAGTTATTTGATAATCGGTGATCGGTCTGCATGTTTTTTGATGTGATGTAGTTCAGTATTTTAAATCAAAATAATATCAAAAACAGAGATTTTTTTCATGGAGGATGCTGGTCTCAGGAGGTAGAGAAAACATCTTCCACACTCCAGTGATTTTTTTTACATAGTCTATCGACTTGGACCGAGTATGTTTCAGTGTTGTCGTGAGGCCAAAGGTGTCTTGTATGAAGGGTGGTTTTATGTCTGGTGATGCGGCAGCATTGGATAAAATAACTTGTATTGAGTGTTTGTCGGGGGGGAGGTGAGAGGAGAAAAATACCTTGTATTGTCCTTTTAAAAAAGGCTTTGCAGGCCTCACAAGAGGCCACCCCATAGTGATACCCCGAGGCTATATCTCCACAGACCAGGCACAGCCTCTTGGGGAGGGAGTTCAACATGTATTCGCACTTTATGGACGAGTCCTCCATGATGGTGCTAGAGCAGTCGTCGTAGCGCTTGCGGCAGGTGCCGGCCCCGAGCCCGCCGGGGGTGAACATGGGTGGAGAGTCCAGGCCGTTGGAGTGGCTGTTCATGGCGTTGACATAGCCACCGCTGGCGTCTGAGTTGCCGCTGGGGCTGTGGTGGCTGACTGTGTCGATGACCGAGGAGGGACTGGATGGCTCCGTCTTGATGTAGGACCCACAACTGGAGGGTAGGTGCCGGTCATCAGCTGCCATTCTATTCAGCAGCCTGGAGGAGGTATTTGGTAAGAGGGTGGGTAGTTTGGGAGAAGGAGTAGAAGAGGATGATGATTAGCAAAGGTCTTCAATGAGTTGAAATATGTCATCTTCAAATAGTGCAATGACAAAAATGCCTAAACAGCAAAATACTCTGGTAAAAACAAGCAGAACATTTAATACATCCTTGGCAATTCATGACATTAAAAACATAAATGCTCTTTTCCTTCAACTAGACATTATGTTAAAGTTTTTGGACTTAATAAATCACAAGTAAATTGACGGCTGAAAGACAATCCTTGACACAGAAAGATTACATCACTATGTCATTAAAGCTTAAATTAGTTCAACTGTCCCTTTAGAGGAAATAAACACCTGAATGAAAAGATGTTCCTGAATATAAACATGCAATTTCTGCATTGAGGACAAGAGGAAGAAAAGAAGGGAGATATTATGTATTTCATGTGGTCAGTCCTGATTTAATAGCCAAATTTAATTTAAACACACAGTATGTAATTTCTGCTTCTTGGGTCTCTCAATTAAAACTAGTTTCTAAGTCCCGCCCTTCTACGTCTGGTCTATAGGACCTTATTTCATGAATTATTTTCTGGTCCCGTTTGGCTTTTGCCATGAATTACACATATGATGGCTGGCGATTTAAAAGTTTTTTTTTCTTGTCGAGAAAGTTGAATTTTGTTGTCAAAAAGTAAAGTGA
>JAQLOL010000007.1:16667808-16681850 GCA_029783665.1 Naso thynnoides | reverse complement strand
TTTCAAGTAGATATATATCAATACAATTTGGAAAATACACACAAATGAACAAAAGTAAATTCCTTCCATGTTGCCTGTGTCTGTGAATATTCTCATTCATCCAGGTCATTGTTCTCTCTGGGCAAATTGAATCGTAGGCAACTGGACTTGGACAGTGTAGCTTCTTGTGTTTTGGTTTTGTTTTTTAATGCCACCAATATCACTGTGGCCAATACGAGCAGATTTCTCTCACAGTTTATTATCTATGCTACTGTATATAAATGGCACAACTGGAGTTTATCAATGATGCAAGTCAAGCTAAAGCACTTTTTAATTACGCAGTGATTTATATTTATTTAGCTGTTTCAGCTTTAAAATGAGTGTTAACTCTTACAAAGGGATATCCACGGACCTTACTGTTTTTTTTTTTTTTAAATGACCAGTTTGCCTGCGTCGTTTTGTTGACTTTCCGTAGTTCTGCTCTGAGTTTTGATGGATTCCAACAAAAGCCTGCTTGTGCGGCGGTTACTGGTCTGCACAGCCCTGTAACCCAATTACACTGTTGGTAATCCAGTGAAAAGAAATTCAGTGAAGAGGCAGAGAGGCAGGCAGAGGCAGAGAAACATGAAATATATCAGGCACAACTACTGATGTGATGTCCAAGCATCAGATGAATCAGGCATCAATCTCCAGTCTTGGTCAAAAATGCTGCATAATTCAAAGCCAAACATTTTTCTCTACGTGGTTCAAACCAAATCAGAGGGTCCAGAGCCTCTTTCCCTCCACCTGCTGTCAGCCGCTCTCCATCCCACCCTCACCTAAATTTCATTTAGGAGACATCTTTCTCCCTTTCCCCCGCTCTCTCTCATGCTCTCTGCATCGCTGTCTCTTCTCTCTCTTTGAATTCAGTGCGCCGTAGCCATTAGATTTACTTGCTTAACAAATATGGACAGGGGGCCTAAGTGGTTTTAGAAATCTTCGAATGGACTTTGGAGTGCCTATGTTGTGCTGGGTGACAACAGTCTCTCTGTCTGTCTCTCTCCCACCCATATGTGTGTGGCTGTGTGTGACTGTCTGGTTGTCTCTCTGTTTATGTTTATGTCTGCATGTGTGTGAGTGTGTGCACGCACATCTACTGCTTCCCCATGCTTTCCCAGACTCCCTGGCTGGGAGATGGCAGCGCTCGCTAGAGCGGCAGTCTGGAAATGAGATAAGGATGTCTGATTCATAGGATCTGACAGGAAATCTATACTCTGCAATGTTTATAATCCAGCCATTACTACACAGCCAAATGAAAGAACAATAATCCAATCATTTACTCCATATTTACCTGAGGCAGATTCTCGGCTTTAAAGGCAAAGTGCATCACGCGGTGACGGAGGCTGTGAAACTACAGCTGATATGGGTGGGGGGTGGGGGTGCTTTCCAGCTCGGAGAGAAGACATCGAAGGCGGTGAGGATGGACTATCCTCTGGGGAGATATGCGTCTGCAGGAGACAGGATAGCTCACCTGTGTGTACCCCGAAAGGTTAAGGGTCACTCATTACTCATCATTAAGACTCCATAGATTTTTACAAAAAAGTGAGTAACTACAGCTGATGAAACATGAGGTGAAAGGTTACAGGGATGAGCTCTGAAATTTCCCTGAAAGAGAGTGGAGAAACAAATCCTCAGCACACATGTACTTTATGAGCAAAAGGCTTCTGTGCTTACAAAGCCTCTGCAGTTTAAGGAGAGGTGTAATTTGGCTCCCTCACACTGATCCTGTGTCATCTCTAACAGAGAAACATCTCTCCATCAGCATAGAGGAATTCTGCGCTGGGGGTTTACTTATCATAGAGTCTTTCATGGACAGTATGGGCTGCTCTTCATTGTGTACGAGGGGGGAGGTTTATCTTATTTGGAAAAGTGAAGGGGGCCTGCCCTTATCTGTCAATAAACAGTAATTAGATTTTGTGGCCGATAGCGTCGATTGGTTTCTAATCTAGCTGTCGCCCTAGACGTGTGTAATTAAAATCCTGATTGATAAAGGGGCAGAAGCCCGCCCACGCCACCACTTTAACAGACCCTACCCCCGACCCCTTCAAAACACAAACAAGAGAGAGATATGAAAGAGGGCCTGGGGAGAAAACTGCACTACCTATTGATCAGCTCTATCTGCCTTCCTATCAATGCCCTTTTCCCACAATGGAGGGGCTGGTACAAAGGTTTGCCACGTCAAACTTCATGGCTGATCTTCATCCATCAGATTTTATCCTCTGTGAAAAATAAAAACAAAACAAATAACATTTTACCAAGGAAAGATTCAATTTAGCTTACTTTTACGACAATGACAACATTAGGATGCTTATGTAAAGTGTTTTCGTGCAAGCTCCTGTCTAGAATAAGAAATTAAAACATGCTTACCGCTAATGAGGGAAAGCTTACTGTGACTGTAATGCAATCAAGAAAAAAACACCCCTCAGGCCATTCAGAGATGAAAGAGGAATAGCGCATTTTATCTATTTAACTAATGGCGCTGTGAACACAAGAATAACGTCCAGACAAACACACACACACACAGGTTAATGTCAAATGTGCATCACGCATTAGACAAATAAGGTAGTACCTTCAAGTCAGAGGACTCCCACAGAGAGTAGCCAGGCTGAAAGATGTTCAAAAACAGCGCCTGCAGACTTCACTGTCATCAGGGTCCGTGCAGACAGTCGAGCCAGGAAGAAAGGCTACGTGTTGTCTAAGTTCTGGAGACAAAGGGACAATAAAGAAAGTGGAATAGTGAGAGAAGGAGAGCGGGACAGAGAGAAGGCATCAGGCAAAGAGTGAGCTTGCATGTTCAGCCACTGAATGTCTCATCGTGACCCAAACCTCAGAGCAGTACCAGGACAGTGTAAGGGGCAGAAAATCTGTCTTCTAGAGTCAAATCTCGCCTGGTTGTCCGCAGGATTTTTTAAGCTCTATAAACTGGGAGACAGCGCAGACTGCAGGCCTGTGACCTTTCCTGTCTGACACTGGTCACCTGCTGCCATGTGTGTGAGGGCTGACCCACAGCCGTGAGTGATGGCCGTGCACTCTGCCTCAAACCCCCTCCTATGTGACTCTGTGCAAATACACACGCATGCACACACACACATAATGTACCCACTGTGGAGTGGATAAACCACCTCTCACTCACCAATGCTCCCAGCACATCAAGAACATAATAAATCACAAATTAGAAGTGTGTGTGTGTGTGTGTGTGTGTGTGTGTGTGTGTGACTGTCTGGAAAGCACTGGTCCAGTACTTAATTCGATTCTTAATGGAAGGCAAAATTTCCAAAGGAAAACTTTCATTGGGCACAAAATGACTTTCCTCAGTTTTTACTCAGATTGAGATTGATAGGTGCTGGCAGTGCATTGCCAGCCCATGCATGCTGGACCTCATTTAACTCATTTCTGTAATTTCCCCACTAAACAGTGATTAATAAATGGTTACCTAAACAAATGGGAGTCTGAAAGAATGTTGCTAACAAAGCTTTTTAAGTTCTTATCTTGAAATCTGCTGCATTGCTTGTCTTAGAAAGATCTCATTTAATAGAATAATGAGTCCTGCCTTGAGGAGTTCTGGCAGTATAATGCCTTATTAGCACTTCATTTAACTTGCGTAAAACCATACAACACATACAACGCAACAAATGAGGGGACTGTGATTCTTGTTTCATATGCGTCCGGCATGTATATTTGCTCTCTCTGGGGTTCATTTTTGGGTTGTTAGTAGATTTAAGAGTTATAAGAATGTGTTTGACATTTTGATGTCTTTATTTCAACATATATTTCTGTTGTGCAAAAAATACTAATATCTTTTTCTAGTTAAGTCCACCTGACACAATGCATAATGCAGAAAAGGGCACATTGTCATTTTGGTCATACTTTAGTACAGCTGTGGCACTTGTGGCAAGCCTAATTAGTGCAAGTGCAGGTTTTGATCTTTGTTACCCTTTCCTTTTCATTCAAGTTACTTTATAATTATATATTACATTGCAGACAGTAACAGAAACACATGTAATTTGTACAATGTGCAATATAATGTTCTACAGTGAAGAAGCCCTGCAAAGACCAGGTGTGTTGATGCAACTCTTTTGTGTTGTTTGTCATTTCAAGTGTATTTTTTTCTTTAGTTACACCATAAATGACAGCACAACAACATTTGGAAGTCTCGCTGCATTGGCTTGCATTGTAAAATGACTATGATGTTGACACAGTCTCAGAGGTGATTAGACATTATAAGCTTTACTGAAATTTTATTAACTGAGGTGCTCCAATAGTGGATTACAAGCTGTTGTGTTGGTATTGCCAGAGGTGGCAAAAGTACTCACATTCTTTACTCAAGAAGAAATACGGGTACTTTTGAAAGAAAGACTTTGGTAAAAATAGAAGTCTCCCTCTGAAGGGCATTTCTACCAGCCATTTCTGTCCAAAGCTAGCTGAATCACATGCCATATTGATAAAAATGGAAAGACTTAAACTTAAAGGAAGAATTAACTGAATTTGTCCGAGCTGTTCCTAAACACACCACAAAATTGGTTGATTGCTGAGTCTCATTTCCAGAATGTCAAATATCGACATTTTTGGTTGGCAAGGCATCCTGACCACTGTCAAAAAGCATTTAAAAATCATTTGAATTAAAGTAACAAGCCTGTTTTGAAAATGTAAGTACAGAGTCTAGATGCAGGGAGTAAAAAGGAGTAAAACTAAAAGTTGTTAGAAATACAAATACTCAAGTAAAGTACAGATACCTGAAGAATCGACTTAAGTTTAGTGACAAAGTATGTATACTTTGTTACTTCTCACCTCTGGGTAATGCTGTTAATGTGTTCAATAAAGTTTTAACACAAGTTTAATAAAAAATGACCCACATTCATTTATTATTTATTTTATCGAGATGTAGAAAGTGTAAAATACATTTGGTTGTGCTTGTGATATCTGACAACTAATTTTAAGTAAAATATCTACCCTTGAAAAACTCAGCAAGAAACCTCCTGGATATAAAAAACCTTGTCTTGTGTGAATAAATGTGATTGGAGATCAGATTCTCCTCTAGATTCTTCTTAAGATGTCTTCTCTCGTGATAATAAGGCCAGCTCCCCCCGTGGTGCCGCAACAGTGGAGTGACCTTGTCACTAGGGTGCCATGTGTCACAGTGGGGGGACCCAGAGGGAGAGGATGAGGTGAACAGATCAGCTCCCTGCATGCCTGGTGCCCTTCCTGCTCCCACCACAGGCCCAGCACCAGAGAGGCCGGTGCAGGGAGAGGAGCAGCTCCAGGCTCTGGAGAACATGACTCCAATTAAGCTGTGGAGGCCCGGCTCACGCTCCACTGCCTCAGCACAGTTGCCCTACGCCGGACGACACAGTCAACCCAGGGAAATGAACTCTGTCAGCACCGTCAAAGATAGTCACTGCGAGAGTTCCAATCTGCTTAATAAACAATTTGTACCACGCTAGCGCTCACTGGGGTCCATCAAGAAACCGCAGAATGAAACTGAGACTAAAATCATGACCGGTGCAGTTTTGTTAAACGTGGTTATACAATATCAAAATTTAGCTATAAACCACAAGGAAAGCAGCAGCGACAGTGATAGCTTGTTTCCTGTTTTGAGAGCCCCGGAGAAAAAAAATGCTAGGACTTAAGCACACAGTAATAAATGAGAGCGATTGAGGGGCCTCGTTTTCCCCTGTGATTAAAAATGTATGTTGCCACACACAGCCTTTGGTGTGGAACTCTCCTGGAATAGGAGCTGCTTAATATTCAGGCCCATGTCTGGCTAATGTCTTAAAGTGATAAATAGGAGGGGGTTGCTGCCGTTTGATTGTTCTTCACAGGCAGTCTGGGAGCAGCAGCACAGGGGGATTTAAGGTGGAGGAATCCTCTCAAAGCTCCTCATTCATTCACTCTCAGACGCCCCATCATTAATTGGGCCTGTCGACATGACTCCTCTGTACCCAGGGCCACTGGCAGCTACCATGGTGGATGAGCTTTTTAAGACAGTTCAAAAGAGTCCTTGCCTCATGAAAGGCATTCAAATTACATGAAATTGCATTCATGTCAAGCCTTGCAGGCATATTCATACAGTACACTGGCATAATGTCTTGTTTCGTGCCCTGCATATCTGTGTGACTATTTAATCGTCCTCCTGGGAGCAGATCACACTATAAAGAGAACGCTTTACAAACTATTAATACGTAATTTTTCTTTTTTCAAACAACTCTATACATACAGTAAACATACAGCGCTGTATGGTGTCGAGAAAACACCATTCACTTCATTGCAATATTTTCTAATTAAAAGTGTCATAATACACCCAAGAAGCTGGCATTATGGAAGATGACATTTCCAAAACAAATCAGTTTTGTTTCATGCAAAACAGGATTCAATATTTTCTACTAAAACATACAAAAATCTCCAAGGAGTTGGCAGTATTATCACTGCACATTAAAACTGTATCTACAGTAGTGGGAGCTGCTTGGAAAAAAGCTTTAAGCATTCGAATGCACCCAAGATGCAGCTGATCAAGTAAATAAATACCTCTTTCACACGGTGTTTTTAACTGAGAAGCACAATGGGGCACCTACAGTAAATGGGTAGCTGAACTCTGTGTAGCAGTTGTCCCTTTGGCACAGTTTCCACTTTGACAGTTATTGCCGCGCTCTGTGTAAGTGTAGCTATGCAGGACAAGGTGAGTCCAGCCTTCAAAACTTTGTGATTTCCACTGATGTGGAGTTGGAAGGTGATAGCGGAAGGTGGCCAAATTTGGTTCATGATGTCAACCATGTGATACTTTTGTATTTATAACCATTAGGGGCTGCAGTATATATGTCATACAGTGCAGCGGGCTCTTTTTCAGGGTGGCCACTGGCCTACTTCACTTCCATCCTTCCATCCTTGTCCGACTGTTTCTTCATGCCAGGACTGATAACTCTTACTGTACTTCAGGAGAGACCCTTTAACTCTTGCTTTAATGGAATCCAAGCTGCTGTAGGTGACCTGCATTTTCACACATATTTAATAAATGTTTAGCACTTATGAGCAAACACTTTGTTCCTAGGATTGCTGCAGTGTTAAGTTACTGATTCTCAGGCCAAACCAGCTCCCTGGAACCGACCTAATCCAATGAGGCAGTTGAATGTGTATCAGAAAGCTATGACTGTGCTGAACAGTTTGAAGCTTTAAAGCATTGTTCATAACATTTGATTGCATAGGTTACTACACGTATTGCAGAGTGTTGTTTGGGATGGATGGGCGTAGCGGAGGAACAAACGCTGTCATACAGGTGGTGATGATGATTATACCCACGAGAGCGTTGGAGGCAGCTTCTGAACGCCTGGACTCACACCAGATCCTTTCCTGATCAAGAGCCACAGAAGGAGGAGGAGAGTTTGGGGTTTATTTATCAAACTTCAGATTTACCAAAAAGTATTTATCTTCACTTCAACCCTCAAATGATCCAGTGGTCAAGCTTGCCAGTAACACAAGGCAAAAAATTTGGGGGCAGAGGTTGCAGGATAATGACTCATGTGACAAATACACAAAGCTTCATCCAAAAACCTCAACAGAGGCTTCAAATATCAAAACATGAAAATATGGTCCTGCAGAGCAGCTCTGGCTGGGATTGATTTCTCCCTGTTTGTTTCCAAAGAGGCCTCACACAGTGCTTTCAACAATTCCTGCTCTCTCTCCATGATCAAACCAGCTCTTGCGTTGTCATTCTAAGCATTTTTTCATACTCCTAAAACTATTCGCAGTCTCACTTTTTCTCACTCCTTCTCACTCTTTAAATATGCCACTATCTTTCGCTGTCACACTCGCTCAGTATCCTCCCATTACTGCTTCCCCTCCTCCTCTTCCTGTCGTGGAAGTGGTTTCTGTTATGGCAGTGGGAAGGCTACCCGCAGCGGGAGAGATCCTAATTAACAGCCTATTCATTTGTGTGGAGCACAGGGCTCCTGCTTTCTGAGCACTTGTTTTATGGTGGCGCTAGGGAGCCCTGTCCAGGGATTTGGAGGGGGATAATTGCCTTTGCCGCAGGCTGCAGTAATCTGGTCGGCTAATTCATTATTTTAATAAGTTAGCTTCTCCTCGGGGGTGTGCTAGCTGTGCTGCGCCTCAAACCTTGGTGGTGCACCTCGTTATTGTGGCGCTCTTTTACACCGCCGCCCGCACGGGGTTAATAACTGTTATTAGCCTCTCTCCTCAGCCTGCAATTTCTCGTTTAACTGGGGCGATTCAAACGAAACCTTTGCGAGCGTCTAATAATCAACCTCTCTGGAACCGGGGGTAATCCCTATGAAGGGGTCCATATAGTGGAGAGGGGTAATGGATGCAATCACCTGAGTGCCTTTGCCTCCGCTCCTTTCATTATGGGTCCTGATGTTGTTTTTGTTGTTGATGCTGCTGTTGTTTTTACTCAATTCCTTCAAAATCATTTGAGGGAAGAAATATTTGACTTGAGCAGGGGGAAACGGATCAGAGTTACACATACAAATAAGATGATCATTAGGTTTGCGTAACTAATAGCTTCATTTAGGCCATAATCTTCCATCTCTCTAATAGCTATGCAGTCAGCAGGATGTGTGCATGTGTCTGTGTACAGGCAGGTTTAATGACTCCAGTGCAGTCAGTCATCTTGTGCATCGGCTGATTAAAACCCACGTTGTTTCAGCAGGAAGGGAATAAAGAGAGAGGGCTTCTTAAATAGAAGTATCTGAAAAAATCCAATATTGGAGATGGTGATGGCTAGATGTTTGAAAGAAAGCGCATTTAAAATCCAATTATGAATACAGCACATAGTGGTTAAATGGTTTTGAATGCAAAGCTTGGATACATTATTTCACCACGTAAGGAAAAGAGATATCCTAATTCACTTTTGAGAGAAAAAACAATGTTGCAAGGCAATCCTATTATGTGTCCCTAGATATTCCTGCTTTGCATCGCCAATGACAAAGTGTCTCAGGAAGAGAAAACAGTAAGACTGTCCTTAAAAGTGAAGTAACAAACGGGAAACTCAATATATTCTGACTAATGGTGGCCATTTTCACTATTTGTGCATGTTAATTTAAACATTTTTATCAGAGCAACTTACTTTAACTTAATAAGAGTTTATCTTTGTGTCCTCTGTGCACTCAGGTCTCAGTCCACATGCTCTGTGTGGCTTATGTTCCATCCTGTAGACGGGCTTGTTTAGCTGTCATCATGCTGTGACCTGCCAGCCACTGTGAAATGAGCTCCTGGATATTAAAGAGGCTATCTCTCCATCTATACTTAACCATAGTGGAGTGACACATCACATGGCCCTGGGCCCTGTAAAGGAGACGGGCAATAACATCCAGGGTGAAAAATGTTGAAATGAGCAAGGCCATATTCTGTGGTCAGTCATATGACTGAAAGAACATTTCCACTAATATGCTTTCTCATCAACCCAACAACAAGCTATTAAAGGCACCTGAGGTATTGCACAATGTTTATCCAAGAATGTGACAGTCTGCAAATGGCTTTGCTTGATCATTTAGCACTTTTATCTGCAGCTAAAAGTTAAACCTTCTCTCAGCCATGGCCCCTTCTGCACACACTGGTGGTTTTGCTTCATAAAGTACGCACATGATAGTAAATTACCTGGTTCACTATTAACTATTATCCACTTAATGTCCTTGCTGGCTTGCCACATGTGGAGCTTTGGCCGAGTGCTGGCCTCTGGGGCTGCCTGGGGCTCGTTCAGGGCCATGGCTTTTCAAAGCCCACACTACCATCTGCTAGACCAGCGGCCCTGCTTCTTTTCCCTGGCTGATGTGGCTGCAGCTGGGACAGCAGAGGTCCGTGACTGCCCCACACCCTGGTGTCTACCACAGCTTCATGCATATGGATTCAGAGATTGCTATAGATCTCTGATAACGTGTGGGAGCTGACACGCGACTAATAAACACTCTGCTATGTGGACAGTATTGCTAAATTATATTTGTGCACGGGGATGAGTTTACGTATTGATTTTTTTTTTTCCTCTTATGGATATATCTCATTTGACACTCTATGCGAGGCCATATTGATCAGTGATATCAGCTGATGTTTTTTGGAGAGCTACTGGAGTGGAATAGCTCAGCCCAGCAGTCCTGCCCACCTTAAAGCCGCTCAGCTTAGCATGACTGGCTTCTAATGAGTGGTCCCTCCTCTCATCACACAATCCCGAGTCCCTCCCTCCCGCATTCATCAATTCTCATTAGGGAAAATCATCATGTGGAATACCAACTTTTGGCCAATATTCATCACTGTCAGCCCTCATCCACGGCAGCACAATGACAGACGCGGGATCTGCGAGTGCCTAAGTAGCACTGACTTAGCTCTTTTCTTCCCTAATCTCACCCTCTGTGCTTGTGGAGCCCGAGCAACTCTCTGCAGTGCATGCTCCCTGACAGCAATTACTTTATGCAAAAAGAGTGGAGGAGTTCAGTGAGTGGCGTGAGTGAGAATAAGCCTTCTCTGAACTCTGGCTGTTGGCAGGCTGCAGCATTCCAATAGGACCAGCTCACTTCCCACGGGCACTAAAGGGCAGTGAGGAGAGAGGGGTGGTGGCAGAGGACAGCTCTGTAGCACTGTGACAAAGATCTTGTTGTGACATCGCTCATGTAGTCACAACTGCATATCACTTCTGTGAAATTATTACATAATTACATAGATTCATTATTATTATACCTATACCTGGGGGTGTTCCCCTGAAAAACAATTCCAACCTTGCTTTTTGCATTGTAAGCATGTCCTAATAGTGTGAACTTTAAGGAATAGGGCCATTTTGCAAAATAATCTTGTGTACTTCCCACAAGACATACACTGCCGGTGTACTTCTTGCATACTTGTGGTGGTTAGTGAGATCCCCCCTTCACTGTGGAGCGCTTTGGCTATCTTAATTGATAGAAAAGCACTATACAAATCCAAATTATAGTTATCTTTTTATTTATCTAATTTTTCTTTCTGCAAATTTTTGTGAATGACAAGATTTATACACCTAAGTCAGTGTGGTAAATATAAAGCTTCTGCTAGCAATCCGCTCGCTTAACTTAGCACAAAGAGTAAGGAGAACACTTGGCTCTGTCCAAAGGTAACAAAATGCTGCAACCAACACTTAAAAACAAAACACATGATGTTTTTGAGGGGGTTTATGTCTTTCTTGCCTTTAAGAGCAAAGAATGCCAGAATATAATAGGAGAGAGTGTAGGAAATTACAGTGCCTAGCCAGAAAAAAAGCCAAATACAGAACATAACCCCTTATAAAACCAAAAATTGTTATTATTCCTTTTTTTTTTTTTGACAGAAACAACATTAAGATATAATGTGTTAATTTAAAGCTTAAAAGGTGCTGCTAGGCAGATTTTGTTGCCTTTGGACAGAGCAAGAGTATTCATTTGCAGTCTTTATGTGAAGCTAAGCTATACGTTGGCTGGCACAAGCTACATCTTTATTCTACAGATATGACATCTATGCCCCTTAAATTCTTGTCAAGAAAAGCAAATAAGTGTATTAGCCAAAATGGCAATGTGTTCCTTTAAATTAAGGCTACGTCTGTCTCCCATCCAGTGGGTCCATCTACCCTCTAGGAGCTTATCTACGTCACAGACAGTTTGCCTTCGCCAGCAATGTGTCCCCCTCCTGTAAAAATTAGCTTGTGCGTGTCATTCTCATAGTGGCTGTAGGATCAATACATTCATTCCCATTTTAGCTGCTCTGCCCCTTTGCCCACCCACGCCCAAGAATAGGACAGCTTGCAAAACACAGCCGCCATGTCAGCTAATCACAGCCCTCTTGCTTCAGTCATTTGCACCCCATCGTTGGCCCACACCGGCTGCCTGCCCAGCACAGCTAGAGATTTTACCCAGAGGTCAGTGGACTGGCCAGCTTGTGTCAGTCCAAACTCCCCTCCTGCCAGGTGGATCAGAGGGAGACTATCGGTTTGCTTCACCGCTGAGAAAATGAGATCACACCACCACAATAGGGGGGCTGCCTTTGGAAGACCTTTATTCCAGGCTACAAGATAATAGCAGAAAACCATTTGCATCAACCAAGGGGATATTATAATAAATCCAACACAGTGATTTTAATGTTTGGCACAAACAAGTGTTAACTGACTCTCAGTTATTGTCATTTAACAGCACCTGTGGGGCTAAAAAAAGTCTTCTGTGTTTTATTATGAAAACATAAATTGAAAGTAAAGATTCTTAGCTGACCTAGGGCCACAACACCTTTAAATTTTGGCTCATAAACACAAACTTGAGACAAAAAAATAGAGAATCACCTTACAATACAATACACTACATAGCCCTGAAGTTAATACTAATTTAACTGAACACATTTTGTATGTTTTCTAGGTGGGGGATTGTAAGTGTTATTTATTCAGTGAGGCTGCAGATTGGTAAAATGTTAAGCCAGTATTGAGTTATGCATTTTTCAGCCAAAACTAGGTCCATGTTTGACCATTGTGCCAAACAACATTGCATAATTTTGCTGTGTTTGTGACAGCTGCACGGCTAATTAATGCAGCAATATGCAGCCCTTGTACTATTGTAAATTGCCTTTTGTTGCTTTTAAAAAGTTCTTGTAAAAGCTGCTTTGGCCACATATGTATATATAGATAGAAATGCAGAAAAACTTGATGTACTGCTGCTCTGCATCTCATCTCTAAGCTTGCTAAATCTTTAACGAATGCACACATACACACACAAACAAGTGGATGAAGTGTACAATGGGGAACCTTGGAGGGCGACATATGACGGCCTGAGGCAGTGTCTCAGTGGTTGAGGCACGAGTTCACTTCCCTCCGGGCTGCCAGTAAAAACAAACAAACAGCATTCCTCCTCTGCAGGGAAGCATTCAAGAGAACCCGGTTGTTACAAAATGTTTGCGATGATAAAACGATAAAGTATTGATCTAACATGGAGATTGTATACAGTAATAAGGTGGTTACAAAACTCTTTAGTGGGAAATACAGGGGCTACATAATAATGGATGTAACGTTGACTTGATGTACTTAATGCAGGAACAACAAAGTAAACAAACTAAAACCAGAGATGCTGATGATGAAAACAGGTGAGTCAAAAGAAAATCATGAAGATATTATTCTTGTTATCAGGTTCACCATTAAGTATAACTTTGATACCATGAAAAGTTGCTTGGTAACATATGATTGTCAGGGCACAAGGATAGAGCCGAAGGAAGTCACTGTGCCCAGGCAAGAAATAGTCCAACACATAAACTTTTGTATAACTGCAACTTGTATTTTTGCACAAGATATGAAGCGTTAATTAATAAACTATAGAGGTGTCAGTAGCCAGATGTTTGTTTTTTTTTACATCTTTGGAATGAAGCAGACTAGCTGTCCCCCCGTTTCCAGTCATTATGCTAAGATAAGCTAATATGCTAGCTGTAGCTTCAAAATAAGAGTATTTCCCAAAGCTGGTGTCTTGCTGTGGTGTGAGAGGACACACCTTTGGATGGTGGCAACAAGCCCACAAACATATAACACTAATATGGTTTATCCTGTTAATCCAGTACACCACATACACAGCAATACATATGCATACATACGTAGATAAGTGCACCGTACATTGCACACACATTATTTGAAATGTAGTAATGTTTTTTTTTTTAACAATCTCATGTGCATCTCATACAGGAGAAAAACACATACAGACTTACACCTGACTCAAGTCCTGCATCACTCAGGAACTTTTTCTGGGTGTGATAGACGGATGGCAGAATTTCCCTGAGGGACCAGTGATTAAACAGGAAGCAGAGAGAGTCAGTGAGCAGAGCAGGAGCACACCAACCCCTCCTGTTCAGCAGCTCACTGATCTGCTCCTACAGAGACTAGAAGAGAGGAGGGAGAGAATGAAAGGGAGCCATAGATTCCCAATAAAGTCAATATGGCATTGTGTTACACATGCCCTCTGACCTAAGCAGGGTTACTAGCACTGACAGCCTCATTGGAAGAGGACTGTTAGAGGAATCCGTCATAATTTATCTATATTTGACAATTAGATGCAGTGTGT
>JAQLOL010000007.1:16632165-16667708 GCA_029783665.1 Naso thynnoides | reverse complement strand
TGTATCAGTTTTTCTTTTTATTCACCATGTTCTGTTTTTGATTGAGAATTATTAACTAGCTTATTACTGAACCATGTCACATCATGACCATCTAAAACTGTAATTTCTTGTTTTCACACAGTTTGATTTACAAATGTCAGTACAGGCATTTCAAAAAATGTTTTATTTTTAAGACGTATCATGTGACGTCTCATTTGTATGAAGTTCTCACATTACTATGCAAATTATTCAAAAATGATCTCGCAGTCACTTTATCAAAGCATTATCTCTTCATACCTAATTATAATTCTGGTCACAGTCAATGAAAAGCTTGTTTCAACATATACCATATCACCACGGCCTCTGTACAGTAATGCCACTGAGCTGAAATCTGTCTTAGACCTGCTACTTTAATTCATCTCCAGCATTCCCATGTTTAATTTTTAGCCTTGGCTGCCCGCAGGGACTTTAACCCTTTCTGCTGTCTCATTTTAATCGGATGCTTTTTTGTTAAATGTTTAACTTAAATTGGGAGCCTCATAAATATTCCAAATCACTCGTCCTGTGTTTGATGAGGAAATGAGCCTTGTACCCGTTGTGATTCCCCAGGCAGGCAGGCAGAGAAGAAGAAAAAAAAAGCCTACAACTTAACTCTTGGAAGTAGACCTGTGCTCCGCTCTGACAGGCTACATTAGCAAGCAGCAAATTGTTTTAACAATGTGAGGGGCGCCCTTGTGTCGAGATAATGATGATATCTCTTTTCTGTGGAGCTACATACTACAGAGGAAATCATAAAGGTCTCTATCGTCATCACTGCCTGAGAGCACTGTTTATGGTCTAAAGGGACAGCAGCTTCTGCTGACAATGATTTCAATGCTTTATCAGAGACTTTATATGCAGTGAGGCAAGTTTAGATTTCTGTTGAGTGAATTATAAATGTATATATTTCTGGAGACAGTAGTGCACATACAGGTAATATAGCTCCCTTGCAAAGCTAAAGCAGGTCTGACCTTTGGGTTAGTTGGATAGGCCGAGGCCCGTTTCAGAGTCTCTCTCTGGTTCTGTCTGTCTCTCCCTCCCCTGGCTCTGTGGTCATTAATCTTCCACACAGGTGCTGAGGACTCCTGACCCTTTGCTCCACTTCCTCCATTAGCACCATGACAGCTCCACTGTAAGGTTCATACACCCAACCATATTTCCATCCCTCCTCTCCCACACCACTTCAACTGGTGCAGGAGCTAAAATCCATGGTGCTCCCCTCACTCCTTAAAAGTTCAATTACACTTGTCTCAGTGCAGCTTCATCATCCAGTTGCAGCATCAAGAGAATCTGGTTTTAAAAAATAGATTTTTATCCACACTGGTAGCGTGCACAGTTCTCTAAATTTTTATGGTTAGACAGCCATCTAAATGCAAGCAATTGAAATAAAGCTTATGGGTAAATAAAAGAAAAACAAACATACTGTATTTCACTTAGATTTGCCACTCTGTATTTAACTTTAAATTTATTCCGGCCACGATGATACACAACTTCAAATCATCACCACGGACAGTCCGTAACACTGAAGACACAGAGATACCACGTGGTACCAAAGTTGTTATGCTATCAACTCACAAGCTTTTGGTCATCTTAAACAGAGGTAAACAAATACTTTGGAACCGACAAAATATTAAAAATAATTAATTCACATCATAGTAAATCCTTTCTTTCTAATAACTCTGTGAATTAATCTTTATATTATTCATCCACATGTAAATGTTACCAGTATATCCTTTAAGAATCAGATTTTACAAATGTGATGGCATTTATAACCATAGCCTTATTTTATTTCATTTGTTTGGAAGGTGCTTTTGTTAACAGTGACTTGCAGTAACTGCACTACAAGTAAAAGTCCTGCATTCAAAATATCAGTTAAGCAAAATTACAAAAGTACTGTCAGCTGTACTGAAACTGTGAAGGTAAAATACTCTTTTTGCAGCAGTGTGGCCTCTCTCAGTTATTTAAAGTATAAGATACACAAAATATTGGAGTTATTATTACTGATGGTTGAGGTAGAGCTAATTTGAGCAATGTATACTGCACTATAATCTCCAGTGCGTCACGGTTTATAAGATGATTATGTTTAGTGCATAATCACAACCGCTGTTGTCTGTACTGTGTGTTGCTTTGGTGCATCACTTTCTGTGTGTGATTTATTGTTTGTGTTAACTGACGTATGTATTATGTCTTTTTTGTACAAGCCTGGGAAGCCAAACACAAATTTCCACAACTGTGGGCAATAAATATATGAAAATGAAATAAAGTATTTGCATTTACATTAATTAGTAACTGTAACTGTAAGACAAATGCAGTAAAACTGAAGTAAACAGAAGAAGAAAATGAAAAAACTTGGGTAAATTAGGTCTGGTACTGTGGAAGATTTTCATATGGCCTAAAGAATAATGATGTTATCACAATTTCTATAGAAAAGAAATCAAACAATTAACTTTTTTTATTGGATGCTTTGTCTCTTTTTTGGCAAATAAATATAAAAAGCTTCTTGCAGATCACAGATATAAATTACATACAGTCCTGATCCAGAGCACCAGCTGTAGTGTCATGATAATGTGACAAGACCGTGACAAGGTTCTTAACTTGAGAACAATAAATATACCATCAGCGTGTCTCTGGATACGTCCCGGGCTGAGTTGTGAATTTGTGCCATGTTCTGAGGTCGCGACCCGGCTGCTGTAGCTGCCTCCTGCACACAGATTCAGTTTCACAGCAGAGGAAGCCCCCACACAACAGCTGGACTGCCTCACACATGCACACACACACACACACATACATATGTATAGACATTTCCACACTCACATCACACAAAGACATAATGATACACTAACACATGCAGGCAGTTGTTTTAACATATGCAGCGTCTCTGTGCATCCTCTCACAGGCCGCCATACGTCCAGGCCCAAGGCAAAGGAAAACACAAATGTCAGTCAGGATGGTGAAAGGTTACTGAGAAGCTAAGAGCTTGATACTGTTAATTTGCTCCCTGGGGTCCAAGAAGGCAACCAGCAGAGTTATCTGACTGTGCTAACTCATGAGATATATCCAAATACCAACTCCTCCAGCAGCCTGCAGCCGTCTATGATACAGAAATTTGACAAAGAGCAATTTCATGACATCCATAGTCAGACAGCAGAGGAATAAGTGAGTCACCTGCCACCTTTTTTCTCAAGATTACCTCTCAAATTTTTGTGTTAGGTGAAATATAAAACGATTCTTAAAGTATTTAAAGTCCCCCGAGGAACTTTCTTTTTGTGTTGATTGAAGGCATTTGTTCTAGATGAGGGTAAAGAAACACACTGCTTTTTTGCACAATACCAGTTTAACTATGAACGCAAAACACTGTAATTATCTAAAGAAAAATATCCTCCTCCTTCCAACCAAAGATAGTAAAAAAAAAGAGGACAGCGAATCAATCACTCTTGTAAAAAACAAATTGTCTCTGTAATTATGTGTGCCGTAAAGTGTTTCGTAGCATTCCTGCTGACCGAGCGGAGCGGGCAAAGGCATTGTAAGAGACAGGACAGTAATTTCCAGTCTCCTCTCTGATAGTCTCTGATGTAGGTAAGATGTGTGGCATCAGCATTAAAATTAGACTGCTTCATATCCGGGTAAAAGCTCCTTGTAAGAACTTAAAACTTTCTTTGTTAACACTTTGCTTAAAGCATACATCTATAATGCATTATGAGTGTACTTAGAATGTGTCATAATGCACATATAGTGCTGTATAATTATAGTTATGAGTAAGTAACCATGTATAATGCATTATAAGTGTGTTCATAATGGGTTGTAATGTGTTATACATGTTTATAATGTGTTATTATGCCTTATAGACACAAGTTTCATAGAAAATGTTACCCTTTTTTGTTATGGTCCCTTAAGGAAGCAGAAAAAAATAGCAATGTTAGCTTTGACATGAGCAAATTCCATTTCTATGCGAACATTAGTTGGAGCTGCACACTGTAAGAGCTACATGGGAGCGAAAAAGGATGTAGTCAAGACATTTGGATGCACCATTGACATCATATCTTCTGGATTTTCCCTAAAAATTAATTGTGAGTCCCATAGACTTTTATAGGCAACTGAGAAAGTTAAAGAAGGTCTCATTATCTAAAGTACACTCACGGTCTGTTCACACGGTAGCAAATAAAAAAACCAAATAACGCATATAAATTAATCCCAGTTCTTACATATTGCACTTTTCGGAAGAATCCACAGTGTAACATCAAGACATACACAGGCTACCATGGAGAAAATGGAATATACTGACAAAGTTGAGCTCTTATGGATATATGTTTATAGCACAGGTTGTCTGCAAAATATAATGCAATTTCCTGATGTAGTGATTGTCCAAAATGTTTAATCCTAATGTCAAATATTCATAAAATGTGTGAAACAGTCTTATGAATGCTTCCACAGTCCATACCGGGTGTCCTTTTGAGTGTGGATGTGCTGTGAACGTGGTGTGTGAGGTGTGTGTATATGCCTGGTGGTCCCATCCAGACGGTGTGTCTGACTTTCAACACGTCTCTCCTCCCCATCTCACCGAGGTCACCTCGTTGTATCGCAAGCGCAGCAGTCACATTGTGCTTCAATGCAGACAGATTGCTTATAATAACCGTTAGAGACCTTTCATTTTTCCCTGTCAGCGATTTGCAGGATAATTTTGGCACCCTTTAAGGATTCAGCTCCCCTAATAAGAGGATAAAAATAAACAGGCTAGTTGTTGAAGCACTATATTGGGATGGCATAATCCCATTTACAAGTCTGAACGCACTCCGGCCAATAAAATCAAACCCCAGCAGCATTGTTATATATGGCAATTTTCACCATTTCTAAAACAAGGAATGACTGAGTGCAAGGCTTTCAGACTGCCAGGATTTACTAAACGGATGAAACGTCACTTTTCAAATTTCATTACTAAAGACCTACAGCAAAAAATGCTCAGTCAATTCATGTACCATAACAAATATTAGGTGCATTTATTTTTGGTCCAGCTATTGACCAACTCTAGCAACAGATTGCATTATGAGTCTATTTTAATTTACGGTATAGCTGTTTAAAAACAACTATGAAGTCTTGCCGAAGTGTATCGATTACTGCAGTGACGTGCCGAAGCTTTGCTGTCAGCCTAGTACATCCATTGTGTCACAACTTATCTGACAACAGCCTGACAACCACATCACACACCCATACAGTCTGCGGGTCCACTTCATTTGTTCTGTTCATTTGATTTTCATTAAAAATAGCATGAAAATGTAAAAAAGAAGATACTCAAAGACATTAAGCCGAGCTAAGAGATTAGGTAAATTAATCAAGGGCTGAAAGTTTGAGACGAGAATGGCACAAAAAGGTGATGTATGACAACAGAATACAAAGTATTGAAGGGTGAGATAGAAAGAGTGGCGAGAATTAATCAACAGAGGCTGAAGGACAGAGGTTGAAGGAGCGAACTAACGTCGGTTTGGCCTGAGTGAGATGGACATTTAAAAAACATAGCCTGAGATCAATACACACAAAGCCATCTCTGCTGATAAGATCTATCCATTACTGTCTTTAAAGTTGAACATTTAATTCTGCTGTCTGATTAAAACAACTCCTCGCTCAATCAAACGTCCTGAGGCAAAGAAAATGGACAAATCAAAACTTTAACAACTCTTGTTTTCTAAATAAACTACACAGTGTTATCAACAGGATATATATGTAAATAATTTGTAAACATAACCTATAAAACATTAAGGGGTTCACTCAATGGCACCCAGACTGGCAAAAAATAAATAAATAAATAAAATGGAGGTGTGACATTTATTCCGAGCCTCTATTTATCCCATTTCCTATACTCTCTTTATGTATCTAATATTTCTAATTTACCACCGTCCAGGAAAAGTGACACAAGAAGCCATAAATTCCCTTCTAATTCCAAATAATTCCGATTACATGGACGAGTAGTTTTCAATCAGAAAGATAATCTGGATGATAGATGGTGGGATAATTGGCTGTCTCTGCCACGTAAATATTGTGTCGTTCTATTAATCTTGCCGAATGAAGTGTCAAGCTGTCACTCATTCGTCAAACTGAATTAGGAAATATAACGAATAAATAAATGCATGCGGGTGGCAGCGTGCGTGTGTGTGTTTATGTGCATGCAAGTGTGTGTGAGTGGGAGAGAGAGAAAGGGAGAGAGAGATAAAATGAGATGAGATGAGAGCAGGCAGCTGCAGTGGCCCTGAGTCAGAGGAATGGGAGACTTAAAGCGAGGAGTGAGGCGTTCGTCTGCGCCTTAGTGTGTTTGTGTTTAAAAGTACGTGAAAGACAGCGAGAGAGGAAAGGCAGCAAAACAGCAATGTGATGTATCGACAGAGGATAGAGGAAGGGCAGTACTCTCAGCTCCCCTCCAGCGAGTATTAAAATCATCTGGAGTATTACACATCTTAAGACATTACTGTGTAACAATACACTGCGCTTCATCTTGCCAAAGGCATTTTTATCGGGATGGATACCCTCAGAATTACATTGTCTTTTCTGTCCCAGGCTGCGTATCTGTCTCATGTCAAAAAGCAGCTCCAGTCACTGAATATTTTACCCAACTATCAGGTGAGTAGCTGAGATTGTTTTTAGCCTCAGAGGAACAAAGGCTATTTGTTCAAATAAACTCACATAGAGATTCACGACACATTCGAGTAAGGTGTAGTAAATGTTTGCTTGATAACTGAAAGCAGAATATAGCAGAAAGCCCACTGAAAATGAGCTGCATTTCATATTAAAATGTAAGAGATCGGTGAAGATCGAGGTGATAAATATCTTATCTACTCTTTAACCTGTAGGAGAGGAAGATAAAAAAAAAATCAAACAGTGACGTCCTCTTAATTTAATTTATAAAGATCATAATTAACGACCTGCAGGCTGCAGGAGACCCCATTTCAGACTAGAGACAGAAAGGGCCTCAGCTGTAAGAATAAAAATGAAGTTTTCATTGAATTCTGAATTAAATCTCAAATATCAGTAATTTCACAGAAAAGGTCAGCTCTAATGGAGTCCCTCCCTGCTTTTTAATATCTCATATTTCTCTTGAAGGAGTCTACCTGCCGTGACGTGGGTCGCTAATTGTGGCCGGTTAATTAATGGAACCATCAGGTGTTTGCAAAGGCAAACAAAGAGCCGCGCTCTCCTAAATCATCAGTGCCCTTCGACATGGTTATTATCCAGCGGCAGGTGAACCCGAGCCTTGACGCATGACAGATTAGATCTTCTCAGAGGATGGGCCGTCCATTTATCTGCCTGATAAACTCAGAGCCTCTCTCCATTTTCAATCATCAGAAAGGAAATGAGATTAACAATCTAATGATGCCAGCACCCCT
This sequence comes from Naso thynnoides, assembly GCA_029783665.1. NCBI lineage: Eukaryota > Metazoa > Chordata > Actinopteri > Acanthuriformes > Acanthuridae > Naso > Naso thynnoides. The sequence continues at coordinate 16,660,320 of JAQLOL010000007.1, read as the reverse complement.
TCACACACACACATACACATACACACACACACACACACACAGAACAATACTCATGAGCAAATGTCCATTTATCGTCGCTTTGATTATGAGCTCAGGAAAAGGCATCTTCGGCGATATATGATCAAATTATTATTTATGATATATCAGAAAACAGCTTTTTTTTTATTTGATGCAAGAATCCAATTCTCTCAGTTTCAGTCCTGCCTGCTCTGCTGTGTCCCTGTTAAATCACACAGTGCAGCGTGGGTTCACACTGCTCCACGGAGGACCGGGCCTGTCATTTCACAGCTCCCCATACCTCAGACCTGAATTTACAGTGCAGGGCTTGTTTGCCCTGCTGTACTCCCCTTGTGGGTCAGCCCCTCCCTTGCTGTCCCTGACACGCATAGCAAGCATCCTGGCCCTCGTAAAGCTGACATCTTCACTAAACTATGCTAACAAGGCCGTAGTGATTTGTATATGCACGGCCCGGTGGCACGCGGCGATGGAGTTGGGGGCGGCGTAAGAGGAGGTGGGGAGGAGATCATGGGTGGAATCTACCCGTGTGGCGAGGGCAGCTAATCAAAGCACTGTCGCATGCAAGGATTCCAGTGTGCACAGACAAACACACATGTGCTGAGGAAAAAAACACACATCTAAGGGTTCATGTGGTATAAGGTGACAGAGGAGACGACCACAGGGTCCAGCATGCAGGCTGTGGAACATTTCAGCTCTGTGATTCCTTGCAGTGCCAGGATTTATAGACTTCAAGCTGAATGGCTGGTGCAGGTGCAGAGCACAGACAACTGCTCTGCTCTGCCGAAGCAATATATTACCGAGCAACAAACATCAGCCAGGGTGTCAACACGAACAACTCCTATTATTTAAGGCTGTGTCTTTTAAAGGTGATGAGCTTGAATGGCTGGGATGGTGCAATCAAGTTGGGGGTTTGGATGTTGTTTGCGTTATTTACGAGAACTGAGGGGTTGATAGATTGAATTCATTTGTTTTATTCGCCTCATATGAATCAAGATTAGCTATAAAGCTAACAACTAATACATTCTGTAGCATAGCTGCAAGTATGATGCGCAGTGCAACTCTGCGTTTATGCAAAGCTGATAAGAAAAGCGTGAAAACATGGTTGATTGGCGCAGGTTTCTGTTTGTCATGTCTCTGTCTGTGTCTATTAATACCTGTAATTGTGGGCTGGGGGACAGGGACCTGTCCACTGCTCGCTTGCTGGTGATTGAAGGCCTCGCGTGCTCTTTTACTGCCTGACAGGTGAGGCTTATTTGAGGGCATCGATGAGAGCAGTAGCTCAGTTGTGACCCGGCCGCTGCTAATTTGAGAGACTCACAGTTAAAATTATATTACTCTTCATTAAAACACACTTCTTTTTTAACTGTGTAGGACTGACATTCAGGAGGTGCTTGGTTAATAAGATCACTCCGCTTAAAGATCCTTTGAAATGAATGTGTGGTGCATTCATGGGAAACCTCAGATGAGCAAAGATGTCTAGAAGGTTTTAGGTAATTTTCTTACTGCACTGATTTTGTATTTGTAATGTAAATAGCACAGAAGCAATGAGTTGCTTGAATGCAAACGACTCTGGTACTGACTGTAATGGTTGTGTTTTTAGTTCAGTTATTTGCTGTATAATCTGAATTTTTCTGTCAAGTTCCCTGTTTTGTATTTATTGCTCATGATACCTTGTGTTTGTTGTTTTATTTTGGTAACTGTTGTCATCCCTTGTCATCACCTTTGTCCTGTCAAGTTTCCCTCCTGTTTGATTGCCTGCCCTGCCCTTTTGTGTTTCACTTATGTTGTTAAGTCCACCATTTGTGTGTAGTCTATTGTGTGTTTGTGTCTTTGTCAGATTGTCTGTTTACATGGTCCTGTGTCGTGTTTCTCTGCGTTACCCCAGGTTTTGTTTATCCTTATTCTGTTTAGTGTTTTCTAATGTCTCTGGTTCCCCTGTTGTTTTCTGTATTTTCAGTTTATTTTTTGATCTGCTTACTTTATTAAAGCTTGCTTTTATTAGATCACACTTGTTTTTTGTGTCTTGCTTTTAGGTCCACTTTTTGATCGGAGTTAGCCTGGCTCCACCCTCCTTCAGCCCAGCTCAGAGTTCACTGAGATACAGTCTGGCAAGGCGAGGCGTCTTTAGAATTGCAGAGACAAATTTTTGGTCAGACTAATCAGCAACTACCGGGAGTGGTTAAATTAGAAATCAAGCGCTAATTTACCAGTTCAATCAAGGCAGGGGCCTACAGTTCTGGTTTACTAGGCTACCACAAACTCCTCATAATTGAAAACTATGCAATATTTTTAAAAAAAGGAATTTTCCGACCAGATGGATAAAAACCTTGGCGACCTTTCCTCCTAACTAACTAATTTTGGATTTACTTCTAACAAGCTTAACCAGTACAACCAAAATTTAGGGGAGGAAGCTGATTCGGCTGCTGCAGCTAACATTCCTACTGGTCCATCGTCTGACTCTGCTAGCACATGCATGGAGCCAGAGTCAGGGCCCAAGATATTAGCCTACCAATTGTAAGATTTCAGCATAACAATGGAGCACTAGTTAGGGGGAGACTGCCTGATTACCACAGGGTGTTTCGCACACTGATTTATTCGCTAAATGAATTATGGGTCTGGTTTACCACACTAGATAAATCTGACACTGACATTCCAACATTGCATATCTCTTCATAAACACTTTGATAGAATTCTCCCTCAGCATGAATTTTGATCATTTTGGCCATCCCCTAAAATTTGGTTTGCCCATTAATTTAATATAAAGGCAGGCTTAACTATAGCAGAAAACGTTACTTGATGAATAGCCATAGAGATAAAATATACACGTTGATACTTCACAACTAATGTTTTTTGGGGTTTTGGGGGGTTTTTTTGAAGCAGTGCGCTAAGCAGCCACCGTATTGGTCAAAAGAAGTTGCACTTCCTGATGTGTGCAGGTTTCTGAAGACAGGAGGTCTATTCACAACTAATATAATCACAAATAAGATCAAGCCTGAAGTCACAGTTTGTTACTTTTAACAATTACGACCAGCGTATTTACAATTGGGCGGATTTTAAAGACAAAAACTAGGGCGAGAAAACTAGACCATGAAAGTGAGTGAGTGAGTTGAGTAAGTGTTACAGTGAGATGAACTTTGCAGATACAAACACCAACATACACCTACATCATGTACTGTTTGCTTTCGTATATCAGACCATCACTCATCAGATATCCTTTTTTATGTAAACCACTGTGAAGTGATAGGACTGATGCAAAGTAAGAAAAAATGTTACATGAAAAGTGTGTGTGTCAAAGTATTTAATGATATATTAAGTCTTTCAGAGTTTTAGATCAGTAAATTTTTAAAAAATGTGGCAGTCAGCTGAGATTGCCATTATTTCACTTTTTTTTAATACAGATGATATCTGTTGGATACCTTTAGCAAAATGGCTTTTGTCAAAGGGTCTGCTCTGCCTGAGGATTTGACTCTATCTCTCAAAACACCTGCAACCTGAAACAACATTTTAAGACCAAAGATGATGTATATACAGTGACCATAGTTTTTTCAGCATCTCCCTCTCTCTGACTGGAAACATCTCTGTCTCTCAAATCATCTCAAGCCTGGGGTCAGCAGGTAGCGAGTCAGTGGAAGTGAATGAGCGAGCGCCTGATCTCCTTCGAGCAAGCCTGTCAGCATGGCCCTGAGTGGGCTGTATGGAGCTTCTGTCAGAGGGTGTCATATTTCCACGGTCCACACTGTGGCCCTCTGTCCTGCTCGTGGCCGGATCTCAATGGGCCCTTTGATGGACCACCGGAGGCCTTTCATCGTGCACCTTGCCACAGAGCACGGGGCCCGGAGGAGGGCCGCACAACACCTGGCAGGTATGCAAAACCATGTGCCCAGTACAAAACAAAAGCCACTCTGTCAAGCATTTATTGGAAATTAATTTCCTCTCTCCCATCTTTTTCGCATTCATAAAACGCAGGATGGAAAAGAACAGGATGATATAAGGGCAGCACTCACAGAGGATGTGACTGTGTAATGGGTAGTGACCTACATGTAGGTCATTATGTGAAATCATAACTCACTTGCAAAACATGTCACATTTTAGATTAGTATCTCATAGACTGAACTTAGATTCTGATCATTTTTTAGATATTGTTTGTTTGTTTCGAGCCTGTTTGAAAAAGTTTTGTGCTGTGTCATCATATAACGGATGGGGGAAAGAACATTCCTGTTGTCATAATATATGAAAAGATAGGTATTAGCACTAATGTTGAGAGGTTACGCAAGAGAACAAACTATATCCATTTTAAACCACATAAAACTAAAAGTGTACTGCAAATTATACATTTGGTGTCTTTACTCACTTGGCCCTCTCCAGTTCTCATACACCTGCCCTTTTTCCCCTCAACCTGCACTGGCCTCTCACTCCTTTACCCCTGCCCCATATCCAGCAGGCCTCTCCCCAGGATCATCCTCTTCCTCCCTTATCTGCAGTTCAAAGCCTGTTGACTGAATTATCACCAGACAGTAGGAGAGAAAGGAAACAACTGTCGGCAGGCCTCATTCAGCAGGAGAGAAACTCTTCTCCGACAGCTGCTTGGTTAAATGGTCTTTACTGCCTAATCCTGAGGTGGAAGGATGGGAGCGGGGAGAGAGAGCGCAGTGTAAGGACACATCAGCGTCTGCGCACAGACAAACAGCCTCAGTGTTTCCTCTCGCGGAGAGCGGTGTCATGAGTTAGTGGATCCTCGTAGCTGGAGCGGAAGCTGAGGTCTCAGGTTTGAGTAGCCACAGAGAGCGCTTGAGCGAGGTGTTGAGAGGAAAGGTGTGGTGGTCGGGCCCACAGGAGGATGGAGGGGAAATTTAACTGCTGCTCTGAGGGAAAGAAAGAACAAGTGCTGCACTACAGGATGAGTGGAACCTATTGAACCCAGAACACCTGTGGTTACTGATCAAAAGCAATGCCTGCATCTCTGGGTATGACAACAGGTCAGCCATGCTGTTGCCACATCCACAGTTACTCACGAGAGTCTGGGCTCAATAATATAAAATGTTTACAAGAAATTCTTTTCACTCTCATGTCCATTGTCTCCATTGAAGTTTACTGTTCACGTCTGTTACCAAATGCAAGTCTTAAGCTCTATTTGCACAGGACTGGTATAACCACATACAACTGATAGAGTCTCACAGTTTTAATTTGTTTGTTTTTTGGTTTTTTGTTTAGAAGGACCCCAGATGGGCAATCGTGCTGGAAGCTAATGGCAAAAAAGGAAATCCAAGTTTTCACAGTGAACATGCAAAGCTTAAATATTCACTTAAATGTACTGTTTAATCACCCTGATATGATGTCAAAGCTTTGCATAACATCTGCTTCCTGAAAGACAAGATCATTGAGCCTCTTGCACAGAAACTGCTGTCAAAAGCGTCAATTAGAATTAATTAGAAATACTATAGAGCTCTGGGGAATATAAGTCCCAGCAATTGTCCACCAAACAGTTTCTATTGTGTTACAGGTCCAGAAGCAGTGGGATAAAAAAAAATTTTAACAGGAGTTCCCAAACTTTTCAGCTCGCGACCCCCATCGACCCCTGGTGGCATATAACGTTGTGCAGAGCTGCGTACACGCACTATTAGGCCTCTGCAAACATTAATCCAACACAAACAAACGACAGCCTAAAAGCTGTAATATTATTTTAAAGTAATTTAAGAAAGAATATAACCAGAATCTATAAAATAATTGGTTAATATCAATTTTTTAATTATTCTAAAAATTTGTTTTTGGGAAGGCATCTCACAGCACCCCCCACTTCTGTGTCTCGTGACTCCCCCACTTTGGGAACCACAGCTCTATAACTATGTGCTCATAAAGCATTCCTGTAATAATGGAAGAAGTGACACTTTTGTTGTGAAACTAGCTTAAATACAATAAGTTCAATGAATAGAAAGGAGTTATTAAGTGTACCACAATATGAATTTGGTCATCGTATTAATTGAGAATTGATTTTTGTCGCTCTTGAGTGTAACCAACTGCTGGCCAGGAGCATATTCATGCACATTTAAAACCCCACACATTTACCCTGATGACACCAACATGGCCAGTCAGCATAAACCTTTTGCCACCATATGGCTCGACCCTTAGCTACAGTATGGCCTGTTAGATACAGTTGATTTAAAGAAGCCCAGGTCCTCCACGTCCATATACATCTCCCCCTGGCCCCCTCGTCTATCTTGGCTCTCTGGCACACAAGGTCATCCCCTAGCCAGTCACGACACTCCAATTAAGGCGACTGATGGACACAGCTAATTGGTAGGATTTATAACCTCCTTTTATTATGCTTTATGAGGAAGGCAAGTGGAGGGCATTACCATTTATAGGCCCCAGGCTCAATGCTGGATCACTGTCATCCACCACTGTCCAGCCTGACTACTGAATGCCCCTGCCTGAGTAGCTGGGACGTCTAACTGTCCCCTCACCCAATCATGTTTTAATATAATTTGTATGAAAAACATGCCACCAAACTTAAAAGTAATACACAGAAAAAAGAGGGTATCATATACCTGAGAGCATAAAAAGGCTAGAAAAGAGTGGAAAGAGAGGACAGAGTTAAGGATAGGATGAAGCATGGAGGGAGGCTCCACAGGACGGGACGGCAGGAGAAAGCAGGCAGCGCTCCTGTAATGAGTGTGTGGTTATTGATTGTATTGTCAGGGTGGCTGACCAGGGTCCCGTGTGCTATGGGCCCCAGTCCATCTGTGGACAATGCAGTCAGTTACACCTCACTGCTCCGTCTAATAAAGAACAGGCAGATTGATGTCACCAGTATGGTTGAACTCTACCTAACACTCACCAGCACCCCTCTGCACACACACGCACACACACACACATACACATACAAAGGCACATATGTGCAAGGGAAAAATTGTGAAGACGGGAAATCATTTTTATTTTCTCTCTTGACAGGAAAAAATATAGGAATTGTGGTTTATAGTTAATAATATGCTAGATTATGTAATATAGGGCTGCAGCTAACAATTTCTGTCATTATTAATTAATGTGTCAAGAATGTCACAAAACAGTGCAAATGGCCATGGCAATACTCCATAGCCCAATGAGACGTCAGTTTTTATTTATTTATTCTTTCCTACTGCTATTTTATTTCACTTTTTGGAGCAGTTTAGTTTATTTACAATTATATAAAACAAACTCTCTTATTTTAAAAAAATCTGGAATTGTATTATGGAACTTTTGTTCTTCATTACAGACGGTTGTAAGATTATAAAATAGTTGATAAATTTTCCTGCGGTTACTTAATAAACTAATGGTTTTTGCACTTATATCAGTAGATTTTGCTTTTGTTTAAAGTGGAGCAAGATTTTACTTAAAGATCCCTTGCATCTTCTCTCAGGTCAGACACTTTGAAAGTAAGATTCTGTGCAAAAGCATCAATATACTAACAAAAATAACAAGTGTAACACATATTCTAGATTTAAAAATATATAAAACTGACATTTTCACACACAGAGACACAGTAAAACATTTGATGTAACCTGTTTGTGTAATCTGACAAGAGATCTGTATGTGCAGCTCATGCGGGAACATTATGCCACAGTGTCGATCAAATACACTGAGAATACATTACTTTTAGCACCAGCCAACATATCAACAATACACATCATTCTCAGCCTACTGACTGAACCCAACACAGGTCAGGACCCTTAAATAAATGGTGCAACAACAGTCACAATGAAGGCTCTGTGTTATGCTGCTTAAAGTTGCCTCCTTTAGGTGGAAGTCGGCGTCTCCACCTGAACATTTGGCTGCACTTGAGCCCCTGTAGCCTCTGTGGCAGCAGCACGAGCGATTACTCCTGCGCAGCCAGCCAAAACACAAAAATCAATAAACAATCTCAACGTTTCTGAGGGCCTTTCGTCTGACTTAATAAATGTCTCAATCCACTGTTATGACTTCATTTTGCTTTAACGTCTTCTTCATGTGCATCTTTTGCCGATCAATTAGAGAATGGAGTGCCCCTTCTGTCACGACACATGCCCTCCATCCACCGCTGCAGCACACACACACCCACACGCACAAACCCACACACACACTTAAAGCCCAAGCACAAGGTTGACTGCTATTTTAATCCTTGAAATGAGATACTTTTTGAAAGCACTCACTTAAATGGCTCATTACAGGCCATGCCACTCACTCCTGTCGGATACTCTACATCTTCCTCTCTTGTGTCAGATAATCTTGTCTTTCTCTAGGTAAAGATGTTTACCACCTTTGCATATAGCCCCGATTGAAATACCATGAAGCAGCGTAGTGCTCAGGACCGTCCTGCACAGGAGACGTATATGTAGTTTAAGTGTGCAGGAGAGGCACTGTTTCCAGGCTGTCAGTGGTGATGACAAGTACAGGATCTTTCTCTTCAGGCTGCTCCTGCTGTCACAGGCTCTAATCCCGGTGCTGCAGGGATGACAGGTGAGTGGTGCCAGAGCCCCTGTGCTGTGACTGGAAGCTCCACGAGAATTTCACGCGCACCCCTCTCTTGTCTCCCATCGATTCTGCCACTTCCCATTATTGTCAATCAGTGCGGCATTGTCTCCACGGGAGGAGTTGTGCGGCAGGCGATTGCCAGGGCAGCGGGGTGCAGAGAGCAGCAAGCTGCACGTCTGCCAAACACTACACCAGTGCGGGGCCGCCAGGGGCCCCTCTCAAGAGGCTGCCTGGGCAGGATGCCACACCTAAAACCGAAACCTTTTGCTTTACCGCACGTAATGCACATGGCTGAGAAGCACAGAGGGGTGAAACCTCTGGAGCAGCTTTGTGTCGACAAAAGAGCAGCTGAGGCCCTCGTCGCAGACATAGTTTCACAGGGCTGTCAGCAGGAAAGCAATGCTGCTCTCTCAGTCGTGACCGCCTTGTTAGAAAAATGACATAATAACAATGACAGGAATAATGGAACAGAAGTGAAACACTGCTCTGCAGGTTAAGGAGGGTTTGGGAGGTGGCTGCTCCGTAAGCGATCTTCCTGTGCGGCCACATTCCCCGGTGGCTCCTGACCCTGAGTGGGCCGCCGGCGTGGTGCCGTGCAGGCGTTCTGGTCAGGTAAGGCAACCATGCGGCAGCTATAAGCCCTGGAGATTGATGGGAGTGGTACCCTCCCTCCCTGCGCTGTAAAAGATTATCCGCTCACCCGCTGGAAACAAAGCTGTGATGGAAATTCGTCTCGCATCATCAGCAACAAAATATCTACACGGCGAAGCGGGAGTCTCTCATTTTTCATGGGCTATATATTAAATAAAAAAGGGCATTAAAGAAAAAGGGAAGGGGGTGGTCTGAGTGATAGCACTAGTTAGTATTTTTTTTTAAAATGGGCCACTTGAATCAGGAAGATTATATGGTTTTTATTGGCTGTCAGGAAACACAACTTTCTGCGTACTTCACCCGCTGAAGCTCGTAACGCTCTGATTAGAATGCCAGCAGAAATGAAAAGGGATGATGCTGGTGTAAAGACGCAGGAGGAGCGGCAGGACAAGCACAGATGCCCTGGAATCTGCTCGGCCTCAAATACACAAGAGGACCAACACATGCACACCAATAACGCACAGAGTGAATGAACGGGCTGCATACAAGCTTCACCGAGAATTTATACGCCAACTTTCACAGTCAGATGGAGTAGGAGACTGAGCTGCACCTGTTCCGACACGGATACATGAGACACATCAGGCAGAGTGTTATCTCTCGCTAAGTGAATATTGCATTCAGCTGATATGTGATATTTGAATTTCCCATTAGGCGGGGGAATATGTGTTGGAGTGAAAAAGCTCAGCGATGCTTGCTCATTTCAGAGCAGGCAGTGAATGGAAACCTTGCTACACAGTTGCAGTGTGTCACAGTGGTGATAAGGATGAAGTGATGGAGGGGAGACTCCTGAGGGGGTGATGAGTAAGAAAACTGACTGCTGCTATTTGCAGGGTCACCTACAAAGGAGCTCACGAGTCAGTTTGAAAGCTAACTCTCATTTAGCAGAAACTCAACCAACTCAACCTGATCACTGTGATCTTCTCCACTGGTTTAGAGGATTTCTCTTAAAAGGCAGACCTGATAACCTCATGAGCAAGGCGGCTGATTGAAATCGGTCATTGCATCGACTTGAGAGACTCCATGTCTGTCAGCTTGTTCAAACTCAGCTTTCAATTTCCCATAGCAGAGAGAGAGAGAGAGAGAGAGGGTAACATCAAACTCCCAAACATGACAGAGCTGGCTCTTTCTGACGAGAGGAAGCCATTGATTTTTCCTCCATTTCACCATCAATCTGGTGGAGAAGAGGTGGCTGTGTGTGCTCAGACAGCTGATGATGTGATTTGTAACCGTGGACCACCGGTGAGCGGAGAGAATTGCTCCGACTCACAACACGTGGCAAAGTGACTACCGCCGTCCTCAGCATTCAGTCGCAAGATTAACAGCAAGGGATCTGCCGATTATCTCCATCGGCAGAGGGAGTTTTTTCTCGGTCCGCCACACTGCAGCCACACTAACATCTGTGTTTAACAGGACTGCTGTCAAATTTTGTAGGGCTTGTGTCAGTCCAGCTGCAGCTCTATTGTATGGATCACAATGTCATTCCATCGGTCGTTCAGTCAGTCTGTTCACCACTTTGATCAAGACTTTCCTGTCTTTCCTGTTTCATAGAGAGGCTAATTCACGCCCCTTTCAGTGGCCTCAGTGGGACCTTATTGTTAAAATATGTACAGTACAAACTTTTAGAGACAAATTATTTTTTGTTTAAATTTTACCGTCAATCTCACACGTTTGTCAATTTAAAGCTGGGGTAGGCAACACCTGGAAGTGACCCCAAATGCCCAGCATGACACTCCTAAGAGTGCAACTCCACTGCACCCTCCCCTTCCTGTTTTTGCTCTGGCTTGCATTTCAATTCGTTAGTTGTCACTCTCTCTTATAAGGCCAGTTTGCACCAAGAATTCAAGACGAGACAAAACAGTTGCAGTTTAAGAATGTAGGGCATGTCACTTGTCTTAACAGCTAATCATTTCATAAGCGCAGCGTAAAAGAGCCAATAGGAACTGAAATTACTTGTGATTGGTCGAAAAGTGCCCAGCATGGTCTTCCCTTTCTAAATTCTGAACACATAGACAAGGAGAGGTGCAGAGGTGTAGTGTTCTTTCAGACCACCTAAGTTACAAAATGCTGAAAGGTTATTATGGAATTTTTTGCCCCATGACGTCAAAAATAAACTGCCTACTCCAACTTTAAACAAAATAATTATTCAAGTAAAGAAATTCATTTATTTACATTTACATTTATTGTGCGAGACAAGAGACGTTGTTCAATGAGCAATTTTCACCTAAACTCAACGATATGTTACTATTTTTACAACAAACTGCAACTTTCTTGGTTGGTAAAATTATCTTTTAAATTGACAAACACCATATTTTAGACTGATGGAACAATTTAAATGGGATTTTAAAAAGAATTTCTCTCTCTCCATTGACTTCTGTACAAATTTTTTCCAAAATTAGGTCTCATGGGGTCCACTGGAAACAGTGTGACTTATTCATTCTATACTACCAAATAAAAGAAAAATAAGCACATATTAGCCAGTATTTCACACAGTCATGGTTACTTATTTATTGCACACAAATTCAGTATTTGAAATAAATATGCAGCATTTTTTCTATAATACTAATGACATGGAGGAATGATTATTATATTTCCTTTGACATGAAGGCAAGACACTACATCGTCTTAAAAAAAAGTCCATTCATATCATTAAAAAGACACAAATGAGCTAAATTGAAGTACACCTTATCCCCAACGGTACATAATCATGTTCACACAGAGTTTATTCAAAAGCAGAGTATTAACCTTATACTGACAGTTATTTTAACATAACACCAGGTGTTGATCATAGAAAACAGAGCGACTGCATAAACGCTGCACTGCAGGTTTGATTGCTTTTTACCATTGTAATGTCTCTTTTAACATCTAGTGACACAGCACAAGCTTTCTAAGGGAGCTGTTATCCTCTTTAGATCATTTGCAAAGCAATTAGGCATGCCTCCACTGCTATTAAATATAAAGATAACAGCCTACGAGATAAGATGCTATTTATACTGCATATCAAATGCCGATAGCTGCCTAAGAGCCCTGATATCAGGGAGATATATTTAAATCCTTGTAGGTGAAATTAAAAAAATACGACAGTAAAAAATCTGAGAGACATATCTACTCTACTATCTATCATGAAATTGAATTCATTAATGTCTTCAGACCTAAATCCTCAATTAATGGACCTCTAATTATGCATCACATCATAAATACTACACAGTATACAGTGCAATCACTTTAAATGCATGGCTTCATGGATAATATCAAGTCTGACATTCCATTGAACAAGGCAAATATATAAATACTTTTAGCTGCCAAAAAAAACATGAGATAATGTGAAGTATATTGATCATTGTTAGTGCAGCATCGCCACACTGACAGCCACAGCAAACCCTGACCACACAAGGCTGGATTCCACTGAAAGAAAGGTGCCCAGATCAAACCAGGTCCCGTTTGAAATCCAAAGTGATTTGAACTATAGTGACTCGCAACATGCATTTGTCAGCAGGAACCAGAGAGCCTCTTTTGCATGTGATTCAATCATCACCACACACTACACAGTGAGAACAAAACACCACTGACAAGAAAGGAGCCGCAGAAAAAGCAAATTCCTCACTGACCTGTGACCCTGGGGAGCACGGGGGCTGCCCTGCATGCATACAGAGGAGGTTCAAACAGAGTTTATGACTGCATTATCCCTTCCTCTTCCTCATCACCTATCCACCCATCAGTGGACACTAGAAGCCACTACGCTGGAGCAGACAGGCCAGGCATCACTCATTCACTCGCCTCATAGGTGCCTTTGTCAGGTGATTGCTGGCGGAAAAAGGAAAACAGATCAATACATCTCCCATGGGCCTGACAGGTAATCTTTACCTGGGATGAAATATGAGTAGTACCAGCCTGCTGGATTCCTTAACTGTAACAGGGCAATTGACTGGCTGCACGGAAGCCATTCCTCCACTTCCTGGCCATCACTTTGGGACATACAGTCTGGCCGTGGTGTCATTATGGTGACTGCTAATTACCAGAGAGGCAGGTGAGGGTGTTTCCCCTCCTGCAACTAATGAAACTGTATCAGAAATGATGCATCTTGCTTCCCTGTCAATGCCTTGGCACCACAACACGGACTGACGGATAAGGCAACGGCGAGAAGCTCTCCTAAAACACTCCACAGTCAATACTTGTCAACATGTTCAGGGGCAAATGTCTCGAGGAAGCAACCAATGTATTAATCAAAAACTTCTTTTTGTCTAATTACAAGACTCAACTATTGTGCTGTTTCAATCGATCAGCGGTGAATTCCTGGTGCGGGAAGAGCCCACGGTGCTGCAGGACTCCCCGGCCAAGGAGCGGCGACCGACGCAGCCGGAAGGAAGGGGGTGGGGTGCTCTCTGTCTCAACACTTTGACTGATTCCCAAGGCAGGACGTCTTGTGTGAGGCATCCATTTAGACGAGTGTGCACACACAGCATTTATAAATGTCATCCCTGGCCAACATGATCACATAAAGCCTTCTCAGACGGATTATTGCAGGCGTATAACTCACGTTAATTGGCAAATCTCATTCAACTAAATGCGATTCTTCTCTTAAATAAGGCTTTCAAGTGTCGGAGAAGACATGCAGTGCACAGCTGATGATGTTCAGTTCATTTCACTAAAAAGGTATCTTGTAATCATTACTGAAAGTGCATATCTGTGCCAGATTTTAGATTCTTTTTAAGACATGAAACTTACACTCTGCCTTTTTTCTTCATGACAACATTTCACCTCTCCAGCAAAAGGGCTGGCTATGTAGAGGGGCATTCATTTTTGCTGTAAAAGACTACGACAGTTATCACCTACTGTATATGGTTTGGGTCAAGCAGAATGGACTTCTCGTGACTCCAGTATAAAAAATGCATTTTCCAAAAATCTGCTTGTTTACCACTTGGTCAGAACTGCTTTCTTTGATCTCACTGTATGCTGCCATTGATCTTTTAATGCATGTGATGCTAAGGGAGCCAGGAAAATGTATACCCCAAGGGTAGGTGAAAATACAGCGTGCAAAACTCTCCTCTATTGTCTCCAGCAGCTTCTCCAAGTCCTTTCTCCTGGTTCTCATCCACCCTGTGCACAGCCCCGAAAGCTACTAATCCAGCACTGCTCAAAAACAGGCTGTTCAAACAGATCTGCAGCTGGCCTTGAACTTAATACATTTAAGGACATTTGAATATGGAAGGTAAGCTGAGGAGAACAGAGGCAGCCCTCCGAGGACCGATACCACGCTCCCTGTGTTGTGCTAATGAGCACCTTTGCACAAACTGTAGCTTTTCAAATCCATGCTAATAGGAGGCCTGTACTTTGTGTGGCTCTCTACCGGTGGTCGCCTCTCTGAACCCTGTAGCAGCATGTGGTAGCTAAACATTCTGATGCTCTCCCGTCTCAGAGATAGCTACGTGCTGCTGCACAGCCATTGTTGCCACAGTCGGAAAGAAGAGCAAACTCTCCCTCAGCTAACCATCCTCCCTGTGTTCCCACTGACAAACACTGTGTGACAAGACTGGACATAATTGCTGAATTGTGCGGGAGCAGGTGGCCCGCAGACTGTGTGTGGAAACAGGAGGAGCCGTGGAGTCTTGAGTCAAACAGGGAGCCTCTTGAAGCTGCTCTCTTCCCTTGAGGAGATGGCAGAAGGCTTAACGAGGCTTGATTGCATTAACATTTGTCATGCTTAATATACTACCTGGAAAGACTGGATCTAGCAATAACATGCTGATTTGAGCAGAAGTAATGTGCTTGTTATTTTTTTCTTTGTCTTCGAGTTTGTGCAGCAAGAAGAGTCTTAGCCTTTTCATTTTCTGGCACAACGGAGTGGTTAAGTAATAAGTCCTAACACCCAGAGGTCAGTTTGCATTTTTGCACTTCTGGTTCCCTTGTCTCAAAGTCAATGGGATTTTTGATTTTTTTTTTCTTTTTTAGTTAAATGCCCGACATAAGGTCTGTGGTTCACACAGCTTAAATATATTTAGACATTTTATTTTGTGACATAAAAAAAGGAAGACTGAACCCAATTATTTAAACTTTTAAGGTGTTACCCGTCTTATAAAAGACAATTGCTAACAAATGGTAAAATGAGACTACAGTGTTTGTCGGGGACGTCAGACATCATCACATGAAAATGGTTTTAAACATATAATATCTTTGAAAAGGGATGTGAGACTAGCAGTTGACATAGCCATCATCACTAGCTAAATCTGTCCACGCTAAGAGGAGAGTCTGTAGATAAGTAAGCACACTAAATCAAATCAGAAGTTGAACACTTCAGGGTCATGACACTTAAGATATGTGACCACCTGGTGGTTTGTTTATAGCCTAGCAATAGCTTTTTGCTCCTGGCGATTTCATTTACGCTTCCAAAGACACAAGCGTGGTGTTCATCTGTGAAGATTATCATGCCAAACAAAAAGTGTAAATATAAATTTGTGTTCGTCACAGAGCTTGTTTTTATCGAAAATCCAAAATCCCATTCAAAATCCCATAAGCTTTTTGCTGGGGGAACCAGTGGCTAACTTTCAATTTGGCCTACAAAAATGAGTCATCCTTTCACCACTCTATAGATATTCTTTTGGCACACTCTTCCAGGCTCAGGTGCGCTCCTCCAGCCACATTCAGGTGTCCTCATGGTCCGCCCTGGAGGAAAGGTAAACTCTCATGCTGAGTAGAAGTAGAGGACGAAGAACCTGGCGCACTTCGCCCCAAAGCCTCTACAGCTGAGGTGTGACTGGCTCCCTGTGCCTCTTCTTTCTGGTGATCCTTGAGAAATGGGTTGCTAGCTGCAGAGAAAAAGAAAGCACACATTAAATTCTGGATGTGTAACACAACACTGAGAGCAAAGAGTAAAAGATACTCACATAAATCACATTTTACCTGACTGTTCAAATGGACGGCCTCTCAAATAAAAATTCAATTTAGCCCACAACTGCAGGATCGCTCGCTGTTTTAGGTATATTAAAATAAAACTTCGAAGCAATCCTCTTCTAATGGGTAAAATATTAATGAGGTTTTGGTCAAGTGAGCCAAATCCAATTTGGCCTCATATGACTTGTGGACATGGTTATTAAAAGGCCAATCTGTGCTGCTCTTATGGCTTAACTTCCCCCCTTTGGTTGTGCTGTGTAAGAAGCTGTATGTTTTTAACTTCATTCATTACACGTTCACATCCCACTGACCACCTTTCCTCTAAAGGTCCTCTTTTTCTTCATCTCTCTCACCTTTAAAGCTTTTTGTTGCTGGGGTTGAAGGGAAATATCTGAAAGAGAACTGGGCCCAATTTGTGCAGAAGACAGAGGAACTCTAAAACAATTGCGCTCCCTAACATGCTTGATAAATAAATCTTTCCTGATCTTGCCAAAAAAAAGTTAGCCGCGGTCACACAAGACATTTGTGAGGCAGTCCCAGAGCTGAGGACAAGGGAACTAGAAGTGACATTGTGGCTCTGGGCTGTCTCAAAGGATTAGGCATTACAGCATTCACTGGCATGTGCTTTTGCTCGTTCCCATTATATCTGCTTGTGCCTCTTTCCAGATGACTTCTTCCCCAAACTGATCCGGCGGGCAAGATAATTGATTAATATTTCTGGAGGGAACGATGACTAACCAGTGCTGAGGTTCAACCCAAACACTCAGGTTAAACATAGTCGAAGGCCTGGATCAAAAATCAGGGGTTTTCATATGCGACGGATACACAGAAGTGGCTGGGAACATTTGGTGTGTGAGTGTGTTTACATGCACAGGGCACCTAAGGTACTGCTTCTATCCCAGGTCAAGGTCACAACGACAAGAAGCTGTTTATTAACATTTTTATCTTGTGATTGAGAGAGCAGATATTTTAAATAAACTAAGTACTGTGCTCATTTATTCCAGTTACTGACTGTGACACTGCTAAAGTTTCGTGCTAGGGAATTATATATTCATTCAGTGAAGTACTCAAACACATAGTTTGTGCAAAAGTACCGATACAACAAATCAGAAATTCTCCATTTCAAGTTAAGATTCAAGATTAATTAAGTAATTTTGCAATCAAATGTAGGACAATGTAAAGCAGTAAAGCATAAGAAGTTTTTCCTCACTAATTCTTATTATTGTTCATTTGACTTTTTTTAAAAAACCCTTTATAGGTCACTTTGTTGGTCGGTCGGTTGGTGTCCGTGCCAACTGGCTAAAAAGGGGTGGGGCAGTGGGAGGAGCCTATCGCAAAAAGGCACATAACTTCCAAATGGATTCACAGACTTTCGAGGGTTAGTGGAAACATTGGTTATGAGCCAAAGGACAACTAACTTTTGGGCAAACAGAAAAAAGGGGGCGTGGCAATGGGAGTGGCCTATAACAAAAAGGTGCAAGACTTCTCAACAGATTCATGTAAAATGTACAAACTTAATGGAAACACACACACACACACATACACGTACACACACTTTCATCGGCCATGGCTTGCCCCGCCCTTCCACTTTAGCCCAATCCCCTCCCATGACTCCTCTACCATTTGACGTAGACTGCAGACTCTTGTGGGAGATGCATCTGTAACTTGTAACTTACAACTTGTAACTGCTGTCTTGTGAAATACTGAATAATCTAACCTCTGCTATCAAATCACATACATCTGAAATGTGGCGGGAAACCTCGACCAGATGCTGGTTTTCTATCAGGAATCGTGAGACAGAGTTTGGAACCCACTAGTTTGAGCTTTAGCAATGCATACGTACATATTTGTAAGTAAAACCTTCTTTTGAAATGTTTACTTATATAATATCATAAATGTTATATAAATGTAGTGGAATAAAAAGTACCTTCTCTCTGAAATGTGGTGAGGAAGAGAATAAAGTAGCAGAAAATAATGTGCAAGTATATGAGCTCAGTTATTTTTACCCGTGATTGCAACTAACTTGCAGGCAACTAACAAAAAGCATTCACATACAGGAACTCATTCAAGTGATTGCATGTTTTTTAACAGGGTATTGTTGTGTAAAATACAAGAGAAGAAAATTAAAAATTGATTAACTATATTTATTCACCTGCTTCAATAACAGATACACTCATGTGGTTTAACATCAAGGTCAATAAAGACATTTTAACACACATTTTCTGTCAATGGGAGATTAACAGTACATGCATTTATTGTGGGTGATAATGGGAGCATGAATGGAACCATCTTACCATCTTAATAAGCTCTCATGTGATGCTCTCTAAAAACAATCATTAGAGGCCTTCCTGGAGCACTCCCCTTCCCCCTGTTTATTAATCAGCTAATTACACATTGACAGTAATGGGCCTGCTGATTCCCACACTTAAATGAACAGGGCTGAATAGCTCTTTAATGATTAGCCTTTGTGTTTCTCTTTCCTGCTTGCTCTCCTTTGTCTCTCAAGCACACACATACACTCACACATACACACACACACACACACACAGACACACACATACTATTCTTTGCACAATTGAAAAAATAGGACATTTAAATCAGACCTCCTGGTGAGAAGGTTTGCACACAAATGAGTAAAGAGCTGCAAGAAACAAATCTGTCTCCACAAGCAGAAAACAATTAAAGTGGTTACGAAGGCAGGTGGCTCCCGGTTACACTATGTCAACTTCTGTGGGTTTCACTGTTTGAGCTCAGCCTCCAGCAGCAGCGAAAGCCACCGTGAAAGTTTGGTGGAGCAGCGCAAGCAGGTGCAGGTAGAGACGGAGGAGATGTGGGGTTTTTTTGAAGGACGCGAGCAGGTTGCGCAGTGGAGCCAGAGAGGGCGAAATAGTGCGGTGGGCTGCATTTCTGTCAGCAGAAGTGATGGCTGAGTGGTAGCGTTATTTGTCTTGTGCTGCCATATGGCCCTCGCACCAGCCTGGGCATTAATGAGAGGGGGCCGGACCGCCGGGCAGGAACACGGCGGGCCTCCGACGCAGGTGATCTGTCACGAAGCCGTCTTGCTCGGGCAAGGAGACACATGAAGACAGAGGGGAGAGGAGACGCAGTGAGGCTGACCAAGATCCACATGAGCCCTCACATGTGGCACATTTTGTGTATGTAGAGATAACATGCTGACATTCTGATGAGGTCGATCAAACGGACTTTGACCCTGCCAGTTTACTTCATCTCTGCCTGAAATGTGGCACACTGAATAAGCTCAACTTATGGTTTATTACTATCATCCCTTTATAGAGATAAAGATGAAGGGCATTACAGGAGACAGCAGGGGAGGAGTAAGATTGCAATAATTAATTAGTCTGTGCGCGAGACCAACCAAGGCTATTAAAATCCATCAGGAACTTACTGTTTCATCTTTGCCGCACAAATAACTACCAAATTTGTGGAGTGTGTAGTATGCATTCATTTTTATTCTCAGTCATTGGACAACATGGGGATTTTATGCAATTATTCACTCATCAAGACTGATGAGATCAGAAAGATCAGAAATTGCTCAAGTTATGGACAAAACCCAAATTAATCTAGCAAGTGTCAATATATAGACGTATTTTTAATGAAACTGCTAAAATACAAGAGAAAACTCTAAATCTAGTAAGGACTTGTTGGATTGAGTTTGATTCTTCGATTGATGGTGGTGTGAAAAGTAGAAAATGGCCAATTTAAGGCTGAGAAACGGAGTGGTCATCTAATCCAAACAGATACCTGGCTTGATAAGTTGTTGTTGTTTTTTTCACCACCAGCTTCAACACTGCAGTGGAGGTGCTAAAAGGGTAAAGAAGGAAGACAAAGCAACAGCTGGGTACCGCCTCAGTAATTCCCAATGGAGCCCTGGAGGACACCTCCGGCCACAGACCATTTTCACTCCTGATTACAGAGTTTCAAATCAACCACTAACACATACAACAATCCACTTCCTCCAGCCAACTCAAACAAAGTCTCGGCTGTCGTGTTCACTAACAGAAATGTGCAGAGTCTAGCTGTTCTTTCCACTAAATGCAATAAACAATCTTTCCATGCAAACAAGATGTTTACCAGAAAAAAAGTCCACTCAACAAATCACTGAATCTGATTTTGTCTCTGCACACATTCATGCCAGAATGGCAACAAACTGAGATTTGTACACAGAGAGTGTGAGAGCTTGTCAGAGTGAATGTGCATCTCCTGGTGGTGGTGAGATTACTGAGGAGAGACATATATGGTGCAGCAGGCTGCCAAAGTAAAGATTTATACAGAGCAGTCGCAGCTGCAGAAACTGACATTGGACGACATGGGATGCATGATAAATCATGGTGGACAGGGGGCACTAGACTCAAGAAGCAGGAAAACACTCTGAACACGGCTGAGGGGGGAGGTGACAACCAGGGACTCTACTACTCTGCTATTTGAGAAAGAATAATGAAAAATTATTTTTTCGTCTCTTGCTCCAAAATACAAATAATATACAAAACCATTTCATTATCCCCACTACAAAAAACACATAGCAAAATACTGTATTTGTTAAGAAAACATACAACAGAAAAATGATTTCTATATTGGCACTTCTTGCACAGATGATCCTAATATTTGACTTTATTTGCAGGAAAAGAATGAATCAGTTAATCTGTTTGTTCAATATTTGAACACATACATTTCTGCCTCTCACACCTTTTGTGTACAACAGACTGTGGGCCTGTTAACTGTCGAGAAACTGAGGGATGCCCCTCGTTCTGCATGCTGAATATGAGGGGTCCTTAAGGGCCAGGGGTGAATCCTTTTTTACTTTTATGGGAAGTGGTTGAACGTTGGGGAGGTGAAGGACAGAGTTGCGGGCCGTTCCATCACTCAGTGCAATAAATGGATGCAATCTGTATCCAAGTAAAGCACTAGCTGTTTTTAAATTCCACCTCTTTTATCCAAATGAATGATGGACCCCGGTACAGTGCACTGTGCCGCAATATTAATACACATCAGAGGCCTGCACCCCTCACTAAATCAGGAAAGCACCAGCATTTGTTATTTAAATGACAAACAGCAGCTGCAGGAGCGGAGCATGGAGAGGGGACACAGGAGAAAAGGTGGACAAACCAATTCAAATTTCAATCCGGCAAAGACACAAGGCCCCAAGCCATGACTCTAATGAAAAAAGGCAGCTCCACTGGTCACAACAGACACAACGGCTGCTGCTCGCTGCCACCTCCAATAGGGTGAACTCCACATCACACTTCTCTTCTTCTGCTGCTTTGAACAGAATGATTAAACACAACACAGCCACCAAGTCAAACTGCCCACTTTCCTCCGCTGTTAACTCACCATATATTTTACATGATGCCATTTTGTTGGAATTCTAAAAATTTGTTAACATGTTTAAGTGCATACAGCCACACAAGCTCTACTAACTAGGCTCTGGGAGGCTGTATGGTCAGCGACGTTTTATAGAGGTGACAGATCGCTTAGATCATTTTGAACAGAAAAGGTCGTGACGACAAAGTTGGCGCATATCCTGCCTTTTCCCTCTGACAGCCAATCGCATGAAATGTATGCGCCAATCGCGTCACAGTACTTCAGCTTCAGAATCACAACACTGTTTCTGTCACCAGAAGTCTAGCCCGATGAAAAAACTAATTTTAAAGCTTAATTTGGGGTTAAGTCACCAAAAAATTTTTAGGCAGTTTTTTTCAGGATTGACTGCTAATTCTGTTCATGTTGTTTTTATGTCTCGGTGAACGCTGAAAGTGAAGTTATTACAATCTCCCCATCATTTATACAGGGCTCTGGTCTTCTTTGTGCGAAGTAACTGCCCGAGGGCAAGATGTCACCGAGTGGCGAGACTTGCCTATAAATACATTGGTATGGTGCTTTAAACTAAATGCGAACATCAACATGCTAACATGCTCAACATGAAGAATTTAATGTAAAGGTGTAATGTCTATCATGCTAAGCCTCTTAGTTAGCCCAGTTGTTTAAAATGCATAATGTGTAATTAATGAAACTAGAGGTCCTCTAAGAAAACAGGGAAAACAAAAGACATAGTTTGGTGACATCGTGAAGTAGCTCGAAAATCCATGATTTGTTTTTTCATTGTAAAACAGTCACCATTACAGATGAAAATCTCTCTTACTCAGGCAGAAATGTTCACAAAGGAGGAAATGCGTAGAAGTTTTATTCACGTTACGTTAAGTCAGGTTTGTAGACTTGCTTCCTCACTCTCTGACTGGTTTTATCCAAGAAGTTTAATAAAATTAAATGCACAGATTTTTTTGAGTTTAAACATTCTTGAAAACATTTGGGATCCAGTCTGCAAGTCGTGAGGTAACACCCTTTCAAAATACATTATCCGGGTCCAAGCCCTGTCTTTTCAGCATGCCGCAGTGCCACGTCCCATGTTGTTTAAAACAGATCAGAGTAAAAGAAGAACAGTCCAACTAACTTTTTTCATTAACTTAACATACTTTATCAACTGCAGTTATGTCCTCTTGTGTGTCACAAGAAAAGAATGAATTTCACAGGATGAAAGTTTGATCGTTATGTTTTTTATTCATATCTGTTTAAACAACAAAGGACACAGCAGTGCAGCATATTGAAAAGACAGGGCTTGGACCCGGATATGGTACTTTGAAAGGGTGTCACATCAGACATAAAGACTAGATAAAGTAAGGACACAACTCAACAAAATGTATAGTTAAGATATAATTGATTTCAGACATCCTAATATGGAAATGTTATATACTGTAAACTTAAACTGTTTCAGCCATGCCTCATTTTAGGGGACCAAAAAAAGTATGCCCCCACCCTCCAACTGCAGCCTCAGCAAAAACAGATTTTCATTATTCATTTTTATTCAAATTAATGCCATATTTTCACTGTATGATGTTTGATTCTTCTCAATTTGTTATTTTTTAAGTTTTAAGTGTCAAAAGTTGTGGATAGTTTGCGGTACCTGCTACCTTCTTTGGTATCACCTTGGTCGAGGTCCTGAGGTTCTCTGCTGGTACTAAACAGTGGAGTGAAAGCACTGAAGAAAACCGACTTCTTGCACACTAACAGCAATCTGTGACCTCAATTTTGTTTAGTCACTCAACCTAGAGTTTAAAAAATGTCAGCCTGCAAAACCACAGTATGGTGCAGTAAAGTGCAGATGTTCTTCTGTTTGGTTCTTCCTGTTTGTTTGTTTGTTTGTGTTACAACAAAGATGATGTTAGGGCAGTTTTAGCCGGCCTCCCTGTGATGATGAACCACGAATGCCACTAACATTGCACTACATGAGTTTTCACCCAACAAAAATGACACCCGATGTTCTCTCTCTGAGATATTTGACATACTGAATCTGCAAGTTTAGTCTTCCATGCACCAAAAAGCATCTCTGATTATTACATAAAATGGTGGCGAGAGACCACAGATTCCTCAGTTCATGTGAAAGATGTTACCTGATGTTGTGACGAACGCAGCTTCTGTCTCCCTCCTCCTCCTGGAGTCTCCTGTGCATAAGAGTCCTGGAGTGACGTTGGTCTTTCTGGCAGTGGGTGGGGAGGGTGGGGGGACAGACAGATATTACTACATAATTTACTCACAATATGATGATGCAGCTTTTACCCACAATGCCCACCCAAAGATGCAGATATTTAATAATTCTGCAAAAGTCAATAAATGCTAGCAGTGCACATTTTCAAACATGGCAGCTTACAGTTGGCTTCAGTACGGTGCATATTTGGCCACATGTTAATTTTTCTTCATTAATACGTATTCTCACCACAGAGAATATTCGATGAGAGCGAGCTCGGGTGCATGGGGCTGAGTCATTGCGGAGTTCACATAAACAAATTACACCTGCTCTATGCCTCCTGTGTCATATGTCAGGAGCCCTGAAATAGGAAAAGCCCCCCCCTCGCACACACACCAGCTTGACAGCCCTGACTTGGAGATGTAAAGTTAAGGTCAAGGTCCGTACGATCACTGGGGGGGCAGCAGCTGATGCGGTCGGTGCAAACATGCAAATGTTTGTGCGTGCAGGGGGGGATGAGGGAGCTACAATAAAGCATAATGACAGAAAAAAAAAAGATTTCAGTTCAAATCTTGCATATTCTGCTGTAACAATACAGCCGTTTGTTTTTTGAAAATGCCAACAAAATAAACCTGTAAATTTGAATTCACTGACAGATCACAAAACAACAGCAGTCCATACAGAAGAGAGCTCCTTGTTAACCAGCATGTCTCATCTGGATGGCAGGTTACAGGAAGCTCACAACCCTAACAGACACATGCTACAATAAGGCCCCGTCAGGGCAGCCTTTTAACAGGCAGCGTGTTCCATGACCTCAACACCCATAAATCACATGACGGGTGTGCAGGCACGGAGTGTTGAGAGCCGTGCGGGGCATGCTTTGAGCGAAGTCTCTATGTTGTATAATCAATAGATATAAAAATAAATGGCCTGACCGTTATTCTCTCCCTGCTACCCCTCTCTAATAAAATCCCAGTAATGCATATTTCATTTACTTTTATACTTATTGATTACCTGTACTCCAGTTAGTAAATCACGAGCCTATCGATCCCTCAATCGTACCTCTGTCGGACAGCACATAACCAGCCATTTGCGCCCCTGATAAAGAGCTCAGGCATTGAACTCCCCACAGTAAATCTTTGCAAACTAACTTTTTAATTCCAAAATCGATCCGCGTTTAAACGTTGCATTATTTCACGAGGCACGCCTGCGGTATTAAAAGTAATACCCTGATGCATTTGGTCTTAATGTGCGGAGGTCCATCCCTCTGTCTCCTCTCTCATTGCACCGAGGCTGAGGCACCGCAGGGCCCCTGCAGCCTGGAGGGAAGCGACGGCCCTCCCCTGCTGCCGAGAGCCGAGAGGCAGAGCAGCTCTGGAGCCACCAGGAGCCCACAGAGACGCTCAGCACAATGCTAATCAAACATGAGAACACCATCAGCTGGCTCATTAACCGAGGCAAAACACCACCATTCATCTCAGTGCAGCACCCAAAGGCTTTTTATAAGCGTGTTACATGGCTCAGTGTAAAACTGAGAGAAGTTGTTAAAAAAAAAGGGGAAAAAAAAGCACAACAGTGTTTTTATCATTTAACATCTGTTACTTCATCAGTTTTAACAGCATGACAGATGTTGGCCAGTTGTTTTATCCCTAAACCTACAGAAACTGTGAAGAGAAAACAAAGACTGACTCAGAGGCAATGAGCAATGAAAAAAACAAGTCATACATAATGAAGACAGCCAGCAACAACTAAATTCTATCAAAGACACAAGGACACTGAGTAAAAAGTCTCCAAGATAGATTTTTCAGGTCATATGAGACACTTCTAAATGCAGCCCAGTCCCTGAGGGTACAGAGTAAAACAGCACTGACACAGGGTCAATTGTAATTTTGGCGCCCACATCCAAAAGCAAATATATCAATTAAAAATAATAAATCAAAAGAGGAGTGAAGAGCTGCAGTTACAAAATGGCCATCTATTTTCATTAGGGTACATGGCGCTTCAGGTGTGAGCAGGATCTCAAGATTAATAGAGGTATTCAAATGAATCAGAAAGGATTAGGGTCCCCAGGGAACATAATCAATAGCTCCAAATCAATAATCAATAGGCCACTCACACCAATATACTAACTGCTGACACCGAGATCTCACAATTAAAATGAAAACTGGGAAGGGAGTGGCATGAGACTATGATTTATCTCACAGCGCAAGTGTCATTTAGAAATAAATAAGTCAATAGATAAAAGCTGCGGCCGCCTGGCTCAGGTGGGAGGCGGTTATGCATTTTAACGTGGCCGCCGGCCCCAAGCATTACAGCCAAATCCCACGAAGCATCACGCCTGCTCACGCGAGGATAAACAGCATGCAACCTCGCTCAGCCTTTATCACTTAGCATCAAATCTCTGATTGTCGCCGTCAACTCGCAGCAAACAGGAGATGACAGCTTTTATTAATACAGTATCATTTCAACCTGGCTGCGGTGCAAGATTAATGCCCACAGTCTGCCCGCGGAGAAAACACTTTTCTCTCAAGGGTGTTTGGAAACAAAGAAAAGTCAGATGTATGGGAGCTCAGCGCGAGAAATCGATCATGCGGGCAAGATGTTGAAAAGGAATGAAAATATAGCGAAGAGGAATCTGGAGTGGACGTTTTAAAGTTTGTTAAGAGAAAGCATGAGCAATTACGGCACTCCTCATTGTCATGCAAAGTACAACTGCAATCGTCTGGCGTTGTGGTTGCACATGAATGTGTGTTTTGCAGGAAGTTAAGGGAAGTAAATGGGTGCCGCTTGTGCAAAGCTGGGTCGGAAGGACGGAGCTGCCGTCTCACTGGAGAGTGGATTTGAGCAGCTAGGGGAGATGGATTCAGCTTGTGCCGTCCAACGGGACACATCAGAAGCCCCTCTCGTCAATCCCCCCTCTCTCCCTCGTTCATTTGGGAGTATGATTTATACTTTTTGAAGTGAAGGGTCTTGAATCCCACTATAAAGGAATTAAGAGGTCTCCCCCGAGTCCGCCATTCAAATGAGAGCATGGCAGGGATATGAGGGCTTTTTAATAGAGAGAAATTAGTATTCACACTGCCTCAAACTGGAATCTGAAGGAACCTTTCAGGTGGAGAAGAAAGGGCCAGTTTAGAAAAGAAAGCCCTAAGAAGTCGGGGGCTTTTCATAGCAGTCGTGTTTTTGCCCCTCATCAAGGAGTGCTGGAGCGCTCTGTGAAATAACCCAAGAGAGAGGGAGGAAGAAGAGTGTGTACGTGCGTGTGTGTGAAACAAAATTAAGAATGCACCATAAATACGCAGAGTGGAAACAATACAATGAGGAGTCCCACAGTCTCGAGGCCAGGGGGGCTAAGCTGCTTCTCAACAGTTCCCCCCCCCATGCAGATCCAACAGTTCCAGGGATGACTGGAAGCGATGTGATGCTTTGACAAACATCTTTTAGATAAAAAAAAAATTCTGTGCAGTCCCAGAAATACAGGGATTTGAATCAGCATTGCAACTATGTCAACACATGGTATTTTTCTATTTGGGACCCACTGACCTTGAAAACTATTGAAAGAAGTACAACCCTGATTCCAAGAAAGTTGTCGAGTTTTTTTAAAATACAGATGAAACAGATAATAATAATAATTTGCTGATCCTTTTAGATAGTTTTCCCAATTGAAAACAGAGCAGACAATTCACTGTATTTTTTTTAGATCATCGTCACAGGTTGGGACAGAGGCAAAAAAAGACTGGGAAAATAACCTGTGGAAAACATTCCACAGGTAAACAGGTTTATTGGTAACAAGTGAAAGGGAATGAAAAGGCACATCTTCAAGAAGGCTCAGCTGATCACAAGCAAGGATGGAGCAATGTTCACCACTTTGTGAAACACATGACTGTATACAAGATACGACTACACTGGCTCACTAACACTTTGTACAGCAGTTGTTGGTGTTTGCACATGATTGGATTCTGTTATTATTCTGTTTTTATTTACATTTCACACACGTCCCTTCTTTTGTGAAATCAGAGTTGCAACTAAGTTCAGCTGAGGATTGTTATTAACACCCGACCTTCTGTTTAGGGTTCTTGAGATATAAGTCCCTCTTTAACAGCTCAGAGAGCAAACTTTAATCTGCTTATTATGCAAAATGCTTGATAATGTTGACAAATAACACATTACTTCTGTTTGGGGGCTCAGAGACAGTGATTTAAAAGCAGCACCAATCTTTGCAAATTTTAAGGATTTTATTTAAAAATTTGGAAACAGTTTGTTTACGAAAGGACTAACGGGGATTCCCAAGTCTGGAGTCTCACTGACCCCAAACGTGTATAATATCATGTGCAGGATGGCAGACTGTAGATTTCTTTATATGTGAATACCTTTTTGGAAAATAAAGAAATATAATTTATATTTGTTAATGCATAGCACATAAAACGTGAAACAAAAAATGTTACCTAATTCGATGTATTCACAATGCTCATGATCATTTCTGTATTTTGTCCCTTGACTTAAATGTGCAAGCTCAGTTTGTGGCAAAGATAAGTTTGTCTACGAATTAGGTTTAATAAGGACAAAAGAATAGAAATTTA
>JAQLOL010000007.1:16612095-16632065 GCA_029783665.1 Naso thynnoides | reverse complement strand
AGAAGAAAAAGATAGCCCTATGCAATAATCCTCATTATCATTACTGAACATACAACGCATGAGTCTGCAAGAGCACAAGTCATGAGGAGGCAGAGCCACAATGTCAGACTGGTTAAGCTTTGTGGCATCTTCACCCCTTCAAGGAAATATGTGTAAGCTTAAAGGTGGAGTCAGCAGGATTTTACTTTAAAAAAAAAATCATAGACACATACCAAAGTAATGCTGCTCAATTATCACTTCTGGGCCTCTACAAATTTGGTGGTGACTGTGTATGGAGACACACCACTCTCTTCCTGTATTCTGATGTTTTGTTGTTTTCAGGATGTTTCTGGGTAGGGAGGGGGGGTGTTTCCCTCAGCCAATGATAACGAGCAGGTGAGGTTGAGAGAACACAGAGAAAGTTTTGGATGCGGACATTGTGATACAAAAAGGAAATATAGCCCTATAAGGTGACAAAAAGTGGATAAAACTTGTTTCATAGCGAGAGTGAGTCTCGGTTTGGCTTTCAGCCGCTTTGGAGCACTGAGGGAGAGACTGGGAAAAGCGATGAGGAGTTGGCCAGCTTTGTACTAGACGTGCTAAATACAGGTGGTTAGCTTGTTAGCTTGCTAAATTATCAGCTTCCCCTTTAAATAAATACAATACTCATACATAACTTGCTATGAAATGTTAGGTAAGCAGTGTAATAGAACACGTAGTACACGCTTAGTTACTACACTTCTGGTGCATTGAACTGGGAGGAGGATCCCAATTTGAATGTTGTGTGTACAAACGGGAACAAACGAATGCGACTGACTCTACCTTCAAGATTAAGTCCTTCTGTTGCGTATCTGCAACTTGCATGCTTTAGTTGCCTTGACTATTATTTGCTGCAAAACAGGACTAATAACTAATAAGTGATAACTCTTTTTAAGTCATTCAAACAGACAAACCCTGAACAAACACTCACACTTATCCCATTGTGATGGTGAGGAGAAGCTTAGGCATCAAGATTCACTGCTCACACACATACACACTCACAGTCTCTGAGGCATCATCCCGTATATCTTCTGTTATCAGTGACCTACGCTCTGCAACTGATTTCTTTTTCAAAGAGTCAACCATAGACTTGTCTATCAATATATTGAGCTTCAATTGAAAAAAAGTGTCTCCAAAAGTCCCTTGAGAAAACGCTTTATTTAACTGACGTGAGGCATCAACTACCTGTTTCTGCAGACTGAGGAAGAAGATCTGAGGCGGGAGCTCTCTGACATCACGTCAATAGGACACACTGGTAATGGGCACAATGGGTTGAACTGGAAAATAAAAGCATCAATAAAATTGAGATTTTGCAATTTCAACATTGGAAGTCTGAACAAAATTGGGGCAAAAATGGAAATAAAGATTAGAAAAACTCTTGTATTGTAACATACCTGACCTCGGTCTCGTTTTCCAACAGAAGGCAACCAAAAGCTAAAAGATAAATATAATTACTGATGAAAACAGATCAACTTAATACCATATTAGCTCTTCTTTTTCTTTAATCAGTAAGTCTTACTCTCTCTGGTAAGGATCTTGAGAGAAGTGTCTCAGTCTCTCTACAAACACAGGCATGCTGCTTCCCTGTAAAACACCAATCAAAGATACACAGTGAGAAACAAATAGCATGAACACTGTACAATTATAAGATGCTAGTTTGCTTTAACCTTGCTGGGATGCCGCCTCCTCTCCTTCCTGATGCAGCAGGCAGCAGAGCCAGGCACTCTTCTCAGGCGTGAATGATACCGATACCCTGGAACGACACAAAGCATATTTATCATTAATGTTTAAGAGAGATGCAGGAAAAAAAAGATGAGGCAAGGCAAACTTTTAGGTATCTAAAGCACAAATTAACTGCACTCTACCTCTCTGAGAGGGCCGTGCAGGTTGCAGGAAGGTGGGCGGGGGATGGTTACCCTCAAGGGGAAGCTGGTTGTCTGAGTCCCACCCAGGCAGCAGGCCAGCCACGCCCGTCCCAACTCCACAGTCCCCCTCAAAGAACCAGTCACTCTGCTCATCATCACCTGAACACAGGGACACGGATCAGCTAGAAAGATGCTGCTGCAGGATGCATTCTTTCTAGCACATTTCTACCCTTCAAATGAGAACAGAGACGGTTAACAGCAGAAAGCAAGACATTTCTCTGGCTGTTCACTTCCTGTATCAGTGTCACATGGTTTTTCACCTCAGCCCCGCCCCTTTAGGGGACTAGACTCCATCGTAAGTCCCTTCATTCTTACAGCAGAAAAGAATGTTATCTCAGATCACGACCAATACTTTTGCCCAATTGTAACCAAGATACAAACTGGACCCATTTTTCACAAGACAAATATCTTTCGAACATTCTGACACAAAATGGCATTTTTTAGACACACAAATCAGGACAAAATTAACTTCGATTAGGACCTGTCTCTGTCTCAGCAACACATTCTCATGAGATCCGGGAACCGGTGCTTACCACCTCGCTTCGCAACGGACATAAATGAACATTTAGATGGTCTCACAGGTGAAAGCATGAAACTTACATTTAAAAAATATCATGCGATGCAAAATCCATCTGTTCTAATCCATTCACACAACATTAATAACACTTCCAGATGAGACAGAGGAATAGTGGTTCCTAACTTTCTTCATGGGAGATGTGACTCTGCCCACTTAAGAGACAGAAAGTGTATGTACCATTTCACACTATTGATACAACCTAGACTGGGGGATCTCATGTTAATAATTGACTATCTTTAACATTATAAAATGATGCTATCATACTACACCTAACCCACTCTAAGCTCCTTGTGAGTCTACAACACCAAACATAGTTATTTACCAATATGGTACCCTTGCTGCCTTTATTAAAATGCAAAAGCACCACCGTAGCATTGCTTTCTCCAAAATTCAGGCAGAGTTACAGGGTTACAAGATGCGCACTTTTAACCACAGTAATGTTTGAAAAAAAGGTTGTAAATTGAGGGACCAGACAACACCGGTCTCATCCTCAGACAACGAGTTCCTCTCGGACCTGTCAGTCAGCACAGAACACGCAGGAACCATGCCTCTCACAGTCAAGGTGTAGTGACAACTGTTAAATCAGAGGCCGCCTGGCCCCACCACGGCTAATGAGATTAGCAAAGGCTTCAGCGCTCATTAACACGACATGACAACGTCTTATTAGAGTCGCCTGGGTGCCCAGCAACCAGCCCATTGTATCCAAACCTCCCTCTGTAGCCCTGGCATTCCCTCAATCAAGCAGGGCCCAAATCTGACAGCTCATCATTTTTCCTCACACCATAAAGAATTCTTCATCTGTAAGCTCCAAATACTGGCTTCAGTCACATAAAGAGATGAAGCTGTTGTATTTCATAGCTCCCTGTGTGGATAAATTAATAGTATTTTAATACCTTGTCTCCCCTCATCATTGGTAAACAGTCCGGGGTCACTGCTGCATGTGCTGCTGGTTTCCCTGCAAAGTAAAGAAGAAAAACATCACTGGTGAATGTGAATGATCCCCACTGACCTGTTTCTGTAATATCAATGACATTTGAGGATGAAGAATTCTGCTTTGATTTGCCTTCTCAACCCTGATGGGTTCTTTAGGTCAGACAATGTTATAGCATCTGAAAAGTGAACAATGTGCATCGAAAATTTACATGGCCCCATAACGTCAATATTTAACATGTAACGTTCAATAATAAAAATAATGAAGAAGTCCGGAGCTGGAGGTCGACATAAATGGAAATGACACAAAAAGACAGAGCGTGCTGTGTCCCCCCTTGTTGCAATAGCAAACACAAAGGCATGAGGAGAGGCTCTGATCGAAGCCACTGAGTGACATGCACAATCTAATTGAATATCCTCCGCTGTCAGCTCCAATCTAATCTGGCCTGCGTTGTGGAGGATGACAGGAGAGTGAACGCATTCCCCTGCCCGCCCCTCCCTCTGGGTGTGCCCCACACGCAGAGCGACCCACAGACGTGCCGCCTCCATACAACAACTGGCCAACATCTGCTGTGTGGGCTGCCACCGCTAACTGCCTAGACTGCACCATCCAACTCTTCTCCTCACCCCCAGGCAACCCCTGTTACACTGCCTCCACACCCTCTGTGCCCCCCTCTGCTATCCCAGACCACCCTGGTTTTCTCTGTCTTTCTCACACCTCAGCCACCTTGGACTGGGACCTTCAGACACTCCAAGGTCATGTTGGGGGGGGCTGAGGTGATGAAGATGAAGAGATGAGGGCTAAAAAAAAATTTCTCTCTCTCTAATTGTACAAACTGTCAGACTGATGTAATTGCTATAAAAAATTGTAGCAAGCACATGTATTCAGAAGCTACATATATCCCAAGCAAATGCGCTATTTACTTTACTACAGTATTAATGTTGGTGCTGCTGTCACAAAGATAACTTGATCACTTCCTGTTTTCACTGGAGCCGAGCAGCTCCCAACAAAACGACACACTGCGTTTGTTTCCAAATTGCCGTTAACACAATGATCAATACCATTTTGGAGACAGAATTAAGAGGACTTTTCAAGGAAGAGCTAATGTGAAATTGTCATAATTTTCAGATGGAGTAATAACATAGCTTGAGCATTTGCTTCACACAAACAAGTAACTTAACTGTCTGAGTGCTGCTGACAGTTGAAGGAAGTCCTATATTATTAAGCAATGGAGTAATGCATCGTTGTTGTTTTCTTGTATTGATGATATCTGTTGACCAAAAAAATATAGACTAACAGCAGGTTTATTCTGCAAAACAAAAAATAATTTCAATTCAAAGTATTTGATGAAAGAGGAGAAGGCCTTTTACTCTTGATTGCCTTGCATTTTGCTTCCTGTTTATCTTCACTGACCTTGCTTACAGCAGAAAGCTGGAGGGTCAGATATGCGCTGATATGGTGCTTTGCCATATTGCAGCGGCCTGCCACTAACGCAGGATCAGAAAAACGTCCATCCAGCCTGCACATCTTTTTGGACAGATGGTCCCACATCATCCGCAAGAAGCAGATGTGAGAGGGAGCAGGTCTCTCCCGGGAATCTGGAAGATGTCTGGCCTAACCGAGCAGCCCCGGACCGTCGATCCACCCCCGTCCCAACCCTTTAGCCCTCTCTCCCTCCCCAGGCCTCTGCTCAGCTGGACTGCACCTCTGGACACATTGGCTGGCATCTGGAGCTTGCACATGAGCAAGGGACACATCCATAAGCTCTACAATAACTTCCATTTTGGTTTTGTGCATTATTCCACAATCTTTCCGAGAAATCCGGAAGCATTTATTGTTCAATATATCCAGCAGTGTAAAAGTAAAAAATGCGGGGGGGGGGAGTTTGTGCAAAGTTTTGTTTTTTTTTTGTGCAAAGTTTGAAAAAGAATCACAGGTATCAACAATTAATTAGAGACACCCATTAAGTATTTATCCGTATTAAAGGTGTAATGTGATGTTGCTTGGAGCAGCACAGGGCCGATGTGAGACCGTTTCCATTAAGTACTGCCTAATTAATTCCATGAATAATTGAGAAACCCTCATTTTTCTTGGGACCAAAAGAAACGCCTCCTCTTTCTTTAGCAGTGACCTTTGTCAAGAAAAGTTGACTAACATTTGGGCAAAACTTGAGTCTTTGACTAACACACAAAATAGCACTTCCCCCAGTCAAAATTAATATATTCTATCATGGATTAGGTGCTATAAAAACAAATAAGGCTAATTAGATAAAATACCGTAAATCCATGGTGAAACAAAGGCAAGGGCAAAAACTGCATTCCACTATTTCAGAGCAGAACTCCCCGCATGGCCCTATTGTCTCTACACAAGCCAAAGAGGTGAAGCAAAACACAGTATCCAGATGAGCACTAATCATTAGGATATAATCCTTAGCTCCTGGGAGAGGCAGACCAGTTTGCACAGAGATTACAGGCTAGCTGCCATTTATTGAGCCTGGGCTCATTCTACAGAGGAATAAAGAAGAGGCAGAGACGGAGGGGGGCAAAGCGCTGATAACAATGGATCTGTGGGCTCTTCAAACAA
This sequence comes from Naso thynnoides, assembly GCA_029783665.1. Lineage (NCBI taxonomy): Eukaryota > Metazoa > Chordata > Actinopteri > Acanthuriformes > Acanthuridae > Naso > Naso thynnoides. The sequence continues at coordinate 16,626,031 of JAQLOL010000007.1, read as the reverse complement.
GCTGCCTCAACCCAAATCCATGCCCTCTTCCATGGGTGTCTGATTATAAGGTTATCCCACCATCCCTGAGCTGCAGTAATTGGATTAGTCTCAGAGATTTATGAAAATTAACTTCAGCAAATGCTGCACTGCTTCCCCCAAAAAACTCCTCATAGAGTTTTCAAAATATAAATTACAGCACGATAAAGTCGAGTGTGAGAAAAGCACGCACAATGGCTTTGTTTGTTGTTGAAATCGACATCACCAGTAGCATTGCACAGCTGGAGACAGAGGCTGAGCCTGGGATGGCGTCTACCCACAGGTGAGGCCTGCTTGTCGGGCCAGCCTGGGTGCCAGGTGGCCTCACTGCCAGCAGGCTGGGCCAGGTCTAATCAAGGATGTGGAGCCCAACTGGAGCTGCCAACATCTGCTCCCCTTGCACTTGGGTGGCTGAAGGCAAAGCTCCGCTCCGTATGCACATAGGAGGAGTGACCTTGAAGAGAGACCAGACTCTCCATATGAAAAAGGTTAATGGAATGAATGGAGACCAATGAAATCCAAGTGCTTTAAAAGACATTTCAACAACGGCATCTGTGTCTGCCATCAAATGGACCGTACACTCTCTGAGTATAAATATTGCTCTTGTACCACTGTCAACCCCTCATCACTGCTGCCATTTGTTCATATCCTTTGCCTCAGCTGCGACTTAACCATTAGACTGTTCAGCCCTCAGTACATTGTGGCAGTCTACTGAGCAGCAATCAAGAGCGTTGGCGTTGTGTAAGTGAGAAATGATTGACAGCGTGCCATGGTGTTCCCATTTATTTCTTCTCCGGAGCTGTTTTCTGTCAGAACGGCTATTGATTTTTCCATAAAGTAAGAAAACAAGTACCGTTTAGGGGCTAGGGAGGTCAGCACAAATTAAACCAGAAGATGTAAAGCCTTCTGTCTGTCCCATTACCAGTTACCTCAAATGTCTTCTTCTCAAAGGAAATACAATGTACAGGAGCGCGGTGAGATGAGAGGGAATTTCCAGGCTTAAAAACATAATGCTATTGTGTGTTATAATGACACGCAACTGAACTGCGTTGCCCTCCATATCTGTCTGTTTATTGTTTTGGATTATAAATCTAAATGATGAGAGCTATTCAAAGCCAAAATAACATTTACACATTCCTAAAATATAGAATATCACCTTTTAAAGCTGTGTGTTGTGTTTGTTTTGTCACGCATAAGTCTTTGTTTGCTACATTTCTTAAAGCTGGGGTAGGCAACATTTGGAAACCCAGCTAGCCATAGCATGAGACTCCTTGGGAGACAACTCCGCTGCACCCTCCCCTCCCTGTTATTGCTCTGGCACATGTTTCATCTGTTGACACTCTCTTTTTTAAGTCCAGTTTGATCCATGACATGGAAAATGATCCGTCTAAACCTCAAATCAAGCCAGCTGACGCTGTCCCCCACAGACACTATTGTTTACCAGAAGTAAATTTTAAAGCACAAGGCACGTCACTTGTTTGAACAGCCAATCAGCCCATACTGATATCTCCTTTCTGTAAGAAGCACAGTGTGGAGCAGTCATGTTGAATGCGTGCTCTCTGAGATTACTGTGAATGGCCAAAAATACCCCGTCACGATCTGAATACTGAGCCAAGGAGAGGTGCAGAAGTGTGGTGTTCTTTCAGTCCACGTGAATTACAATATGGTGAAAGGTTATTACAGAATTTTAGCACGATGACACCAAAGACAAAGTGCCTGAAAACCAACTCTAATAGTATTCTATAATTCTTCTATGATACCACTCATATTTTAATGCTCACGGTGCCACAATCTCCATATTTCCTGTTTTGCTGTTTTCTTTGTTTTTCAATCAAACTGTAAAGCACTTTGAATTGCATTTGATTTGTTAGAAAAGTGCTACATAAATAAAATCTGATTGATTGATTGAATGATATAATGTGTACCAGTAAAACTGAGAGAGCATATAAATTCATAAATTCATTGACAAAAATGTAATCTGTAAAATTTTGAAGATTTAATGCTTTTTCTCATTGAAAGGACATTCATGGCCCCCAGTGGATAGACACTCAAAATTTTAGTGATGCTGGTTTTTCCTCTGGTTCCTCTGGTGGTTCTTCCCCTAGTGCTTATTAGTGAGTGTTAGCATGCTATCACGCTAAACTAAGTCTATGACAATGGTTTGGGTCACATCTGTTTAGCATTAGCATGCACAAATTGGCATTCTGAGCATGCTAGCATAATGGATGTAATAAGCATGCTGAAGTTAGGGAATTGTCAAAGTAACCCTGTGTAGCACCATCAAGAGCGTTTACATCTTATATAATATAAGGTATTTCTAATAAAATAACCTTTTTGGTGAAAGGTGTTAGACAAATGAACTTGCTTTGCCTTGAAAACTGATCAGCTTTGGGTTTTATGCTGTTCATTTGACAAAATAAGACATTTTAAAAGAGTAACTTTGGCTCAAGGAAGATATAAGCTGTTTCCCAATCCAGGGGCTGCATCCTTAGAATACCGCAGCTCCTCGAAGGTCCAAGAGGGACACGCCTTTGTTAGCGACAACAGCCAAACTGAAACTTCTGTTAAATGAGACGGCCTGGTCTATGAAGCATTTCCTGCTTTTGACACTGACCGCGCCTCGAGTCATGATGCTTTGCTTTGACGGTTGCTTAACAGCCATGACACAGCAGTTACCTTATGTGCATGTAAAGAAGAAACCAATATTTAGTTAATTTTAAAACTTACATTAAAAAACGTGTTGTCTAACTGCTGCTGCTTCGTCTGTTATGTTTGCTTGAAAAAAAAAAGAAATATCAGCCGTGCAATAGTCTTGGGATATAATGGGCCAAAGTATCCAGCGATTGGATTCTTCCCAACAGGGGATTCGTTGGCCGCATTTGAAGGAGCCAGTCAAATGGGACAGCCTTTGTAGCGTCACCTTGATGCAATCAGTCTACAGAAACAACCTCTGGAGGATGCAGCCCCTGAGTTTGACACAATTACAATGAGCATTTTTCATTTCCTGATCTTTTAAAGGCCAAGTGACTAATCGATTCATTTTGAAATTTTGATTAATTGACACAGAAAATAAGTGAATTGGTGACAGTTTATACAACTACTATTGCTGGACCATCCTTTCAAATGAGATTTTTTTTCAATGACTTGCACTGAAGAAAAACTAGTCAACATTCTTTCTGGTCCTACTGTATATTTTAGTCTTTCCTTCACCGTAATAATGTCCCTCTCTGCTGCCACATTTAGTTTTACAAAATAAAATGCACACAAGTCGGTGCACTGTGGGACACTGAGACAAGCCCAGCTTTAATTACCAAGCTCTAGACAGGAATTCATTTCAAAACAAATCAATACCACACCAAGTCACTTATTTATTTGTGACAATATTTCTCGAAAGGAAATAATGAGCTGGCAGATGCCCGGAGGCAGAACTATCAAAGATCCGTCCCTGGTGATCATCTCAGCTATAGGAGATGAGGATGAAGAGACTCTATCATTCATTTTTAATGTCAACTCAATACTTTAAAGCGAAGTGGTATGATTGTGATACCTTTTTTGGTTTAGTTGAGGACATGCTGAATATTGACAAGTGGCTCCATGAAGACAGGCAGTATAGATCATTTTAAATGTCGCCTTGTTTAATTGCTTCTGTCTTATAGTAGTTATGATCATGACTTTTATGTTATGGGTTTAACTGCCATGGTAACTTCCCATTTAAAGGGTAAAAGGGGCTTTAGAGTTTTGAGCTACTTTTGTGGAATGTATTTAATCCTGATTCTTTTAACAATGGCAGGGTTAACATTTGACTTTTTGCAATACTCTACATTCAATGGTTAATTTGACTGAAACGGCTTGTTTTTCACAAAAAATGAACCTAAAAGGTTTTTGTATGATTCTAAACGTGCACCAAAAGCAGTGTAGATATTCTTCTATGGTGCCAAACTGTGTAACAACATTGTAAAGAAATAGAGAGAGAAAATGCAAATGTCATTCTTTGACTCTGACATTACCCCTCAGACATGTTCTCATCTGCAGCATCTCTGTGTTCCTTGGTCATCTTTCTCTTCCAGCATTCCTTTCCCATCAGTCTGGCTCCATCAGTCTGGTGGTCCGCTCCCAACCAACCAGACCTCTTCTTCGATCCAGTCAGATGCTGCATCCTAGAAGGCCGGTGTCTCTGTTTCCCATCTACACCAGAAACCCTTAACTTCTGTTTTAACCTAACTGTGACATCAGAGGTCATACGTTTGACCTTCCGTCGTCTCCTCAGTGGCCTTCCCGAATTATTCTCTGTGAAAGAGTCAGACTCGGGCCAGGACGGCTGCCTGGTCCTGACCGGGCCTCTAATGACAGAGCGCCATCGGCTAGTTGATGTCATGTCATCAGAGTCACTGCAGTTGGCCACTGAGGCATGGATGGCTGAGACAGAGTTCGCCCTGTATTCTTTAGTCTCGTCCAGGCTTGACTCTGAAGCCTCAATCCAGCATCGTCTGTGCTCCAGCGGGTAAAGTGAGGATTCGCGACAGCGCTTTCGGCCTCTGCGGCGGCGGATCTGCCGACGCTGCTGCAGTGGACTCAGGACCATTTCCTCCCACAGCTCCCCCAGCTTACTTTGCTCTGAGGTCTGCTCCAGAGCAGACACCAGGTCCTGCACCAGCTCATCCATCATGGTGCTGGAAACACAAGCCACAAAAAACAATGAAGTAGACTTAAGTGATGTCCTGACAAAGGGATAATACCAGGGTTGTAACAACGAATTGACGCAAGGATTTATATTGTTGCGATCAAACGACATCCACGTGTAAATGGCCAACCGTCCTTCTGGTGTGACTTGTACTAATCAAAAAATATTTTTTTAAAGCAAAAATTGACTGCATTGATACAAAGAAGTGGTGCCTTGTATTTAGCATGTCAAATGTTGATATGTTGATGTATTTTTCACAGTTATAACAGTAAACGGTTGTATACCAGTTCATTCTCTGATGTTCTAGGCATGTGTATTGCATCAGCAGCATCGCTTTAGATAATGGCGTACCATGGCAAGGAAGCACCAGGAGAACAAAGAATAAGAGATTTTCAGGCGGCGTTCGCATTCCACACAGATTGAATAGAGGCCTTGTGCTGAATGTTTGTGTAGTTCAGTGTATCGTGCTTTTCCAGCGTTTTACCTCCTCTACCACTGCACAGAAATAGGTGTTTTCTTTTCCTCTATCTTTGGCAAAAAAAAAAGAAAAAACATTACTATGTGGATTTCTACTGACTGATTTATTTCGTATTGTATCGCTCTAACTGAGCCCATATCATTCTTGTATCGAATCGTCAAACATGCATTGTAATACGAATTGTACTGTTGTTCAAATGTGTTGTTACACCCATATTAACTACTATGGTTTAAACTACATCGCAATGAACTGCAATAGGTTTGAGCAGGGGGGGTAAATTAGCCAAATACTCATTAACATGTCTTGTTATTTTAACATTGAAGTATTTTAAAATGCAGTCTTCCTAAAAATGTTAATATCACATTGCTTTACATATGGCAACATGATATTACATATATTGAATTCTACCCACCACTGACAACATTTCAAACCTTCTTGATGGTGTTCTGTTGTGGGTATTTTTTGAGAGGGATGTGTTTTCTGAATCTTCCACAGCAGGTGAGCACAGATACAACATCTGACAAAAAGCTCTCGAAATCCATTCTGATCCTGCTTTCAGCTCCAGCTGTGGTTCGACATTTCCAAGAACGTCAAGGCACACGTGTAAATAGTGTTTCTTCGGTAATAATAGAATACAAGGCTTTTTTACACAACTGTGGCAGCAGAAAAATAATAAAGGGTCGTTCACACTGTTAACTTCAGGCGGCTCTTGTTTGACAGCATCACAATTACAGCTTATTTAAGATCAGCAGCAGCCACAAGCATCTTTACCGGCAGCTAGAAAAGCTGTATCTTACATCGAGGCAGCAAACAATAGCAGAGGCAGGCAGAGCTGTCTGCAGTGCTCTCTGTTACATAACAACATGTCACACGTGAGCCAGGAGCACAAGGACAGACACGCTTCTCGTCTCTGTCAGCCATCAGCGAAACAGACCGTTTAACGGCGCTGAACACGGTGACGGCGTCACGTAACGCTCCGAGTCACGGTTTTCACGATGTAGTGTAATAACAAACACAGAGTCCACCGTGTATGAGCACTCACCAGTCGCAGCTCGTCTTGTTTTGTTTTCAGCACAGCTGACACCCCGCTCGCACTTCCGCCCTGCGGCTCGACCAATCCGGCGTCTCCGCCTCGCTGTGACGTCATTGCAAAACAGCCCGCGACAGCACTACAGTGTTCACGCGGATAAGGAGGCAAAGCTCTGCATGCTGGGCTGCAGATAACTCATTTGAATTTTCCAGCGACTGCTCAGAGACTGCAGCAACAAGCTGCTCAGTTACTGGTTTAAAGTTTTAAAGCTCCTGTATTAGTGCAGCTTTCCATCAGGCCCAAGTCTCTGTGATACCCAACAGAAATGACGCTGATCCTGGGTTGTCATGTTCCTAAAAAAAAAAAAAAAAAAAGAAAGAAACGAAATGCTACGTCTCTATTTTATTTGTATTTGTAACAGTGAGGTTTTGAAATATATCCTTTGTGAGTTTAATATAGGCCTAAACAACACAGTTCTTTTTGTAAAAAAAAAAAAAAAAACTTCTAAACTCAAATAACAGTCAGAACTTAACTCTTTTTTTTTTATTAAACTTGTACCACATCTCTCCAGGAAACTGAGGAAAATAGGCCTATGCACACACATTTAACAGTTGGCTGCTATTGTTACTTGTCACTCTTAATAGTTAAGAATGGACACACAGACACTCATCTTTTCAAATTCAGTCAGTCCAGCACTGAATAAAGCACAGACTAGCACCACAAACGCAAGATGACGTAAAATATTCTTTCACTCGCCATGGCTGAGAGACAAAATCTCCACCAATGGAAAAAGAAGAGTGCCTTCCTCGACTTTAACGTTACAAATGTTACGTTAATGCTTCGCCATGTCTTCTTCAAAAAAACAAGTCTACATTAAATCCGAGATTACTGAGACAAAGACCTTAATGATAAAAGAAAAAGCCAAAGGAATCCAATTTAGGTAATCTTGCAACCTTTTCTGTCTTTTCTTTTAGTGCTGCCACTTTATGTTTGAAAAGCCTGACTGCTTGCTCGTCTGTCAGGTTCCTCAGCTAGTTTGTCAGTAAGTAAAATGCAGAACTTTGCATGTAACAGAGTATTTGCACACTGTGGTGTTCCATTTGCTTAAGTACATGATCAGAGTATTTCTTACATCTCTGCTTGTAATGTTGTAGCTGAACAAGCTGAGGCAAATCTTAACTGTTCAACATACAGTAGCGTTGGGCATTTTAATCTGTGATAACACATCATATTTTATAAGATGGTGGTAAATAACTACGCAGATATGTAGATGCAGTAAAGTAAGATTACAATATTTTATCTCTTACATGTAGTGAAGTAGATGTATGTAGAACATAAGTAGTACTGAAAACTGCCATGCCAAACATGCATTGTAATACACATGGTATTGTTGTTAAAATGTGCTGTTACACCCTTATTAATATTATGGATTAAAGTACATCCCAATAAACTGCAATAGGTTTGAGCAGAGGATAAAGATTAGCCAAAAACTCATTTACATGTCTTGTTATTTAAAGTATTTTAAAATGTGCAAGTGTACATTTTACTGCAAACCATCATTAAAATGGCTTGATCTCAGATCATTAAAAAAAATGATCTGCTGACCTTAATAAGTTACCTCGGCAGCGTTTTGATTCGAGTTTGGCCACCTGCTCTTCCGAAAAGGGTTTCTACCAGTTTGTATTGAACTGTCACCACCATGTAAGAAGACTTTACCTATTATATATTAAGTATTATATATTAGGGAGGACCATCAACAAGTTACCCTCTCAGTGACACAAGACAACATTCTCGTAATTTGACAACTTCCAGGTCATGCGAGTCATGCAAAATGTGCAGTGAACTATCACACAACATCAGACTAACGTCATGCAGTTTCGACTATGCACAATAGTCACAAAAAAAGGCTCTTGGTGGTCGACCAGCGACCAGATATCAAGTTTATAACTTTTGTCATATTTTGAGATTGCTGAAAATGACAAGTCGCCACTATCTGAGAAAATGGAAAACATCTTCATGCAGGAATGCAGATTTGAACTCGTCCATTACTCGCCCTTTTCACCTGATTTGATTGGTAGGGGCACCTACTACTACCTCTTCCCCAAGATAAAGAAGGAGCTCAGTGGTCGCCATTTTGACAGAGATGATTAAGTTATTGCTGCTGTGGACCAGTTTCTGGAGGTCCAAGATGCCTAACCCCTAACCTCAACAAAGACAAGAGCCACATGTTCCACAGATGTTGGACTTAAGTGTGTAAATGTACAAAATGGTTGTGTTGACAGTGTGGCTATGTAACATTTTACAAACATAATTCCAAGCCATGTCACATTTGTGATTAGTGGTAGATTGGAGTCCATCTTCGTGCCTTTTAAAACAATAGTGCCCTAAAAGGTGTTTTATGAGATGTGACAACTCTCAGTAATGAAGAATTGTTTCTAAAAGCCAGTGTGTTGCGGAATAAAGCAAAAAAGTCATTTACCACTTCACTCATCTCTCAGATGAAGGCAGCCCAAATAATAGAAAAAAAAAATAAAAGTCTGTGAAAATGAGTACAAAAGCCATTTAATCTCTCTCATCTTTCTCTTAATAACTGCAAATTTCCCCTTGGGCCCATGGGAGAGGGCCTCTCTGTGCCGCTGCCACCTTATCTGTCGCCTCCATATTTCAGCATGCTGAGCGACTCCCTCAGTACCCAGCCCCCGGCCTCCTCTCGCCGGGGCCTGTGGGAAAGCTGGGCTCCTGGGCCCGCCATTGTTCTGGCCTGGGAGGAAAGTCCGGAGAGAGCCCCGAAAGCTAGAGAGTAGAAATATTTAAAAAAAAAAAAAACTTGAGCCATTGCTTCATTAAGCGGCAGCCTTTCACAAGCAAACATATCAGAAACAGCCCCCTTTCAGAGGCAGTAATTAGCAATTTGGAAACCTTGCCCCCTCAGGATATACAGTTTCAATTTAGTCAGCAGCTTTAGATTCTAAGGCACTTAATATTCATTGTTTCTGCCATCTTCCCAATTTCTCGACGTACATTGTCTAGTCTTTCAGTGGCGATAAAGTGTTTTATCTTTCATGTAATTCGTCTTTTCAATGAGCCCTTTGCAAGAGAAGTTAATTTTTTTATTTTATAAAAGGGATTTGTGAAGAATGTGAAGGGATATGATAGCAAAGTGCTCTTAAGGAAGTGCCAAGCCGAATATCACATGGAGCTTTTTGCTTGATTGATTAAGCCCGGCTGTAAATAGTGCATAGGAAAAGTTCGTGTAACTCACTGGGAAGTTTTATTACAGAGAAACTCTCTGCAGCTGATTACATGGAAGAAAAAGTAAAGGATATTCAAGTTTAAATGATTACGTAATATGTTTTTGACAGTGACTCTTTATGAAAATGTCAGATTATTTACTTCTATTTTACAATAATGACTTATGAATACTTATCATGAGTTATTTGCATGTGTTGGGTTGGATTTAATAGCAAATGTTTGCAAACTGTTTATTAAGCCAAACCGCACGCCACACCTCGGGGGGCCAGACTGACACTTATCTTTACCACCGTGGAGCCTTTGTTTCAAAACGCCACTACTTTCATTCATTTCCAATCAGCATTGTCTAATAGAAATAATTGATTTTTGCCTCCTCTCCGCGAATTGCGATTAAACATGTTGTCTCCAAATCTAAATTCCGAGATCCCCATCAACACTTGAGAAAAATAGGCAACTCATTAAAGCGAGAAAAAAAGGAGTAGCTAAGATGTGAAAAGAGGAGGCAGGGAATGAAATAATGAATGGAGTCCGAGTGAGCTATCTTTCCCAGGCAGAGCGCCACTAGGGATGCAAACTCTCAGCCACCAGAAATGAGCTACCTATCTGTGAAAAGAGTGACTGCTCCATCCTATTTGATTTGGCTCTCCTATCATCTCTTAAGAAGATGTCAGCCTTGCTTCTTCTATTGCTCTGAGCCTTTATCAACCCAGAGACGATTTCCCTGCAAAAAAAAAAAGAAGAAGAAGAGGAAGAAGAAAAAGAAGGGAGGGGGAGACGCATTTCAGTGCCTTTCAGGGAGCAACACTAAAGAATAAGTGTTATGCGATAAAAAGGGGGTTGTTAAATAGATCTGTCTATTTGTATGGTAATAATGATCGCTTAAAGACTCGGGGCTCCGTGACTTGTAGAACAAGGAAACAAATCTGTATTCAAGTATTGTGTTAACATGACTCTCCAAACGACCTTGTGAAACTTTCATACAGTAAAAAATGAGGTGGATTCTCAGTTTTTTTTTCTTTTCTGCATTTGTCTCATTCTTTTTTCTTTTGCCTCATACAGCGGAGGAGTCCCTGCACTGAGCAAAGCTGCCCGTCTCACATTGGACCTTTTTGCATTTTAAATGCTTTTTCTTAGAGTTTTTATGAACATATATGGCATTGATTTGGATTTCTACACTAGTATTAAGTATTTTGTTCAGTTTCTGTCTGTCAGTGTAATACTTTGGATACTTGTTATATATAGCCTATCATACACCGGTCCATGAAAAACATGTATTTCTGAATCAAGAAAAAATGTGCATTCAGTGATAAGACTCCATTTTAAAGAATGGTGAAAGAAGTAGTTAGATACTTCACTTTAGCAAAAGTAATAAGATCACAACATTTAAATAGTCCACTACAAGAAGTCCTGTATTCAGAATTTTACTAGAATACAATAGCAATATATACTCAATGTGTAAAAGTTAATGTTCTAATATAATTGTCCCCTTCAAAGTGTTAATGACATCATCAGTGCATTTACATGTACATAGCCTTGTACTCAGTGTTGGAAAGCAAGTACATTTACTCATGTAATGTACTTAAAGGGGTCATATTATGCTTTTATGAGTCTTTCAACCTATTAATGATGTTACAAAATCAGGTTACCATTTTAAATGATGCCAAAGTCTGAAATAATGAGGTAAGAGTATGTAGCAGTAATCCCTGTGGACTGTTTCTAATGGACCTGAACGCTCCATTCTCATCAGTTTTTTTTTTTTTTTTTTTTAAATTTCAGACCACTTGTGTGTAACATTGTGCGGGTGTTCTCTATGGGTTAATCTGGCAGGTGTGTGTTTAAACTGGCCAATCAGAGTAGAGTAAGCCTGTAGAGGCGGGGCCAAAGCTAAAACAGAGCATCTCACTCAAGAGGCAAAAATCCTGGAAAAAACAGGGCTGCTGCAGTCGGCTGTGTGAGAAATCAGGTGAGTTTTTTGAGCATCAAAGCATGTAAGACTGCTCTAGCAGTAACCAAAAGTAAAATATAAACCCAAAAAATTAGCATAATATTGCCTCTTGAAGTACAGTATTTATACTTAACTTGAGTATTTCCACTCACTGCTACTTTATACTTCTTCTTCACTAGAAACAAATATTGTACTACTTACTCCATTACTTTTAGCAGATGAATTTCATTACTAGTTACTTTAAAAAATCAGATTAACAAATACAGACATGTTGACATAATATTATGGATTTAAATAAAACTTTGATCCCTAAAGGAACTCATGAGCTATTGAGCAGATGAGGTATATAAAGTAGTTCAAATTACCAGCTACAACACTGATGTAATGTACACATTAATACATAAATAATCATAATACAACAATATATAGTCATTTGAAATGGAATATTCTGCATTATGAGTACATCTTCTACTATTTTAATGTCAGTACTTTTATACTTTCATTTAAAGCAACACTATGTAACTTTGACCGAGACCCACTGCTTTGAAAAACGAAACTTAGTTTGAGTAAAACTGGGTCATATTTTACAGAGATGATGTCCTACAACAGCTCTGCCTCAACTCTGTGATTCACAGAGGTTCCTGAAAGCAGCATGTAGGCTGCCGACTGAAGCTGAACCTGCAACACCGGGTAGTTGTTGGGGACAGCTTCGCTAAAATAAAAGGCTGCAGACAGACAGACAGAGCAGTTGCAGGACATCAGAGGGAAAACCAGAGGACATTTTCCAAAATATGACCCAGTTTTACTAAAATTGCTGTTTTGTGCAGTGTATTAATGTGCATCGTTAAGTTTTGTTTTTCAAAGCAGTGGGTCACGGTCAAAGTTGCATAGTGTTGCTTTAAGTGAAACTATGAAGGACTTTTACTTGTAATGGAGTATTTGTACCCTGTGGTATTGCGTCCTTTGCTTAAGTACATGATCAGAGTACTTCTTACATCTCTGCTTGTAATGTTGTAGCTGATCAAGCTACAGCAAATCTTAACTGTTTAACATACAGTACTGTTTGGCATTTTAATCTGCAACAACACTTCATATTTTCTAAGAAGATAGTGGTGGTAAATAACTATGCAGATATGTAGATGCAGTAAAGTAAAAATACAATATTTATCTCTTACATGTAGTGAAGTAGACATATGTAGTACCAATAATTGGAAATATTAAAATGTAAAGCACAAGTGTAGCAAAACTGTACCAAAGTAAGGTGCTCAATGTGTTTTTACCCTGCAAAACTGATACTGGCTACAGTTTTGATCAATTGTGAATTCCTCACCATTATATGGAGTGAGTCCCAGTTTAACCATCACTATTAAAACCACAGTGATGCCTGCTGACTGTCAGGAAGCCAATTCTGAGGTCTCTAATTTGGATTCATAGGCTACAGTTTTCCATCCCCAGGTGACCTCAGCTATTAACAAAATTATCTGGAAAGCTGGCCTGCAAACCTCAGGAGCCATTTTTTGTTGTCAAGCAAATCAAACAGTAAGTGGGGTTTGTTTGTTGTTCTGCGTACCTGGAGACCCTCCTGTACATCGTTTCAGATGCATCACTGCCATGGGTCGCTGTGTCAACCTGCTCCACTAAGGTGCCTTTGACATGTCAATTTAGCAGGTGGCGTGTTGAAGCTGAGCCAGTTACTTGATCCTTTATCTGGTCCTCTGATGTCTGCGTGGTGTGTCTGTACAAACAACAAACAGTTTAGCACAAAAGTGTGTTTCAGAGGTTTGTGTGAATAGTGCGACTCAGTCTTCAAGCACAGCATCAGAGGGCTTTATGTTTATGTGACAAAAAAGACTCAGTTTACTTCTTCATATGCACAGTCTTTGCTTGCCAAGACGTCAGAGCAAATTCAGCAAATGTGGCACAGAAAGCTGAGAGACATCTGTGAAAATACCTAGAATATGAGATTAGCAGGCAGAGGGGGCGCTGCATGGTCCAGCAAAGATGCAGCTTGTTAAACAGCAACAATGTTAATAGAGCATGAAAGTGAGACTTATTTTAAGCATCTTGTGCATGAAGTTAAAATGAATATTGATGGTAGGAGTTCCAGAAGGATAGGTACGTATTCTGTCAGATTTGTTTTCAATTTGTGTTGGACCTATTTGAGGAGAAGTTTGCTTTTCAAATTCTGTCAATAAAAAAATGCTTACAATGGGCCTTAAGCCAAATGTAATATACTGAGGCTGGTCAGAGTTGTATGAAACGGATGTGTGATAATAGGGCTGAGTATCATTAAGAAAAACTCAATACAGGTACAAATACCCATATGTAGACTTTGACACCAGTTCCTGAAGAATACTTTTTTCAATACCAATTTTATCTACTCTGTTTTAACTAAAAATTATATCACACATACTTATGGTCAGCCATGTCTCTCAGTGTAATTTGGTGTTTTTCCTGTGTTGTATATTTTGATGTTGATGCTGAAGAAGTAGACCACTCGGACACGTCTTCTTTGTAGATGGTAAAAAAAGG
>JAQLOL010000007.1:16600504-16611995 GCA_029783665.1 Naso thynnoides | reverse complement strand
TGTGTCTTCACCTACATGCATTCTTAAGACCAATAAAGTCCACATAGCCTGCTAAGGGGGTGTAAAATATACCTCACCTGCAAATTTCAACAAAAAATGTAATTAAATTGGTGAAAAACGTTGTAAACTGAATGTTATTAAAAACAATTTAAGCAATAGGGACTCAGGTTCATTCATTGTCGGCACATTTTGTAAGTGTATCTGGAATAAATTCATATGTAATGAAGAAGGTATTGTGATAAAATGTTTTTATTTTTGGATTCATATAATATTTTGTGTTTTATAAACATTAAGACATGTCTAGACAGACAAAATATACCTACACAGGTATTACACTGGGTAAACATAAAAACAGACAATGTTAACAGTATGGTAAAGAACCTGTTAACAAACATAAGTGAGGACGATTCAGTGAGGACGGGCCACATCTCTCATGTCATCCTTGCTTTTCTTCTGTCCACGGGTGCTGCAACCTGGTACCTGTAACAGTAACAACATACTTCTGTATGTGGCCCCTAACAAAACTATATGCAAATTTGTGTGTTTAAAAGAACAGCTTTGGTTGTGTCGATAAATTTCTTTCTTCTGCATTTTAATGATTGATGTTTCTAGAGTTTTGTCAGTGCCACAGAATGTCAACACATGCATAACATCAATCAATCAAACTAAATTTCAGAAACATGAAAAACCCTGATTTAACAAGACACATGAGCAGTGCTCAAGGTGCACAAAAAGCATCCTGAAACATCTAACGGGCTACAAATTTACAACACAAATGTTGGGGTGTGTGTGTTCTTCCTTCACAACTGTACAGCTCTACAACGTCTGTTGCTGAACAGAGGAGGAGGAGGAGGAGGAGGAGGATGCAGACTCTCAGATCTCCAGGCCCAGTGTGGAAAGCACTAGGCAGACTGATTATCCTGCTCAGTTTGGCTGATTAATCGGAGTCTGTTAGGTGGAAACAAGTGCCATTTATGGCTGATTATCTTCCCAGATGGCAAAATCTTTAGATGCAGTCCACAGTGGAACTTTTCAAATGCCATTTATTAACCAAGGCACTTTGTAGCTCCTTATTTAAGTAAATATATTTAAATAAAAAGCTGTTTACATTTGGTGTAATGAAGTTTCACATTACTGCTACTACTGGATTTAATGATTTTCCTGCTTTAATTTGATGATGACCAACAAGTTTAAGAGGAAGAGAGAAACTATTTCTCTTCACCCATTAAGAAATGCAGTAAATCCAACAAAAATGAACAACTTACAAGCTTGCTAGTTTCGTTACAGCTGAAGTTCTTGCTAGAGCCTGAAATCTCAGGTAGGGACCTCTTGATTATCCAAAGATTGAGGCTGAAGGAGAGACATCATCAAGGCGGCTTTAGCAGCTGAGAGTCAATTAGAGAGACAGATGGTTATTTAACTGATGTTTTTACAAATTCATGCTCTGTTTTTCATGTTAATTCTCTTTTCAAAAAAGCTCCTTCATCCTTCAAGCATTTAAAGAGTTACATATAAAAACCCACGTCAGTTTAAAGAATTTGTATGTGACTAGTGAATGAAATTTCTGTCAGCTGTCAGATGAGATGATATGTCCTCCCATATATTGTTAGAATACAACGAACTGTAGAGCAAAATAAGATAATATGACAAAAATGTGCAAATGCAGGAGAAAATTACATTTACACTGTTTGTACACATTTAAATATGAAATCTGATCTTTAATATAAAGGTCAGAAAAAAAGACATCAAATCAATCTGATGTAGGGCCACAACAGAGGGCAGAATCAGATTTTGAAAGCACTGATTCCTTTTTATTTGTATAATTCACACTGTCGATGAAAAATACAGATGTGAGTCACATCTGAGAAAAAAAATTATAATGAAAAATCTCACTTGATTTGCAGTTTGGTCACAGCCTGCATGTATCTACACTGACATATTCTTGTGCTCTTTTCTTTTTATTTCTCTTTATTTTTTCTTTTAAAATTGTTGCAATTTTTTTTCTGTTTAGAGCTACACAGTAGTATGTAATATGCATAAATGACATTAAATGTCAGCCATCAAAAACTGCATTGTCAACTTCTTTTTTTTTAAATTAATAACTGAAGTCATTTTTCAATCAGAAACAGTAAAAATTTAAAGGCTCTAGCTTTCTAAAATGTGTGGATCTTTCTGAATGTCTTTGGCTTTTGAACTGTTGGTTCAATTTTAAAGGAAATTGTGCTTTTATAAATCAAACAACTAATGGTTTAATTAAAAAATAATTGACAAATTAATTGATAACCAAAATAATTTGTTACTGCGACTACAGTGCAATCATGCTTAATTTAAATCAACATTGATTAACTGGTTTTACATTGGACTGTAAGAAGCTCTAAGACACTGAAGTACCAAAACTAACCAAACAACTAATAACGGGCTCTGCTCCAGTGGGGATGAAAGGAAGACTTTATGCAAAGTGTCTGTGACCTTTTACACTGAAGTGAGCTTGATCTTATAGTAATGCTGACATGATCAAATTGGAAAGTGAACACCTATCGCCCTGAGGACCGCAGCAACCACCCTTTTCATCTTGTTCAGTTCTTTCTAAATGAAGCTGGACCACAGTGTGACACGGTCGGGACTTAACTTTCCTCTCTGTCACTACTGCTGACTATAACAGACAGAAACCAGGGATTACTAACAGGGGTGTTTGACTTTGTATTTGGTCTTATCTGTTCGTGCTGCGTCTTACTAGTGGCCACAGCAGGAACAGTAGGAAGTAGGATAGGTGAGAAAGTCTCTGGTGCTAAAGGCAAACTCTTCACTGTGATTGACCCTTTCAGGCTGCACTAAAAAGTCACTGATTTGAGAAGATCCCAACTATTTCCATATTTTGTCAGTCCAATCTCCACACTTTTTTTATTAGCAGCATTGCTGCATCACACCATATAGAAAGAACAAAAAAAAAGTAACTGTGACAGAAACAGAAGGCTGTGCGACTCCAGTCTGTAGCTGCTCAGTTGCTCTCTACTCTGGCGATGAATTTTGGCAAAGGCTGCCTAACTTTGAACTAGTTGGTGGTACAACCGCCTTCGCTGTCGTCCACTGTGACTCTTTGACTGATACTCCACGGTGCACAGAGAGTTTATTATTGAACTATAAGCAAGATGCACATTTTTTTGTTCGCTGACTGTAGAAGAGGTCTGATGTTTTCAAATTACAGATGATGAAGGACATTAAAATATGCAAATTAATGGTAAAAAATGGGACTCGTGTAGATTGATATAGGAGTATAGTGTGGTGATTGGTACACCTTTAGTCCCTTTACTATTAACGCCACACCTGACGCTGCTGTCCAGCCCTGCAGCCACCGCTCAGCTCCAGCATTGTGGCCTTCCCCGGCCTGGTCACCCGTTTCCATTATCTGCTGGTGTAACTATAAAAATCTGTCAGGAGCAGGGTGGCTTTTTTCGCTCAGCTCAGCCCGGCTGGCAGATTGAGAGCCCGCTGTAATGCACAAGTCTGTTTTTATTATTCTTGCTGGGGAACACTATTTCATCAAGTGCATGATTCCACAGAGGAGAGGAGACAGCCCCAGCCCGGCTATATTTCTTCCAATCAAACATTCCAAGGGGAAAAAATGAGTGGGTGCCATCAAATCCCAGAATAATGCTGCCAGATTTTATGTAAAAAGAAGGACTGATGGACAAATACAGGAAGGCAAGACAAGTTTAATGACGTGTGTTCAGGAGCTGAGATTGGAAAACTGACAGAGAAAAGCAGCCTCTTTGCTGGAATATAAATTGTTGTGCGCTGTAAAAAGGCTTTTATCTGGAGTGAATATGGGACGAAATACACAGGTCAGGGTTAAGTCATTTTCTCCGGCAAGTTAAGCGAATAATGAAGGCGAGCCCGCGCGGAGAGGAGCACTGCTACTGCCAGTTTGTCTTCATTTATTATGCCAAATCTCATGATTTTGGCGTTGGCGCAGTGAGTGCTCTGGCGCGCACCGGTGGACGACATATCGCTTAATTTACACAAGGTAATGAAAGCAGGGAATGGGAGGACAAAACAATTTACCTGCTGACACGGGAAGAAGTGATTTGCGAACATGGGGGGTGAGCGAAAGAGCAGGCAGAGGGCCAGGGCCAAGGGGTGGAAGAGGAGCAGAGATAGGGATGAGGGGAGGAAAAGGAGGGAGGCAGGGGAGAAAAAAGACAGGGAGGTTGGAGGGAAAAACAAAGGGATGGAAATGACAGATGCAAGCTAGAGCATGTGCACGTCAGGTGATGTTGATGGCTTCAATGAGGCAACAGTAAACTCTCCTTCTGTCTCTTCCTCCCCACGCAGACACACACACTCGAAAATACACGTAATCAGGGGGCGAAATTGACCTCAAATCTGGAGAGTCTGTGCTGACAAGGCCCTTGTTTTACCCCCCACCCTCCCCAGTTGTAATCACTTATCAGAGAGCCACTTGTGTGGCAGGGACGGGCGGCTTCAACATCACTCTGGGGCGCAACAGGTATTTTTACTCAAAGACCAAATCTGTGACTGTTGTCTCGGCAACACAAAGTGGCATCTCTCAGATTTAAAAAGTGAGGTTTACCTGCCCTGCAAAGATCAGTTCATCTGCTCTGTATTCACGTATTGTTGCTCCCCAAATTTGAATAAACCACGCCAATGATCCAGATCTAAATTAACAGCCAATCACTCCACAGTATTGATGGATGTGTTGGAAAAGTGCACAACTGGCCATTCAGCCGATGGCCTTCCACACACACACACACACACACACACACACACACACACACACACACAGAAGGAAGGAAAAAAAAAAAGAGTCTGGCCGAGACTCCCCGACAATATGGCTAGAGCCGCACTGTAATTTTCCAATCACAAGCCCTTCAGGCCAGGCCGCTCCTTAGGGCAGTAAGATCGGATGAGCTCCGGCATTTTCCTTTTGTAAGAGTCCAAACTCTATTTCTCTGCTCGCAGGACAAAAACAATCAGGGGAGTCGAGAGAGACTCAGCTTTTTGGTCTCTCTGGAGAAGGGCCAAAGGCAGAGCAGGAGGAGGGGGAAGGAGGAGGTGGTGGATGTGGTGGGGGGGGGACGGAGGGGTGACACAGATAACCGAGCCCCCCCCCACACACACACACACACTCCATCCCATCCCATCCCACCCCCCTTGCCCGCTGTGGGTGGTTGGTTCTGGTGATGATGAACGGGGGACGCGGCTCAGCACCAGGTCCCTGCTGTCAGGGCTCTCGGCAGGACGAGACAGAGAGAGGAAGTGTCACTCTCGGCAGGCCTGCTGGGCCAACCTGGACTCTGCTGAGTCCTGCTGCTCGAGTCTTCACAACAAATCAAACACCATAACACCCACCTCTCCCCCAACACGGCCACACACAAAGCCACACACACACACACACACACACACACACACTGAGCCTGGCCTCCACCACTGTCTAGAAGAATGCATTAGAAAACAGTCAGACTTTTAAACATACTGTG
This sequence comes from Naso thynnoides, assembly GCA_029783665.1. NCBI lineage: Eukaryota > Metazoa > Chordata > Actinopteri > Acanthuriformes > Acanthuridae > Naso > Naso thynnoides. The sequence goes on along the minus strand of JAQLOL010000007.1, from coordinate 16,606,497 downwards.
TCTTTTGAGAGATGGAGTGGATGTGGACTGACATTTAGGAATATTCAGCTCTTCTTGGGGTAGAAACTAGTCCTTGGGCTGCAGTTGTAGACGGGGAGGGGGCTCCCTGCAGCCTCGCCTCTGTCCTCCACCCTCCCCTGTCCACAGCCCTCTCCACAGGGTTATTTCCCCTCACAATGAGAGGTGACAGTGAACAGTGGAACTCGTCAGTGTGAATAACACACAGTCATGCTTGGTGAGACCCTCTGGTGGAGCGCGACCCACACACACACTCACACACAGTGGCACACACGCCGAGGCTCAAGGGCCCAGTGGTAGTCACGCTGTCAACCTCAGTGCGCTGCCTTCCATTACAGCTTAACTGGGGACAAATTGAGTAATCTGATGGGTTAACTTTGACACGTTTGCTCTGACCTGTGTTTGTTGTACAGTGTCTGTAGCAGTGACTGTAACAGTGAGTTTTAGGACAAAGACGGGCTCTAAATGAGCGTAATCAACATAACACGTGTTCTCAGATCATAAGGAAGGTCAGAGGGACATTATTCAAGTTCACAAACTCAGCTGAGCTCACATTACTGTACCATCAGGTCTGTTGTAGCCGCTGGTCCCTCAGTGATGTGCTGTTCTCTTGAGTCTTGCAGTGTCCTTCAGCGGCACCTTATAAGAGCAGTCCATAACACAAGCAGTGGTCAGGCTTAATTTACCCACTTTCTCTGTCCACTGCCCCATCAGCATATAGTATCACATAACTGCTAATGGGCTAATGGAGGGAGGAGGGAGGGAGCGGGAGCGAGAGGAAGACAGCTACAGTTAGGGAAATGGCGCTCAGGTTCATCCAAACATTTAATAACTTATCCAATCTGCTGCGTTCACCTCTCGCTGGGCTAATTATGCCATTTAACTTGCCTGGGCGAAGGGGGCCAGTGTGGACGCTCCCGTCTTTCAGCATCGTCACATAATTATGACTTATGCCGGCGAGGCCTAGCAAGCTGGATGAAGTCAGCTCACCATAAATTTTAATGATCACTTAGACAATACAGACATTTGCAGGCCTTCGTGGCATTAGCGGGGAAATACAGACGCCAATACATAGGAAAGCTCAAGTGTGGAAGCGGATGAAGAGGAGAAGGGTAAGAGAGAAGAAGAGGCAAGCTACAGGAAGCAGAGGGAGGAGAAATGTGTGTGACATGTCTGGGGAAGGTGAGTTTAGAGCGGGCAGACAGCCGCTGGATTGTGTAGGATCAGGTTCTGTGGTCACTGGGATGCTAAGAGGGCGACGTCAGGCCTGTCACAGGGCTAAACACCCGAGTATAGTCTGCTTCAATGGAAAAACAGCAGCTGACACTCAATGCTTGCAGGCCAATTGCTGACCTCATTCTGCGAACACAACGCACTGGATGGAGGGGAGGAAAGCCCGGCTCATCTAATATGGAAAATTATTGCTTTATTCCTCAGTGCAGCAGAAGTTTCTAATAACTTTCAAAAGTCGGAAAAAAAGAGGAAAGGCCATAGAAGTGGGAAAATAGATGGGGCATAATGAAAGGGGCTGAGTGTCTTTTTTTAAATAGCTGTAAAATGGCTAATTAGCCCTCTATGATTGATCATTGTGGGAGGACGCATTGGGAGGTTTGAGTCTCCTGGGCTTTAATAGTTTTCTGCTAAAATAATTTTACATTTCTGGTGTAATTAAGAAATGTTCTGTGACCTCTGCGACCTTTAAGTGTGGCATGTGGAAATATTTGTACGAGCCAACAAGGCAAATTTTACGTTGTGTCAAAAAAAAAAAGTGCTTTTATCCCAGTAAATGTAGTGTAAGTGTAAACATACACTGCAGAATAAACAACATTGATTTTAAGATGCAGGTAGTCAGATATTGTGCACTTATGAAAAAAGGAGAAGGGAGAGTCGGAGTCAGAGAGAAGCTGATCTCTCTTGCACTTAATATTAATGCCTGTTTTGTGGCTATCCTGTTTCAGGAGAACCCAGCTCCTGCGGTGGAGCGATTGAATGACAGAGATTACCTGTTTGGAAAGCCCCACGAGACAGCTGATTGATAATGCATGACACAAAAATGTTTTTGTTTACCCACAGATATGACTTTGAGCCGGGTTTGGGTTTCTTGTTTTCTTTTTCTACGGAAACCTGATTCAGTGGGCTGAAGTGGATCGCGGGAGGAGTCACGGGGTCAGGAGGTCTCGTCTGAGAGTCGACTGCGGCGTCTGGTACCTCATTGATCAGAGGTGGGGGTCATCCACATCATATTCATCCAATCCAGCCTATGTTGTCCTAAAGGGGATATAACAGGAAAACATAATCTCGCGCCACAGTTCCCATTCCTTCGGCAGCATTAGATTAGATTGAAACTTCCCTGCACACTTTCCTGGGGCTGTCAAATGAGCTGTCAGTCATGTGTCAGAGGCAGCCCCCCGCTCATCTGCTCTAATACATCACACAGCCTTTTATTTGGATCAGTATGAGTGGGACTCTCTGCACAAACGCCAGCAGCTCCTCCACTGAGACACAAGGTGATTGATAACGTTTCCCCAGCTCTTCACACTCAGGCCAATTTGTATAGTTGGTTGGAGAAGGTCCCCTGGTGTCCACTGACATCGACGGTGCCCATCATCGCCTGGCTGGGAACATGACATCAACCGCAGAAACATGGCAACTCACTCTGATACATGCCAGGAAATGGGCGGCTTTTCATTCATAAAGTACAGCGTGACAGCCACTGACAGGTCACTTGAATCACAAACTGATATTTGCACTTTCCTGCACAAGGAGAGCATTATGGGAAAATGTTTCAGGTGCCTCTTGAAATCAAAGATGTCAGCTATTAAATCAGCTATTTAACCTTCATATTATCACAGCTGATAAATGTTTATTGCTCATTATCTGACCGCACAGCTTTAATGCTTTAGAAATCCTCAGTGTCAAGATCACTGAGGGGAATCCTGAGTCTGTTTTTGTGTACCGTCATATTGGCATATTGGCCGGGCTAATAGCCACTTGGCACATGGACAGCTATCCATCCCAATCTCGGCTTCACTAATCCAATTGAGGCAACCTGCTTGGCAAGAGAGACACTCATCTGTCTTTACTGTTTATTAATAGGGCTCCCGCTCAAGCTCGGAGCCCATTCACATTCCTTTGGATCGGACCGAAAGCAAACCCTGTCACTGAAGTGCTCAATCTGTGCTGGAGAGACGGAGGTGGGGCAGGTGTATAATCATTTTCGAGATGCATAATCACTGCTGTGTAGGGTAAAGCATCAGATAATGTAAAATATCCCAAAGGGTTGAGTGATATTTCTTCACAGACACCATGCAAGTACATAATTCAGCCCAAAATCATGACACACACACACGCACTATATTTTTTTGTTTTTCCAAGCTTGCCTCATTCCAACCTGAGTGAAGAGATGTCTTCAGATTGTTTTTTTTCTTCCTTTTCATGGCAAGGCTTTATGTCTAGCGCTGGGACGATAATAATGGTTCTAATCTTGTTACATTGCACACAGAATTGTCTCCCATGTTAATGATGGACCGGCCCCCTCCCTGCTCCACTGAGACGCTTACTTTCAATTTGTGTACTGTCATCTCCCCGCCACACGCCTGAAATTGATTCACCCTCTTCCTTTTAATTAAATCAAAAAACAGTCGGGGGTCCGGGCAGGTGGGGGACCTGCTCCCTTATACAACCATCGCAAAGACCCGGTTGACTTCAGGTCGAGTCAGGGTTGCTCCTGTTTGTCTTTCTGTGTGTCATCAAGTTGGTGCACGTAGAAAATTAAAACTGGATTTAAATTACAAGCACGAAAAGGACATCAATCAAGTTCAACAAACTTATCTTTAAATCTCAATCAAGTGGTTTTGTCAAGAAAAGCTATTTTCTTTGGGGTCAAATACAATCTAACAATCTAACTTTCCTAAACTTAGGATTACAGTTGGTTTTCCTGTAAATAAATAAATAACCATCCGAGGAATCTTTCCTCAGGTAGGTTTGCCCTCGGGCCGAGCTGGAGCCAAAGTCTAAGAAATGAGAGCGTAAAATTCACACACATTAGAAGGCAGATAATTGGATTTCCTGTGTCCTGTACGGTGGGCGGTGTGGTTCCTGAAGCTGTGACATTATCAAGGTAACATAACCTGAAGGCTGCGGTGCAGCAGCACAGGCCCCGCAAGGCCTGTCCTCCAGTTCCACATCACTGCCTGCTTGGCTATTCATCCTGTGGACCCTGCAAATGAAATTATGGGAGGAAGAGCAAAGGACATTCTTTGGGAATTAATCCCATTTATGCCTAAACCCACTTCAGATTTTTATAGTGAGGCCCTCTTTAGATGTAAGACGCATTTACAATTAGACAAGGCCTGAGGAGGATTGAAAGAAATACTGCGTGTGTTGGTTTGTTTTGGTGGGTGATTTGGAGACAGGCAGGAAATGGGAAAGCTCAATGAGAAAATTAAAAACGCTGGAAAGTAAATGCCGTTCTCAAAACGCAAAAGTTACTGCAACACAGCTGGACCAGACAGGTGTCATTTGTCATTTAAGTGTCTACATGACCTCTTCATTTAATATTATTGCATGGACAACAACAAACAGGCGTGAAAATTACTAATTACTGCAGGAGATTAATTAAAGATCTGATTTGCCTCTATACTGCTGGTAAGAACCTAAAATCATAATTTGACATGAACACATGAAACTACAGCAGCCAGAGTGACATGTCAGAATCTTTTTAAACTGATTATAAATATTTTGTTTTTTTTCTAGAATCATCACTTTAAAAAAAAAAAAAAAAAAAGGGAACAAATTACAGACACTGTGGTCTTTGCAATCTAAACACATACAGCAGTGATGCAAGCAGCTCTGCACATCACACCAAAGTTTGTTTTTGGGAATATTAAAAAAAACAGCATGAAAAAATTTGCTATTTTTAATAAAATAATGTAATGTCTTTATGTTGTGTTTTAGAATGGCATGTCACATTTATTCCTACAACTGTTTTCTTACATATGTTAAAAATTCTGAATCAACACACCAGCACTAGCCTGCATTAACAGCGCTACACGCTCACTACTGAGGTTAGATGTATCAACAGTGATTTTGTAGAAGGACACTTAGAAGAAGAAATATTATATAGAAATATTGATATTAGTGTAATAATATGGTGCTTTATAATATTTTTGATGGATAAAACCCATTTAAAACTATTTTATTCACAATGAAGCAAAAGTAACAAAAATTGTGTCATCAGTTGTCTGACATGACTTTTTTTCCACTATTTTAATTTTTTTAACAGAAGGTTGTTTTGTATTGTTTTACGTAACTGACAATTACTTCCAGTTTCTCTGTGAATGTTTGGACTTCAGTCCCAGTTTAGCTCTTGATTCGCTTGAAATGTTTCCAGACTTCCACTATTTAATGTGGCAGTTCAGCATTGAGCTACAGCAGCATTTAGCCTCCAGCATCAACGTGGCCCTAAAATACGTTCAGGAAGTCCGGACAAACACGTCCACACATCAAAATAATCGCAGTAAAGTTGCGGGATAAAAAGCCTTATTGTTTTGAAAAGTGATGTTTTTAATTTACCTGTAACACAGATGTTCTAATTGTGTCGCAATGTTATTGTAGTATTCTGCTTTGTAACTGTTTCACCCTCACAGCCACAGACAGCACCTGACATCAATTAGCCCGGTCTGTTTACTCTCGCGACGCACTGCAGATAAACACTGCCCCCTAGTGACGACACAGTAATACAACTATTCACCCACACAATACTATAACTGAATGTTTCACCTAAACATATAGACAAAACATTGTTTGTAGATGCAGGTCTGTAGTTTCTTGTTCTTTATATTTTTTCAGAATCTTAATCTACTTAAGTGGAAAACTTAACTAGCATGTTTGTGTACAGGAGAAAAACTTTAACTTCTCTTTTTATGCATAATTGCAGATTGGGGGGGGGGGGGGGGGGGGGGGGGGGGGGGGGG
>JAQLOL010000007.1:16570705-16588041 GCA_029783665.1 Naso thynnoides | reverse complement strand
TCAGATGTAAGAGGTTATTATCTATGTGGCATTTGTTTAATAGTTCATAAACAATACTTCCTCAGGTACTGTCGTGTAAAATCCTTCAGCGTTGTCGTCTGAGCATTTCATGCTGCTCACCTATCTTTACTGAGGCAATTTGACCCTATTTCCCCTGCTGCGTCGTGCAGCAAAATGGAACAATTATTCCAGGCAGGGTTTAGCTGAAATTTCCCCCCTCAGTCTTGACATTGTTTGTGGTGTGCAGAGTTGGGCCCTCGGGTGACTCAGTTACTGCTAGATCTGTATTCAACAGCACCTGCCTGACACTGCGTGTGTGTGCATGTGTGTGTTTGTCACTGTGGGCGGTTGGGTGGGACACTTACATTCTGCTACAATAATCTCCATCACCTACAAATCTAACCTCATTTAATGAGGATATTTGCCTGTCATTTTCTACAGTATCACACACCGGTCAAAAAAAGAACACCGGGCAAAGACACAGTTAGACTCTGTGGTGGATTCAAGGAGAAATATGGCACGAGCATCAGCGAGAAGCGATGATCTGACCGCCTGCTTATCTGCTCCACTTCCACAGGATGAATGTGCCGGGGAGGCACTGGAGGGCTCTCCTTTGCCCGTGAGGAGAGACACAGAGTGGGGGGGATAGTGAGGGTGCTCTTACCTCCTTCATCATCTGATCCTTGGGGTGTTTGTGGTCGCAGGCGGCGGCTGTAGAAACAGGAAGTGTGAGAGTATGAATTATTTAATGCTTTCAACATGCATCCCGACAGTGAGGTCATCACAGGAAGTTAGTGATGTGGCTCCTGGGCTGCTTCGCTTTGATGATTGGCCTGTTTTTTCTCATTTGTTTCTCGCTTACTCATTCTGTTACAGTCTGACTGGACTTCTGAACAGTCGCCTCACACAAAAGGCACTGACAGCACTATGAGACACTGCTTTGCTGTCTGGGTGAGCAGCCTTTAGACAAGATCACCTCAGGGATTTTTTTAAAAACCCAATCCAGATGGAGCAGCAGTTGAATAAGTATTTTTAAGAAAAGACAGTTGTGACGGCGGCACAACATAAGGGATTTTTCTGCAGGGAAACAACTTTCCACACAAAGCCTCTGTCTCACTGTAGCCAGTCAGACACCTACTCCAGGTAAAACATGGACGACTGCGTCCTCTACCTGTCTCTCCTTGTGATGTCTATTCTAGTCACAGAATGACGGGAGGAAGGGTGAGGGGGAAAAAAAAACACTAGAATAACAGGAAAACTTGGCTCCTAACAGCAATAAAAGTGATGACAACTCAGTCACGCTGTTTTTTAATCATGTTAAGTGATTGTTCTTGGAAGGCAAGGATTAGCCGCAACCAAGGACAATCTGAAAGTACAGCGCTGTTTCCACTTTACTGCAAAGGGAACAAACATTTAAAGTGACTTATTTTTGTACAAACACACCAAACTGTGACTGACATTAAGTGCAATCAATAAAACATGGAAGTGGGAGCTTAGTGAACTTACTCTTCCAGGTCTTCAGCTGCAGGTCTTCTTGAAGATCTGCACAGCAGCAGAAAAAAAAACCAACTGTTAGGCACGTTAAAAACACATTCCTTCATTTACAATAAGGGACAATGGGACAAAAACTTTTTTTTTTTTCCATTCCTGACACAGTCTTTCAAGGTATTTTGATGGCTGCATCCTCTTCATCTGTATCTAATGATAGTCATTTTCTGCTATATCACACACAGTGGGGTCTACTATAGCTGTGTCTTCTCCTCTCCTCTCTGTTTTCTCAGCCTTGTCTCCTGCTGGATCGTGCAGCTATTTTCGGACTTCTCTCCATTTCCACAGCTCAGCTTGAGCGGAGCACGCCAGACACCAAAATACTGTTCTTTGACACTTCTCCGCCTCGACACTGTATTTTTAGCATCTGTTTTAAGGAGGGTAGCAATCACGCAGGACACCAAAGAATAACTAATATTACAGCATTACCGTTACCTAAGAAGTGCTTAAACATGTCAGTCATTCTTATAAGCATAATATAAGAAAGGAATCAACACAAAGTTAGTTTTGCCAGCCAAAAACTGGGATAAGTCTGTTTTTCATGATGCAAAATGGTTTTGCTAGTGTAGTTCCCCTGGTTGAGTAGTGCCCCCTATTGGTTTTAAAAGTAATACATCAAGTGCTGTCAAAGTGTTTTTTCTTTGCTGTCATTTTAATCCTTTTAGAAAAACAAAACCCAAGATTGCTGACCTGCAGTGTTAATTGATTTTAAATACATTTATTGTTTGTTATGCATGTTATAAAACATGAGTACCAACGTTGGGATTTTTTTCCATCACTGCACACTAAGTTCACTGTTCAGGGTCTCCTAAAACAATGTAGAAACATCACCAAGATGACAAAATCCCTGTAAGCAAATCTAAAGTAGAGCCTGAACACCATAAAAGGGGATCCCTCGTTTTATCTGTGGTTGCTTCCTGTTTTCGTGTTTAAGATTTTTCTGGGGGGAGTTTGTGAGTATGTTGCTGTGCGAACGGTAAAGCCTTTGAAGCAAATTTGATCTGGGAATTTGGGCCATTAAGATAAAATTTTATTGACAGTCGGAGCCCTTCAGTTCAAGCAAACAAACATTTATGTCCTTTTGAGTAAAAAGGGAAACTTGAATGCTTTCCATTTGACATCACATATCATTATCTTAAGAACCTTATTTATCAATCATTTTTTCATAAAGAGGCCAAAAATAAAAGGAAATAATGACATAAAACAGAATTAGCTAGCCATTTACTTCTATTTTGTTTGTGTTATCCATGCTAGCTGAGCGTAAACCAACAGGCTTGAAGGTAGTACAGTGCAACCAGGCAGGGCAGAGAGGAGCTGAGGGAGCCTACCTGCCTGCCCTTGGACTGTGTCCTGTCTGGGGGCGGGGGTGGCGACACTTAAGACACATTACAGGCCCCTTGATTAAGACTCATGTAAGGCAAAGCGATAGACATGGTAAAACTGTCTGGAAAAAGTTGTTAGGGATAAAATATATTGTGACAACCTGGTTTCAAAGGTTCATCAATAAACTGACAGATCATTTAGTGTCAATTAGAAGTGATAGATCGACAAATCCCGGGATTTCTGCGCTGGGATTAGTGGGAGGAGGGCGGCGGTGATTGAGCATGAGGGGTGACATTGAAGGGAAAAGTCCTTGCCGGTTCCAGGGGGGACCATTACTTACTTTGTTTCAGAGAGGATCAATGCGCATGCAAACCCCTTTTACACCTCCTGTATTTCAATCGCTTTGAGACTGGGATTCAAGCTGGGTTACGCAAAAAAGCAGAGAAGCGACACGCTGACCTTCTGTGAGAAAGGAAAGATCTATTGAGTTTGCTGTTTTCCCTACTTGCACTAACGGTGCAGTAAACTCCGCAAATAAGTACAATTGACTCAGCCTCTTCACTTCAATGCATCTCCTATGCTCTCACCTCCGCTGAGACTGAAAAAGAAGCACAGTGGCAGGTGGAAGAGAAAACTAGGGAGGCAGTTTCACAGTACAATGAAAGATCTCATGATGATTCAGACAACAGTTTTTAGATTTAAATCTGTTTGCTGTTGACAAAAGCCTCAGGCAAAAACCTTCCATCTGCTCCAAATATTTCAAGAATTCTCCATGTTGTGCTCCCCGTGTAAAGAGCAGACTGCAGTGGTAAGGGGTGATTAAGTGGCTTGAACCCCTGTGATGAAGTGGCTAGCTGACTAACAGTGCCCTCCTGTGGCTGATGCATTAACCATGTCAATTACCACCTTGCTCACAGATGAAGACGAATGGAGAGTTGCCTGCCCAGACAGGCTCCCTCTAACCTTGTTGATTCACAGCCTGAGTGCCAAATATGCACTGATAAATAAGCTCATTCAACAGCATGAGAATTCATTAATAACCAAAGACCACAGCTCGCAGTCGCCGCCTCCAGCATGGCCACGAGAGACGGAAGAAAAGGTGAAGGTACGCACTTGGCAGAACCGGAACCAGAGCTTTCTTCTGCCCAGCCACCCTGCCGCCGGGCTGGTTTAGGTGGAGGGCCCTGGAGGGAGAGAAAACTTAGATAGCAAACAGCTTCTTGGACTGTTAACTCACTCACACATAATTTAATAAATCATATTTGGCAGTCAGACCTATTATTAGGCCTTTAACTTAAATGAAGCTTTATAACATTATGTTTGTGTAAGAGAGGGTGAGTAGGAGTTTTAGCATAATTAGCCTATACTTTTGTGTTACATCAAAAATTTTCTGATACAGTTGAATAAGCTATATGATTTCCTACAAAACAGCAGAAAATCCATTAAAAAGAGGCTGGTAAAAGTTGGGTTTTTAGAGTGGACGTAGGAATGCACGATATTGAATTTTTGGCCGATATCCAATATGTCGATATTTTACAACTCACTTGGCCGATAATCGATAGTGATACCGATATATATGTATATTTTTTTTCCCCACACCTAATTGCAGAGATCATCAAGTCTCTTCTGTAGTGAATTTACATACAGTTTCATTATGCATACTTTATTGTGTTGGCCAGCTGGCAAATGCAGCATAAAATACAAAGCTTAACATTGTGTAATATTCATCCCTTGTGCAAAAGAGGAAAAATACTTGAACTTACGTTATGTGAAAAATGTCATCTTAATTTATGACAATTGCTTTTAAACAAAAAAAGCAAGATTCATCTGGCCTAAAACTGGATGATGCTCTCTCTGAGACAATCATAACAACACCCACAACCAGGATAAACTTGACCTGTTTCACAAGAGACAAAGTAAGTGAACATAATGTCTATCCACAGGGAACATGTGAAACATGGCGCTGACTTGGCATTTAATCAAGGAAACAACAGCCTATTATTTTATCAGTTATTATATCAGCGGATAATGGCGTGCTGGCCAGTATCCGATATTTCATTTTAAAGTCATTATTGGCTGATACCGTCCCGATAATATCATGCATCCTTAAGTGGAAGCACACTAGTAGGTGGCCCTCTTGCCCACAACAACAGAAAAAAAGACCACAAGAGAAAAAGCAAACCCTAAATGCAACAAAACATGTAAAAGACATAAAAAAGAAAGTTCCAATGTCCTGCTTAAGGTGTGAGGACTGTTTAAACCAAAGTTCACCTCTCTGTACTTCACTAAGCTCCTGCGCAGTGAACAATCAACAACATGCCCAGTCTGTGCAGGATAGAGTTGTCTATATGCACTCCATTGTTTGGTTTATTATAGTTTTCAATACTGTTCATTTCCAGCATCAGAACGTATGGAGCAGAGTGTGGGAACTGCCAGGGCTCCTTACGTCTGACCCCAAAATAGATCCACAGGAAAAAAACTCTCTGCCTCTCATTCTTTGATTCTGAAAATAGTAAACTGAGTATGCATCTCGATCCTGAGACCGGGACCCTGAGACCAGCACTTGAATGAATGAATTCCTCAGAGCACGCGAGGGTGGGCACTAGACAAATGAATTAGGGGGGGAAAAAGGCACAACATTTCTCATTACTAAATTGGGTCTGCAGAGGACAAAGTGCTCGTGAAGAATTTCTTTCGTTTATGATGAAAGAGGAAATAATCTTTCATGGCTGGTTCCTTCACCGAAGCCATTTATAAATCTGAATGTCACCATTAAGCAGGGCAGAGGGAGGGGGAGCCACTCTGCTCTGCTGTATATTACCATTAATCGAGAGAGTTAAGGCCGAACAAGCTCCCTCAACTTTGTGTAATTAGTTACTGTCTTTTTCTTAAGAACAAAAGGGATTGCAATAATGACAACTGAGTCATTTTGTGCAACATTACAAAAAAATGTCTAATGTTGAATGTTTGGTATTTAGTGGACATTTTTCATGAGAGACAAGATAATATGCTCGAGTATCTTTGAATGTAATAAATTAGAACTCTTGCAGTTATTTCACTCCACAAAAATGGAGAGGACGACAAGTGTCCTGAGAAACAAAACAGTCCTCCGCTTCCAATTCTTCATGACCAAATATGAACCTCACAGTTGTAGTAAAATAGTTATGGCTGTTGAGGCAATTAGCTTAACCCTCATAGTTTCTAATTTAGGATTCTCTGATGGTCTCCAGGGCAAGGAACTTATGGTGACCAAACCCTATGAGCCCATAAAAGCAAATGAGTCTTTGTTTAAAAGGATGTCAGGAATGCGACCAATCAGTTGGGTATTTTCGGCAGAAGAGGCCAGGGTTGATAAACGAAGACTGCAAATAAACCCACCCCAGTCGCACGACACTCTGGAAAAATGTATTGCATGTGCACAGCAGGTCAGAGAGGGCGCGAGAATACTGGTTCATACATTAGGGAAGTTGGCCTAATTTGGGAAGATTAGCCTAAAGCGAAACCATTGCTGAAATTTTTTTGCTTTGAGAATGTTGGCTGGCTTACAGTTTGCCAATCCAGGAGACGTGAATGATTCCATAAATGCCAACGATAGTGAAGTCAAAATATTTATTATATCGCAACTGTCACCTCTGATTTGACTTCTCTCATATATGTTTGCCCTATATACAGACTAAATTTAGCAACATTAACTCAACATTTTTTTATGAGGCAGAGATCACTGAGAAAACTTCACAACAATCCAGCTGGGACTTTAAGTGATCCACACAAGGCAGTATAAGGAGAGGATTAATGTAAATTGTTGGTAGAGTTATGGGGACTTCGGTGATCTTCTTGTTTTTCAATTAGACAATTTACAAGAGAACAACCGTAACATTCTGTGACTCTAAAATTTAAAAGGGTTTTAGAGTTTGCATGAAGTAACACTTCAAAGCATTTCATGCAAGAGCATCAGATCCATTGCACACACGACAATAAATAATGAGCGGCTGACTGCCTCTGCTTTAAAACCTGCTGCAGTAATAAAATGTCAACATCTCAACATAAATGAAAACTCCAGCAAACTTTATACCATGTGTGTCAGGCTTGTGTTACTGTGTGTGCTGTAATGTGAGAGTTGGTGAATCTCAACAGGCCTGGATATCCAGTCCAACCAGCTAAACTAAAACAAACTTTGATGTTAAGTTATGTTAACAGACCAGAGTTAAAATAAACTAAGCCTACAGTCGATGGTAAAAATTAAGGTCTGGAGGATTAGCAGCCGAAGCCATGCAAAGACACCACTTTTTTCATGCTACCTACCTCAAAGTCATCCTGCGATTCATGTATAAGACAAAATCAAAATGCTTATTGATGAGGCTTATAGTGAGGTGAATTTCTAACATGCAACTGTCTCTTGTAAAGTGATCACAAACCTCTCCTGTCGAAGCAGAGGTGGAGGACTTCCTTACGTAACGAGAATCTTCAAACGATGTTTGGTCCCCTGTAAGGCGAGCTCTTCGTCCAGACTTTGCAACCTGGGGCACATGGATCATTTTAAATTGAAAAACAGGGGGGTCAGTTAGCAACACTCTGGAAATATAATCTCCTTAGCTTAAACTATATCCTCTAATGAGCTAGAGAAATAAGTCTGGATGGACTTCAAAACCGTATCAATTTATTTTGGGAATGGAGCAGCAAATCTACTTAAGATCATAATTCTGTTTTCAAAATAAGGTACTCCATTATTTTAGAATGCTTTTTTTATGAAATTGATGGCTCATGTGTCAGTTGGTGCTGATGTGGGAACAATAAGCTGATACTTCTTATGTTGGTCATGGGGGGAAAATGAGAGGGGAAGCTGAAGTTACTGCTCTAGAGGTTTCAGATTATATCACTGGTTGGGGAAACAGCTAACATGGCAGGACAAGCTGAAAGAAGTGCCGCGACTCTACAAAAAGGGTCAGCAGACATGCTAATCCAGACCTCTGCCTAACAGCACCTCATTACACTGCAGAGGAAGTTACATGAACAAACAGTGGAAAACTCATTGGTAATTGTAGCACTGTATTCTTGAATGTTTCTCTGATGACTAGAGTATTTATGCAGTGTTTCTATGTCAACTAGTTGGGTGTAACTCAAATATTTTTCAAACAGTGGTTTTGTTCTCATCTCTAATGTTTTAGTGTAATAAAAAAAAAAAAAAGAAATCTAAACAACATTCAGCACTCCCTCCAAGCGAGCACCAACAAACAGGGAGTTGGATGCAGCCTGTAAGCATCCCAACTAGCTGCAAAGAGTTTTTTCCTCCAGCATTGGGTCATTCAGTGCAGAGGGGGAGGAAGTCAAGTCAAAGATAAGGAAAAAATTGCCTGAAAAGGAGAGAGGCTGTGATAGCAGTTGCATTACAGTGTATGTATACTTGAATAATGACGTTTGGTTTAAGTTAGCTGTACATCATGGGACACTCACAGACGTCCAGCAAAGTTTGGGAGGGGAAAAAATACCCTCTGCGTTATCAAAACATTCCACAAAACGTTGAGCTGCGCATGCTGGGAAATATCGACTAGCACGGCTAACCACTACCATTAAGTTAACGTTAAGTTAACGTTAGACTCACGGTAACTAAGTTGCCCTTTGAGTATGTGCGTTAGCATATGGACAACCCCTCTTGCTGCCGTTGCACAAAAGTGTTAAATGACAATCACCTTTTGCTGGTAACAGGTGGGCTAAATGGCTCAGTTGTCTAATTCACTGTTATTTAACGTTACCTTAGCTTAACAGCTAAGTAGCTAGCTTCGCTGCACCGTTACGCTACGTTCCAAACTCCGCTTACATTCAGTAAAACTAATATTACCTCCGTTTTTACTCCCCTTCTACATTCTTTGCGGTTCACACGAATTACTCACATTTTTCACCGTTCCTGCATCTCCAAGTCTAAAGTTATCGTCCATTTCTCCCCTCTTTGCTGCAGCGTCTTCCTGGTATCAACAAGCGTCACATAGCAACGCCCTGCATGGCAACGCCAATCAGAAGAAAGGAGCGGGATCCCGGTCAATCACTGTGAGGTCGCGTCATCGGTATGTGCATAAATAAACAAACAAATGGCTACAGGCTACACAGAAATCATTGATGACAAACTTTCTCTGTTGCTAAGTGTGATGATAATTATAAGTGATGACGAGTGTGTCTCCCAAAATCTTGCATCTCACAGGAAACATCTTTTAACGGACAGGAAAATTTTATGTAACCTATTTTATTTAGGCCTATTTTTTTTATTGTCGTCCTCACTACAGCCCGGGGGCAGTTGGGCCTGACATTATTTTTATTTTATTTTTTTAAATAAGGAAGCTCATGCCCTGCACGTAAAAGCGTGCAATTGCAGTTAAAGGTCGGACCAATCATCATCTCAGTGTTGGGGCAGTAAAAAATGAGGAGCGCTGAGGGGATACTAGAAAAATGATGTCATCCAAACAATCAGAGTCAGAGTTTGCCTTTTTACCAAACAAACAGTATCTTTCCCACAACCCCCACGCCTTTACAATGTCTCACTCGTCATCAGAAGTTAATTAAGTGGAGCCCCACCACATTATCGCATCTCCTCCAGTGGCCAGCCACAGCTGATATAAGCAGCCACAGTGTGAGAAAGTAAAGAGAGAAATGGGAGCTGAACTTTTCCCTGCGGTTCGCTAGATGTCGCTGTTGCGCGTGTTTTCTGTTCTTCTGGGGAGAAGCTGAACGGTAGCAGCGCTGAGTAGATCACAGCAGCTGACTGGGCTCCCTGTGCACCTTCAAGATCCCTTTTCTTAACTTTGGCCCACAAAGTGCCGTTGATTTCCCACTCAAACTTTATTTTGGATGTGGTAGACACTTTCCAAAGACGATTCAGGCGATGATTCAACAACTGGCGGAAATTTATGAGCGCACAGCAAAACATTGCTCAACTTTAGTCTTATTCATAAAATAGCCTTCAAATGTTGCCTGTTTGTCTTCTCCGAAGAGGACATAATTTTTTTATTTTTTTATTTTTTTTTACTAGTCCCTTGCCAAATCAACTGGGTTTATATCCTGAGAAATAAAACATTTCCCATAATTACGCACATTTTTTTTAGTGTTATTGAAAAACAGCTTTGACAACATAGGATTTGAGGTCTATAGGACGGATCTGAGTGTCCGAACAGGGGCTAACTTGCGGCCCCTCCCTCCAAAACGTCATAGCTTGTGACTATAAAGTATGAGCGTGAGCGTGGAGAGCGCCGGAGTGTGATTGAGGCTGGACTGCAGGGAGACAGCAGAGAGGCGCACCGACTCCACAAGCACAAGTGGATGGAAAGAGCCCAATGCAATGGAGAAAGTGAACCGCGGTGCAGAGCTCGCTGTCCTGTAAACTCAGGAAGAAGAGAAGAGATGCTTGCATGAGAGAAAGGGGGGATGAAGAGTAGGATAAAGAGTTTTAACGAAGATTTGAGATTATTATCCACTATGGCACGGATTTGCTCCCATGCGAATGCGACTTTTGCAAAGATGACATAGCACTTGAGAAAATGGGAATCCTCCAGGAACAGAACTCACTCACGACCTGAATGAAAAGAGAAAAAGGGATTCTATTCAAATCGGATTTTAGTTTTGTTTTGTCTTCCTCTACTTGACAAGCCTCGGTTGTGAGTGAACGCAGAGTGAAATATGAATCTGGGCAAAGCACTTCTGTTTTTCCTCCTCTCCAATTTTGTGACAATGACTTTGTCGTTATCCACTTGCACCACTGTGGACATCGACCACATAAAGAAAAAGAGAGTAGAGGCGGTCCGGGGACAGATTCTCAGTAAACTGCGGATGACCAGTCCGCCTCAAACAACAGGTCCGAGTCAAGTGCCGTTTCAGGTTCTGGCCCTATATAACAGCACCAAGGAGCTCATTGAGGAGCTGGGGAGAGACAAGCAGCAGAGTTGTGGACCCGATCACACGGAGACCGAGTACTATGCCAAAGAGATTTACAAGTTCAACATGATCAATGGTCCGCCAGAAAACAGTAAGTCAACTATTTTTCATCGTGATTTTTCCAGCGCATCTGTCGCCACTTCTTAGACTCACCCAATAAACTACAAACCTTTTAAGTTCTTCATGGACCATTAAAATCATATCGGGTGGAGTGATTATTTGTGATTGGCGAGATATTTGATTTTACCAGTGCGCCATGCAGCCAACATTTTCACTGGAGAAGTAGATGCTCGGATCCGATCCAAATACTTCAGTGAACTCACCCGTGGGTCCCTTTGAAAATCTCACCTTATAAAATAAAAACGTTCGTGATAAAGGTGAGCTCACATTGTCAAAAACAGAGCACACATTTTCCCAGCTGGACTCGTGCCTGTGCAGCTTTTACGCACAGACGCGCCTGTGAGCAGTGGAGCGGCGCGCAAAGGAGAGGGCAAAGTAAACAGTCTAATTGGAATGAGCACCATTCCACATACATACCTCACACCAAAGCCATGGGAACTCCAGCCTAAGTCTGACACATTCCAAAGCGGGGAAAATTCTCAGGCAGTTAAGTCTTGTATTTATTGCCAACTCCAATACCTCATTTCCATTTTCTGGCTGTAAGTTTCCCAATATTTTTCATCCACTCTTACGACTCTCATTTCTATCCCCTACTATTGGTTTCTGGTAGCCAGGAGCCGAGTAGCTCTGCGTTATGATCTAATTCCCTTGTTCATCCATATTGGTATTTCCTGTATAAACTATGGTCCATTGATTGTTCCAGAAATCAGATACAGAAGCTCACCAAGCAGCAGATTCTCCAGAGAAAGTCGCTTTTTAAGTGGAGGGCTTGGATTTGTGCCCTGTTCACGGGTCAGAGGCCGGTTAGTGCATGGTGTTACCATTTTGAAATCAACAGGTGTTTATGCTGTGCTGTGACACTAAGCAGAGCCTCTGCCGGTTCCAGCATTAGCCCTGAATCAAATCCATTTCACAGGTCCCACAAAGTGCCTCTGACATTCAAAATACACAGCTCAGGGTTTATCCACTGGTCAGAGGTAGCCAGAGCTCCCAAAACAAACAGAGGTCTAAGGAGTGGGATCAGTGATGGCCAGGTGCCCGGGACACATCACGCTGGTCTCATACTGTAGGCCATACTGTTGGTGATAATACAAGACATGAACTTGACTTACTACTGGCAACACTTTCTGCACTACAGCTTACCCAAGGAGGTATTAACAACCGGGGCCAACATACATTAATTAGCACTTTTCTCACCCTTTCCATTATGTAATTTTAAAGAGAGAAGGGTATGTTGCAGTATGCAGGAACATAATGTCTGTCACCTTGATAATTTTGCAGTGTGGTTCGTTTTTATTCCTGCTGGATATAATGAGTTTTACATTCACCGTTTTGGAAGGGGGGAGAGTTTGGGAATAATGTCAAGTTTTGCTTCTTTTTCCTGCGCAGTTAAAAAGTTAAACAGAAACTTTTCTCTCATACTTAAATGTGCCACTTGCTCCAGACTACTCTGCTAGACATTACTACAAATGCAAAATCAGGGCATTCGCCAGTTTTGACCAGATGAGGCATAACTGAGCCTGGGCAGCAGTAGACCTTCCTTTTCTGGTGCATCAGAAGGTCAGTGTGGCTCATTATATCATCTAAACCAAATACTGCAAAGGAAAAGGAGATAAAGAAATAATTGAACTGAGGATCGACCTTTGGCACAATAATATTTTAAGAATCCGCCAACGCTCAATTTAGGGAGATTAAGCCTTACGCACTGACGCATGGAGTTTCAGTGCAATTTCAAGCCAATTGTTGTCAGTAAGAAATGAGGACTAGAGCTGAGGACAGCAGGGTATCTGAAATACAGGATAGTAGAAAGATGATGTCATCTGAACAAACAGAGACAGAGGTCTTTGGCCTGTTCCCAAAGAAACAGCATCCCCCAACCCGCCCCACCCCTGCCTCCCTCTCCTTTACCATTTTTGCTTCCTCATCCTTAATCAAGTGTAGGGGGAAAAAAAGTTGTTTTTCTTTGGAACAGAGCTGCACCACATTATCTCCTCTGCTGTATTGACCCTTCATAACAGGAAGCGGAGATGTGAGACTCTTCTCCGATCTGTATTTATTAAAACTAAACCAGTTGTTTCATATATAGGAGAGTGGAAATCAAACCATAGTAGAATGATACAAATAAATCCTACCACACTAAAATGCTATTTAATGAGGCAAAAGAGCTTTAAAACTATTACATTTCCAAAGAAATGTCTGTTGTCTGTCCTCTGTGAGACACCTCAGCAGCTGGCTAGCACCTGCTGCCTCATGCTTCCTATTTCCTTTGTTTACCTCCACAAAGCTCTGGAGAGACTGACATCACGGACAATCCTCCGGGCAAAAGGGCAAAGAGAGGTGATTTCTTAGAGTTTTTTTTTTTCTAATCAGGAAGTGTGTGTGACATGAGCAGAGAGGATCCCAGACAGGGAAGGGTGAGTGTGTGCCAGGCTGCAAGGTGTGGTCGATAGTGTCTGGGTGAGGCACTTAAGGCTGCTTTACAACAGAGTTATTTAGAACGTCAGAACTTCTTGAACAGCTTCACCTCTAAATGCCTCATTAAAGCCCATCTATGTTTTAACTAATCGAGTGTTAATACGAGAAAGCGATCAACAGCCTTTTATATGTGACCATAAATACACTTGGGCAAGCATGTTAATGAGAATTTCCTGCAATAAAACTAAATTCCTTAATTAGAATCTAACACCGGTGTGTAATTTAAGTAAATCAGTAGTCATAATAGTAGATCCAATTTGTTAACTCTATAAAGCAGAGAAGTAGATTTTTTTTTAACTAACATTTTACACCAAAATATTGACATTTTTCATTTCTGAGTGGATTTAGGAGGAATAAAACCCTGTAGCAGCTTACTGCCTTTCATCTGTGCTGCTTTAAATAGTTTACAGGTCAAACTTGTGTGATCATCAGTCTTAAGATCTATCATCTACAAATGGTGGGGGTCAGAAAATCTGTGAATTGATTTCATTTTAATTATGCAAGCAATCCCCTCCACTTACCAACATGGAACAAATTACCTTTCAGACCCTTGGCAAAAATAAGCCATAATGTGAAATCCACCTAAAACCATTGCAATGGGAAAAATGAGGTCATCCAAAAGGAAACCAAAGACTTGATTAGAATTTCAAATCTCCCCTCGAAGTGGGGCTTTCCACCTTCTGTGGGGGAGGCACAAGGGGGGGAGACAGAGCAGTGAGTGAGGGGAGGAAAAGGCTACTGAGGTTTCCTCCTTATAGATTGTGTGGAAACACTGGACAGATATCTGGCTGGGGATAAATGCTGAAAAGGTCACCTATAAATAGGGAAAGTTGAAAAAAAAACTTTGTGGAAATATCAGATAATGACTGGCAGGACACTGAAATAGGATTATGGGTCAAATGAAGTACAGATACTGAGAGATGTGCAAGTTCCTTTTGCATGACACGGAAACAACTGAACCTCTGAGTTTCCATTTGTCCTGAAACAGCTCGAGGTGCAAATCAGCTAAAGGTGCAGTGCCCCTTTCAACCACCAGCAAATCTGAGGCTTGGTAATAAAGCTTAAGCTTGGGGTAATAAATTAGCCATGGCTTGGCTGTAAATGACTGTTTCCACTAGGCCCATAAAAAGTTTGCTCTGTGCTTGTTTTGCTCGACACTGCATGTGCCTGGCCTGTTAAATTAATAAACTGTTCAATGCTATTATGGTATAAAAAGAGGAAGGCTTCAGTGCGACAGGAAGCTTTTCAGATAGAATCACAATGTGTTTATTTATGTAGCTGGTTCTGCTAAAGGTCAGAGTACTGTCTATTACACACTCACACACACACTCTGTTTGCAGTGAGTTATCGCTTGTCGAGCATGCTCTTATGGTGGCATTACTCTCCTGATGTCCGTTTCTCAGGTGTAGTTTTGCTTCCACATGTGAGCCCACTTGTTCCTCCCGGTTCCAGGGAATACTTGGCTTCAGTCCGAGCCCTCGGAGCACCTGTTGGGCTCCAGAGCTGGTGGGAGGAGAAGCACACTGGCGTCCCACTGCAGCCTGCTCCACCACCACACATGGGACATTTGGTTTTCATTTCATGACTTCAACTTGTTGCTAACTCGGACCGCACAAAGCATAAGCAGATGGTCGGCGATAATGGCCCACGTCTCTGGAATGGGCTGCAAATAGTAAAAAACAAAGATTTGTTTTTATCTGTAAACTATCTAAACTTGTAGAGGGAAATCCTCTGCTAAAAGCTTATCAATAACCAGAAGGTAAACATGTCCACCCCTGTGAGGATGTCAGTGGAAAATAGGCTGTAATATCATGTACACAATGAGTTAACAGATGGATAAGAGCTTAAAGGGATTCGGACAAAAGAAACACTGCGAGTTCCAATCTAATCTTTTTCAAAGGGAGATATTTAGTAACATCCACTGTTTGGTCATAATTTCCACTTTACCTGCAGATGACCTCCCCTACTGCCCAAAGGGTATCACCTCCAAGGTATTCCGCTTCAACGTCTCCATCATGGAGAAGAACTCCACCAACTTGTTCCGCGCCGAGTTTCGAGCCCTGCGGATCCCCAACCCCAGCGCCAAGAGAAACGAGCAGAGGATTGAACTCTACCAGGTGTGTGAACTGACCGTTCATTTCCACTGTTAGCGGAGCGCAGGGGGGTAATGTGCTCCATTTCTCTCAGAAGGCCCGTGCAGGTCAGTGAGAGAGATGAAAACATTTATATTAGGGTGTCCAACTCCCTCTCTCCTCTTTTCATGTGTGCTGATCATTATTCCATGTGCTTACAGTCAAATGGATTCTACATTAGGACACATTTAAGAGCTTGCACAGCCGTCTTTAAGAAACCCTAGATTAACATTCGGCAGTTTCTTCTTTCTCAGCTGTCAATCTCGAAGCAGTTGTCCATCCTTGTTAGATCAAGTAAGGTGTTCCACTTTCAGCAGAGGGGTTTATAGATCTCCACATGCATCCGTGTGTTTATGAGGATTTTTTCATGAAGTGTGTGCATCTGTTAGATGTCTGTGTGTGGGGTGGCAAGGATGGAATTTTTTTTTTTGTTCGGTTTCCTCATTAATCTCCCGTGAGAGACTAGGAGTAATGATCAGGTTCCAACATTTCCTGCCAGGGAGACAAGCGTCTCCGGACTGCATACCGCCTCTGAGGCAAGGCTCTGGCCAGGGCTGAATGCAGGCTGTCAGGCCCTCAGATTGTTTCCAGGGGCCTAGGAGGAGATAGAGGCAGGGTCACCCACCGGGGGAGTAAACGGAGCTACTCGCTCGCCCCCACACTCTTCAGGCTGGAGCTGATTGGCAGAGGGCTGACGCTGGCAGTCCTGTGGCCCCTCGTTCCCACAGGAAGACAGATTAGATCCTGACAATGTTCAGGAACCCGGTTATCCATAGCACCGCTGTGGGGCTAAGTGCTCATACCCACCACCCAAACAAGCACATTTCTCTCCACAGATAAACACCTTTGTTCAGAGAGGTGCTGATGGAGACTGGAATGTCTGAACCACACTGTTGCATTTTCCTCCATTGCCTGTTTTCTGTATCTCGACACGATAACACGGTTAGGGGCCTGAATGCCGGCAGTGATACCTGCAACCCTGCGTTTTTCTCCTGGATGGCCTGACACTGCATCTGGGAGCGCGGCTAAAGTCAAAGTTTGAACTGCTGATGTGAAGGACAGCCAGGTTCTCATTGGCAGCCGGGTAACACGCAGGCATTAACTTGCAAAATGGGGATATCAACACAGGGAGTCACTTTTTCCATGAGGAGTAGACATTTGGCCCAAGGCATCCTGGAGAGTCTGGCTCAGACAGACAGCTCTGGTTCTCTGTGTGTGTGTGTATGTGTGTGTGTGTGTGTGTGTGTGTAAAAGAAAGAGAGTTTATGCAGCTGGGTCACATTTTCATCTTTCCTCGTAGATCCTCCAGAAAGACGACCCTAAAGCCAAACAGCGCTACATCGGGGGCAAGAACGTCCTGACTAAGGCAACGCCTGAGTGGGTCTCTTTTGATGTCACAGAGACAGTGCGGGAGTGGCTGATGTACCGACGTGAGTGGGACACCTCAGCTTTCTTTGCATCACACCTTACAAGATATCCTGCCAGAGGGAACTGGGTGATTTGAAATAAGGGCTTATGGCCTCAGGGAAAAGTGTCAGCCCCTTACAAACATCTCTCTGCTCTCGTTTCCCCTCAGAGACCAATCTTGGCCTGGAGATCAGCGTACATTGTCCCTGCCACACTTTCAGGCCCAATGGTGACATCATCGAGAATGCCAATGAGGTGCTAGAGGTCAAGTTCAAAGGTGAGACTGAGTTAAATACCCTCATATTGTGACTGGTGTTGATAGGGTTAGATTTGATTGTATTCAACCAAAACATCCCATCCCCTTCTGTTAGGTATCCGTCTCAAGCTACAGGGGGGGGGGGGGGGGGGGGGGGG
>JAQLOL010000007.1:16545228-16570695 GCA_029783665.1 Naso thynnoides | reverse complement strand
AAAAACCAAAACCCCCCCCCCCCCCCCCCCCAAAAAAAATAAACAAACTTATAGCAATTCAGCGCTTTGTCTATGCTTACCACAACCAACTCTTCATATCTCATGTAAAAAAAACACCTAACCTTATCATAAAGATTGTTTAAAACATATTTTAGTACTCTCAGCTTTTTAGCTGGCGTGTTAGCACTGGGAAATTTCAGTTGCCCTTTTTCTGCTATTCTTGTGTAACTAGCTTTCTATAGCTTTACCAGCTGACAATCCTTGAGAAGGACTGTGGTCATGTGCAATGGCTGGATCATATGATTGGATGGGCTTAATACAGGCCTTTTTTTTCCCTTCTTACTTTTTTGTCAATTCATTGACTCGAAGTAATTAAGTAAAGTGAAGTAAGTGAATTTCAACAAATATTTTAAAAAAGACTTCTAAAATAAATTATCTACCCTAGTTTAAAGAGGGTTTTTGCTTGATATGAGCCTGCCTTACTCAGTTAAATGCTTATTGAACAAGGTGCCATGAAGGTGATATTATTGAGGTTCATTTAAATATAAAAAATCAACAATAGTGACGGTGAAAGTCGACTCGATAGTGACAGGTAAAGCAAGATACTTGGCTGTCAAATTCAGTGGGTTGTTTGTACTGTTATTCCTGTCTATAGTACGCACCACATAGTTTTAACTTAAATGAATATTTTGACATTTTAGGAAACACGTACGTTTCTTACATTTCTTTGTTTTCTTGCTGATAATTATTGCATTGCTACTGTACAGAAATGAGAGAGATATTAATGTATTCAACTGGCTATCAGTAAGAAAGGCAATTAACGTACTGATTAACATCTAATCGTTTAAGTCAAGCCTAAATGATTTATTACTTGTGGTTTTTGCTTGCAGCTTGGTTCATTTTAGGTAACAAAACCACTTGATCAGGGTTAGGAAACCAACAAATAGCTTTGTTGGCTACAGACTTCTGTGTGGAAGTAGCATCCGCCTCGGTCTGACGTTTGCTGCTGTCATCACATCACTTGTAAAATTGGAGAATCAATAACTCTACTTTCACCAAGAATTCTACTCTGATTATATTTGTCCTGTTTTCATTCTGTCCCTTGTTGTACAGATTTTTAGTATTTTTAATGGTGTTCTGTCCCGATGGCCAGACTGTGCTCACTAATTCTGTATTCGTCTACACTTTTGATCTCTCCCAACGCAAAAGATTTTGTTCCAGTTTGTATTTAAGATCAAGAGCCAGACAACATTTATGTTTAATTTCTGTTTGATTTGTCTAATGTTCCAGATAGGCATCTAGTGTTTGTTGAAAAATTTGGTTTATTCTGATTAGCGCTATTGAGGCAGTGCTGGCTTAGAAATGATTTGTATTAGAGGGTCTAAGGACCTAGCATAAACTGTTAGACGAGGAGTTTGTTTTTGGTTCCATTTTAGTTTATTGAGCCTCGTTCAGATGTTTCCAAAATTTCAGAACTATGATTTCAATTATTAGTTATATATTATTAAAGGATATTAATAATATTGGCATGGATTTGTTATTATTCTGTTATTCTTGCAGCAGAGTGGACTCTGTACATTACTTCTGCAAATGGACGATTTGATGAAAGAAAGATATTTTGGATTAAGCTCTCATTTGCACGTCTGTTTTTCGTGATTTCTTGGTTTACATAAAAGGTTCTTTTGTGTAGTTGCATTCACTGCCAAATGAAAGATACCTGAGGCGCTCATTTTGTCTCTTAGTAACTCATTAAACAGGTATGTTGTACTGCAATGTTTCCCAAGATGAATAAGAGTCTGGGTGTATTTTAACACACAATACGCTCTTTATTAAAATTTCCTTAAACCAAGTCATCAACATGTTCCTGATAGCTATTGAGGCCTTTTTGGTAAGATAATGGGTTTCCTCACTAAGAGGGAGAGACACAGAGCATGGGAATACAATTGATCTGGTATCTTACTTAGCACTGGGGCCCCCGGGCCCTCGGCCCTGGGAACACTCCCGACTGGCTTGGCCACAAGGAATGTGCTGCCACGGCGTTCAGACGCTTGGCCCTGAATTAAAGAGAGGCGTGCATATCCACCAGCAGCATCTCTCCTGAGATATGCACTGCTTTAACTATCAGGGGTAGATTGGATGAGCAGACACAGGTCCAGGGGGGAGAACAGAGGGAAGAAGGAAGTTAGGGACGAACATTGAATAAGGAGAAGAGTGAAAAGGGAGCCAAAAATGAGTGAAGCCCTGCCTGAATATTACAGTATGCTTCTATAAAAGTTGCAGTTGACTACACTGATTTGAGTGAAGTTGTGTTTCCACTGAAGTCAGCTTTTGAGGCACCGACATCTGTACAACTTTCTACAAATCTTATGCATTTTTTGTGCAGTTTTTCTTGGTAACCACCAGACTAACTGACTCATTCCTGCAGGTATGGAAGCGGACTATGACGATCCGAGCCGTGTAAAGAAGCAAAAGGAGCAACTTTACCCGCACCTCATCCTCATGATGCTCCCTTCCCACAGGCTGGATGCTCAAGCCTCCTCCCGCAGACGCAAGCGGGCGCTGGACACTAATTACTGCTTCAAGTGAGGCAAATTTACTCGCCAAGAAAAAAATCTAATGCACTATAGCTTTTAACTTTTGTCCATTAACTCTCTGGCTGCACCTGCGCATGGTTTAAGAGATTAGCCTAGTTGATAAATTGTAATTTAAAAAGGCCACAGCCAGTCTTGCAGGCAGGGGGTATATTGCCAAGTAGTCCACCAGCCAAGATGAAATGGAAATATCAGCTGTCACATCTCAAACAGATGGCAGGGAAGATGAGCACATGGGCACAGAAACATAAAATAAGCTTGTTAATCACCTAGATGAGCATGAGAGAGGTATTAGCTTATACAAGTCGGGATCTGTCCCTGTACGAGCAAACTCTACCTTCTCTTACACGTCGTCTGCTCAGCTCTGGATTTCCTCTATCAGGCTGCACCAAAGACACCTGGGCTGACTCCAAGAGGGAAAATAAGGGCACACCTAAGAGTGGAATTTCTAAACCTTTCTCTCATCTCTGGCTGAGGACATAGGGAGTTAAAAAAAACCATTCAACTCTTATAATTGTTTGTATCTGCTAAATGAAGGTGTAATCCTCTTTGTCGTCTCTTGTCTGCAGCAATTATGAGGAGAACTGCTGTGTGCGACCACTATATATTAACTTCCGGCAGGATTTGGGATGGAGATGGATCCATCAGCCCGAAGGGTACTACGCTAACTTCTGCTCTGGTCCTTGTCCTTACCTACGCAGCGCTGACACCACCCACAGCTCGGTGAGACAAAGTGCCACCACAAATTAAACGCATTCATCTGTGCAGAAAAAATATGGCAGCTGATCCCTTTCTCCCTCTGCTCTATCTTCCACAGCTGCTGAGCCTGTACAACACCTTGAACCCCGAAGCGTCTGCCTCACCCTGCTGTGTTCCTCAGGACTTGGAGCCCCTCACCATTCTCTACTACGTGGGTCGTTCCCCTAAAGTCGAGCAGCTCTCCAACATGGTGGTCAAGTCCTGCAAGTGCAGCTAGGCTTTTTCAGGGCCCAGCGAGAGACATGGGACGTGACAGCTCCCAGCACTACTCAGGAGCGGGTATGAGGAGTTAGAGGGGGGCATGGTACAATTCTTCCTCCATGAGTGCCTCCAACCCCTGCTTCAGCCTTGCCCGAGCTCTCTCTCTCTTGAAAATCAAAGATGCAGCCCGCCAGTCTCCTCTAAAGTCATTGGCAGCATTTACCCAGAAGACTCGTCAAACACCACTTTAATAACGCTCTCCAAGCCCATCAGACCTCTCCAGCATTCACCTTGTTTCTCATGATCTTTTTTGTCATATTGCAGCATTTGAAGAGCCTGTACCTCAGTGTTAGAAAAACATTGGTATTCAAAGCCTAATGAAATGGGAACAGAACAATAATTGTCTTGCAATGACCACTGCGTTCTTAAAGACATATAATAATTGCTGTCAAAAAGAGAAAATGACAGCTGAATGCAGACTGAACTCAGCGTGTTAGAAAAACATTAACGAGGGTGAAATGAAAATAAATGTTTTTGAGAGCAAACACATCCTCCAGCCCACACACACACATACACACAGGGGACACCTTCAAACGTCCGAGCTGGAAACCGATGCTGTGGACCCCACAGCCCCCCAACACTGTTTGTTCAGGATTGAATGCTGTTAAATAAAAATGACCTTACGAAAAAAGAAAACATGCTGGAAACCAACCTTTATTTCAAAGTAGTATTTCCATGATTATGTTTACCTCTGTAATACAACAGGACGGTGATTCCAGGGATTGTTTTTTTTTGTTTGTTTTTTTAATTTTAAAGTGAAGCCTTTCTGTTGTATGAGACGATGTATGTCACTAAGTGAACACTTAACTAGATCACAAACTGTAAATGTTTTTCTTATTACTCTTGGAAACACCTTTTTTAATTAAAAAATGGACAGTTGGATAGAATTGTTCTATCTCTCTTTTGTATATGAGTTCTTCTGTTTGCGTTAAGTATTTAGTACTTAAGCACTTTATTTTTAAGGGTAATGGGATGGATTCAGATTGCCAAAGTAAAGAAATCAAGGTCCAGTGATTGACAGCTTCCAGTGTTCAGCATGTGTGGTGAACAAATACGTTAACAGACATGATCAGCTAATATTTAATGTTTTTTTGTTTGTTTTTTTAGGTATTAATACCAATGTATTTAATACAGACTGCTGAGATGACACCAACAAAATCACATTTCCATGCATGTGTATTGTAAACAATCAAGAGCAAAACATATTAAATGACCGACTGTAAACAACTTTGTATCACCACAGGAGGAATATACACATTGATTTGGTTCTACCGTTGGATTCTTGTAATGCAGCATGCAATGGCTTTAACAGCAGTAAATCAACAACATGAAGTTCAATATTAGTCACCACAGAAAAAAATACCATCAAGTATATTAAAACCAGTTCTGTTGTACTGCATTGAAACTACAATCTGTGCAAAATCACTCTGATGATAATCATCGGTATGACCGAGACATGCATGAAATTCAAGTATTTGTGACAAGGATATCATAAACATATGGTGAAGCTCTTGATATATAACATATGTTTTAATCTATTAACCCGCCCTGAGTGAACTCACTAAATGGTCCCAAGCAACAGAATATCCACAAGGATTCTGCTCTGCTGGTGCAGCATTAACTTTCATTGTAGACAAGGCTGTGCATAACCCTAATTTCTCTTCATGTTATGCTTTAAGCTACAGAAATGGCCGAATGGGCCTTTTGGTATACAATGTACAGTAAATAAATACTGATGTAATAACAATAATTTTCTTGACAATAATATTAAATTTGGTCCATCCAAAGAAAACACCATCATTATCATTAACATCTCAACAGTTTACAAGTCAGCTGTACATTACGTTACGTTGTTACGTTACATTACATCGTCCCTGTACGCAGAGAACAAGGCAGCGACCCATCATGTTTAAGCTGTGACAATCAAAATGTCTCTTTGAGGCGATTCTTTACTGTAGGATTGGTATCGGTCTCCGATACCACCTGAAATGCCAGATCAGGTATCAACGAGTAAGCACTCTATGCGCTGATCTGATAACATGTAATTTATTTATTGGAATGGGGACCCTGCTATGTCCCTGACACCTGTATGCAACATGAAAGATTTTTTACGGCACAAAAAACCAACATCTGACCTATAACATTAATAATAAGTAACATTCATATGACTTTTTCCTTCAACACTGCTATCGGATCAGTGTTCGGTATAAGGAGATACAAGTTTTGTACTGAAAACAGTACCAGGAAGGAAAGAGTGGTATCTGGACCTCTCTACTTTACACGTCGCTGGGCAATGGCCACACTGTGTGATTTGGCAGCAATTGGGCTTCCGACAAAAACCGCGAGTTGGGAGTGTCAAATGCCAGAAGCTGCACATGAAAGGAACTTCTCTGCATGCAAAACCTTTTATTAGCAAAAGCACCATCTCACCTGTTTGTGTAACTTTTTCAGGAAGAAAAAATCTAGATGAATGGCTGGTGGTGCACATGCCATTCATGCATGAGTAGAAAATAAAATGTTGAATCCCGTATGTAAAATGCCAGTGGGGCTTAAAGAACCATCTGCCTAAGGCTATCTGTCAGTAAAATCTGTCTGTGGCATCAGTAGCATGGGGAGAATGAGGGCGGACAACTGTTGGTGTATAGACTGAGTGTAGCCAAGGAGGATAAGGGGAAGGGGGGAAGCGGGTCAGGAGCTGAAAAGGCCAACTGATGTTGAGCTGCGCAACAAAATCCCAACCTGCGTCAAAGCCGGGCATTCCTGGCCTCGCAGACCGTCCGCTCGCATGTCTGTGGCTCTATCACAGAGAAGTTAATAGGCCCTGTTCGATGTCTGGCACGCTTTCATCTGTTGCTGTTGTCCTTTCCCAGAATACACCTCTGTGAGGATGTAGTTACATGCAGAGACACCTGTCAAGCCGGCAGAGGGGCAGGACGTGTCTCTGGTCGCTTTCACGTCATCTGTGACCGGGCTCCTGGCCCTGGAACAGCTTGTGGTACACGGAAAGTCCTGGGAAACAACAGATGAAAGGAACATTAATACAAAAAAGAGGTGGAAGGGCAACACAAGGTTCTCCTCACAGCGCTCATGTGTGCACAAACAGAAAGGCTCAGGTCAAACCTGAAAGAGTTTTGCTTCAAAAAAGAACACTAAAGCTCTCCTAGTAAATGTGGTGTTGATTTTTTTAATCATTCACGGTCAAGGTGGCTCCCAGTGGATCGTCTCAGTCATCTCAGTGCTTAGCCTTTTGTCCGGCCGTCCCCCCCTCACACTCGGCCCCCTCCGCTCCTCTTCCTATCGGCTGGCACACGGCCAGCCATCCAGTAGAAAAGGCATTCCAAGTACAGTTAGAGCTGCCGTGTTTGTGCTCCCAAACAGTATTCCCTTTCATTCCCGCTCCGCACACTCTGTTTATTTTGGTGCTCTTTTACACCGTGGGGCCTGACTGAGCTGGAGAACGAAAACATCTCTGACTTCCAATCCGGTGACATGACCGCTGGAAGCAGCTTCCTCTAGCTGAGCAAAAGAAAGATAAAGGGGACAATATTCTCCCTAACGTGTCCCACTTGAGAACTAAAAATGACGGAAGAAATGATGTCAACAAATGGAAACGAGTAACAGCATAATCGCTTTTTTACTTTGAGGTAAGCAACTTGCACTCAAATGCAGGGAAATCTTAAATTATACACTGCTGTTATTACATACATTTGACCTTACATAATAGTAAAATACCTAATAAAAATCATTGTTAAAGGAAAGCGATTAACAAAGAGAAAAAGCTGTGTCAGTGACTTCTTTGAAGCAAACATTTAATAACATCTGAGCAGGGGATGACAGCTAATAACTACCTGCCTTTACCTACAAGGCACCACACAGTCTTATTTAGAGAGAGAGAGAGAAAGAGAGAGAGAGGCCTAAGCCATCCGCCCTGACATGATCAGACTCCCATTAAAATGGCACAAGTGCAGCATTCATTTCCTCCTCAAACTGAAAGCAATAAATCTCCTCAGTCACCAGCTGTGGAGCCCTGAGAACCTCAAGAAAAGCTCCAAAGGAAGCATTGTAAAACACATGTGGTCGATATAATCTAGGTTTGTAAGCTTTGATAGGTCCTCATCAAAACCCCTCCCCCTCGTATAATGTCAAAAGTGAACAGAGAAGAAGAAGAAGAAGCAGGGAAGGAAAAGGGTGAAAAGTGGTGAGTGAGCAGGAAAAGTTTTCAGGGGATAAAGGGAGAGTTGTATGAGCAAAGAGAGGAAGAGATTAAGAGAGTGCACAAGAGAGAGATAAAGGGAAAGTGTGATTAATGATGGTTGACAGCTGATCATAGAGAATGCTCTCCATTTGGACCCTGCTCTAACTCCCTGTCAGAGTCAATCAGGGGAACTCAGTCATCTCGCCACAAAGGTACACTGGGCAGGCAGAAGGCCTGACGCACTCCTAAGCTCCACAAAGGCTGCGCCCCTTCCAATAACCCCCCTCCTCCCTGCAAATCACCACACTGAGGCTCTGTTCAGCTCCCAGTCCCATTCATGGTTAAACTGGCCTTGTAACTGGTTTTAGTACTGGGATTTTTATTTTTATTTTTTTAAAATCAACAGCGAAGCATCTCCCCCACCCTTTTGCACCCGAACGACGGAAAAAATGCATTCATGAAATTCAGAAGCTTCTCCCAATGGATCCAGTTACAGTAATTGATGAGTTTATAAGATGTTTGTTAACCTAAGCCAGCCTTCATAGTTTAGGGGGAAGAGAGAGAGAATGAAAAGAAATGTTCTGGTCACACACACACACACACACAGTCATTTTGGAGAGTGTGGTGACGGGGGGGGGGCTGGGTGGTGCACAGCTACTGTGTTTTTCCGTCAAGCTGATCTCTGGGTCGGCTCGACTGTGACACTCACGTGATGTGATGAATGGTATGATTTGCTAATGTATAGTAGGTCTGTGGAAAAAGCCCTTGATCAGGCAAACATGTGTGCATCAGTGCAAACTGCCTAATATCACTGTTACAGCAATAAGTTCAACACTTCGCTCAGGATGGAAAGAGCTGTGGAAATAGGGCAGGGTGACAAGGCGCACGTGAGTGCATGCACCCACAATTGCAGTGCATTGCCCATAATAAACCCAGCAAAGACCGAGCTACATTTTTCATTCTTTCAGTGTGATTTTCTCGGGTATGACTGGCCAGCCCTTTTGGCGGATGGACAGAAATTACAACTGCGTAGGAATGACCAACAGATGGGAATGCCCGAACTGTTCCTATCACTGGATCTCATTACAGGAGAAAGATTTCATCACCGTTATCCCTCTTTATCCTTCAGCAGTAATCTGACCTCTAGTCTCAGACACATACAGGCTGTATGATCAAACAGAAAATTACCGCACTGGGATGTTTGTTTTCGCCCACTTGAGATACAGCTGCTCCGACTCCTGCTGACATGATCTCTAAAGTGGGTCATGGCACAAGTCGTTGTAATATAATAAGCAATAAAACCTCACTTGTGCGCTTCTTACAAGTTTGCAATTAAGGTTTATACACTATTTATTATTATGACATGGTAGTTATCTTTTATAGTGTACAGAATACATTTACATATCCTGCACACCACTGAGCAAGCAGGCGCTGGCTAAAAATATCCAGAGGGGTTTATCAGTCCTCCATGGGGAATGTCCACGATGCCTGGCTGTAATCACTGACACTGGCATAGAGAGGGCATAACTTCAGCACCAATGGCCAAGTTACAACACAGCACTGCAGCATCAGACCCACCTGCTTTGCCGCAGATTGTGTCGTAGACCGTGTGCTGGCCACTGGACACGCTTCCACTGGCTGAACTCTCCGCCGACGTCTGCCTGTTAATCAGACACAAAAGAAGCTTTGATGAAGGCGTAAAGATCAAGTTAAAAGGTGACAAACTGCATCTGAAAAGCAACGCTTGTCGCCACAGTCCGGGTACAACTTGTTAGGGCACCTTGCTATGGATACATTCCTGCATATTGTTCAACTTGGAGCAACATATTTGAATAAATAAGCAAATATTTGCACTTGGGTGGTGCCTGATGAGTCTCATTTGGCAGGAGAAACTTGGACGCAATTTTAAATCTCTGTATGTGCAGTCAGCAGAGGCTAGTAGGGGTTAAGTGTTTACTGTGTTGTGGCAAAAAAAAGGTGCATATTCCTGCTTCTTGTCCTGAGTGATGTGATTTTCACATTGGCGAGATTATTGTGGCGATTACTGACTATGTGGACCTGCGGGCATTAGCTACACACAGAAAAGGTGTATACATAGTCTTCCTAATCGGGTGAAAGTCAATATATTTTGTATGTTTATCTCACAGGGCTTCATGCAGAGGTCTGTAGATCATAGACAAGGAATCACACAGCCTTCTCACATAATCAGACAGCAAATACAGTGTTTCCACAGAGTAAATCATTATAAGAACTGGTGAAGCATAGAGCGGGAGCAGACACGTCTGTAACCTTATACATTAAATCTGTTAAGCATTTTTTAGAGGGAACAATAAATAAAGCTTAGCTAGCATTAACCTCTCGCCCCATAACAGCAGCTTGCCAAAGGAGCATTAACAAGGTAATGAGGGTACACACTGCCTCCTTGTAAGGGGCTGCACAGTTGTTCTTTCATACCATTACACAACCACAAATAGAACTGGCCCACTTTAAGCGTGGCATACCTCGACAGGAAGCAACTCCTTTCATATTGAAAGAGGGAAAGAGAAAAAAAACTTGACCTCGGGGTTCTTCACATCACTTTCTTTGTCAACAGTCTCTCACTGCGTCACTTCGAAAGAGAGGCTGCAGCCACAAACAATGTAGGAAAGAAGGAAATCTGAACTCACTGTTTTGTCCAAATGACACATAAAGTTGAAAACGTCACACTACTCACAGCAAGCTGAAGAACTTATGGAAACAGTGCTGATGTGCAGTTCTACTTTTTGGTGCATTCAGGTAGCTAGTATGTCTTAATATTCTACAGACTGACCAAAGGGGATAAAGTTTAACCATAAACACACTTTTGGCAGCTTCTGTGTGTATACTGTATCCTGTGAAAATAACTACTGTTGTGGCTGATTAATAGAGAGTGAAAGCAGC
The DNA here is from genome assembly GCA_029783665.1 of Naso thynnoides. Lineage (NCBI taxonomy): Eukaryota > Metazoa > Chordata > Actinopteri > Acanthuriformes > Acanthuridae > Naso > Naso thynnoides. The sequence continues at coordinate 16,559,970 of JAQLOL010000007.1, read as the reverse complement.
AGCGAGGCTGACATTAATGGTGCTGCTGTAATTGTCACCCTATTAGTAATGCCACACGACAGCCTGCGTTTCCGTAGTTACAGCTGCGTCTAGCCAAACCTTGCAAACAAAATACCAAACAGGCTCATTTATTTGTGTTACAAATTGGTCCTTTCAAAGCCTTCACTGAAGTCATACCACTTTGAGTCCTTGCAGCCCCACGGGTTGGCAGCTGTGGTATGTTGATAGGCCAGAGAGCCCTGCCCTGCCGAGCAGATACCGACATGAAGCGTGTTTTCTTCAAGCAAGTGTATCCAAGTTAGCAGAGCTTAAAAATCAAAAGCACTGCCACTCGTAAACTTTGCCAAGGTATATTCAGCTTCATTTAATCTTCAGTTAAAATTAGAGTTGTTCCAATTCCATTTTTTCCTTCCCAACACACATTCCGATACCTAAACTTACATATCAGCCCATACTGAGTACTGATCCGATATCAGTACATAACAAACATGACATATTGTTATTTTTTACAGCTGCACTGTATACTGCGAACCCTATATAGATGTGATATGATAACTATCACTGTTGTATGGCCTGGCTCAGGTTAAACCCTTTGTAAAACATGAACAAATACATATGGAGAATGGGAATGCCACAGAACTTTCCTTTATTATGTAGAAAAAGAACATAAATAAATTGAGGTATAAATTTATTTTCCTTTAAAACTTAAGGTGCAATCATAATTTATTAAAATAAAAGGACTCAAATAGAACACTATGAAACAGTTGTGCAACAGCAACTTTAAAACTAAAATCTAGGAATATCTAATTCCTTCCACATCACCTTTTTACTGGTGGGACTTTCCAGAGTAAAATACTGCCAAATGTAGACATTTTGCTAACTCTGCTGACTTTCTCCGTTCTTCTTCACCACTCTTAAAAACAGTAGTTGCCAGTGGCAGCACTGCGCAACTTTCTGTGTACTGTTTTTTTTTTCTTTAGATTTTTTTTGGGGGTGGGGGGGTGGCCTTTATTTTTTGGATAGGACAGCTGACGACTGGACAGGAAACAAAGGAGAGAGAGAGGGAATAACACGGAGCAAAGGGCCACAAGGTGGAATCGAACCCGTGGACGATGCAGTGAGGACACAGCCTCTGCATATGGGGCACCTGCTCTACCAACTGAGCCCCCGGGTGCCCCCTATGTACTGTTTAAGACCAGTAAAGAAGAATTAGGTTCAGCTATGTAAGGTCAGTCAGGGCTAACTGGGCTAACTGGGAAGTAGCTGGTAACGTTTTGTGGCTAATAAATTGGCGTACTCGTTGATACCAATACCAGCATTTTCGGCAGTGTCTTAGGCATTATCAAATTCTGATATCAGTATCAAAACAACTCTAATTAAAATGAATGCAGATGAGACACTCCAATCACTGGGCACAAGTCAGCAGTTTCAGGAAAAGCTGACTGGATACCACTCTGGATTTTGTCTTGCAGGCTTCAAAAAAGGGGAAATCACTTGTCTGCACCGACAGAAATCTCCACTTCCTTTTCTTTTCCAAACAGGACCAAAAAACCAAATGTCATTCAAACAAACAGATTCAACTAAGATCTGCCAATGATCATCCATGGTGTGTTAGTCATGGGAGAACCAGCTCAGGCCAGTGTTGGTAAGTTTGTATCAAACAACAGTTTTACAGTTCAACAGCTGGCTGGTGGAAGGTGTTTTGAAGACTGGATAACCTTGAACCTTTTCAATGCACCCAGCACAGTGATTCTATTATAAGTTGGAGAAGCTTAGGCCTTCACTGGGATGCATTTCAGATGTGCCTCAATAACAGAGGTATTGAGTTGCCCCTGAAATGAGTGCTGGAAATAAAGGGAAGCGACTTATTATCCCACCATTCTCTGCAAACAATCATCTCCTTTCTCCTGGACAGAGTTTACTTTCCTCTGTCATTCTTTCTTTTCCCCCTCTTTATTCTTTCTTTTCATTGTTTCCATCGGTGCATTTTTGGTCCTGAAGCTTCCGTTTTTCCCACACTCTCCCCTGTCACACTGGTCGACCACAAAAATGCAAGACAGAGGAGAGTGTGAGGGGGCTCTGGAATTCCACATGCAGAGGGTAAACACAGCCACTGCCAGGAAGACACACACACAGGAGCAAACACAGCACCTACCCGGCTGCCCTAACCTATTCTACAACCCCTGAGCTGCTCCACTGCCCTCTTAACTCCTTACTTGCCAGGCACAGTTTGTCCACTCAAGTAAGATGACTGAATGTAACAGGTCAGCAGAGCAAGGGCTTCGCTCAGAGCTACCTCCTACTGTGAAGCGCTTTCATTTACAGCGTCAGCAGGCCTGCAAAGTTGCGAAGAAACACATGGAAATGGACAATCAGATAATAGATAAGTCACATACAGTACAGGCCTCTCCTATAAAAAAAAAACAAAACAAAACCCCAAAACAGACTGTGTTCATATCCAGCTGTGTCCTTCCTGCTTATGCATCAAGGGGCCGTGAAGAGCCCTCCACCACTGCAACAGCGTGCTTTAAACAAACAATCAGCCCTGATCACAAAGGCTTGCTGTTGTTGTGCTATTTGGCCAGATGCTGCAATAATAAAGTCATAAAGTAATTGGGGGAAATAGCTGGCAGTTCAGCCCTGTTTCACTCCTTTCCTTTTATTTTCCCTTCTGTGCTCTTCAGCTTATCTCCAAACCAAACAGGATTTAAACGGTGCTCGGAGCCGGGGCCCTTCCACTGAACCACACTCTGTTTACGGTTCAGGCAGAAATCAGGCCTGTGATGAGGTTGTTTACTGAACAGGCAGATACACCCTGCAGCCAAAAGACTGGGAGCACTCCATTGCACACATATTCTCATTCTCATTAGCATTAACCATGTCCTCATGAACTCACCGACCCCATGCACGAGCAGCAGCCAATCTATGCCACTGGATTTAAGTAGCATCATAAATCAGGAGGAAATGCATTCAGTTTCAAGGCTGGTCTTACTTGATGAGGCGCTTTGTTGCCGTTTTCCTGATCTTTCCCTCTCTGGCGCTGCTGGGCGGCTTTGGGGCAAGACAGGGACTTGCACAGGTTTGGACGTGGCTCTGGCCATGAGTGTGATTAGGCCAAACATGAAAGCTCGGTGGGGGGCAGCCGGATGAGTTTGTGGGAACTGTGGAGTGTGGAGAAGTTGTCTGGTCTGGAAACTGAGCCTAAGAAACAGGAAAGACAGTTAATTAAGGTCAATATCTATGAGACAAACAAAGCACTGTTGACACTTTTGCAAGTGTAGTTTGCGATGATAACTGTGAGTGTAGTTACACCTTTGTGGACAGGTAGTGTTAAGCTGTTGTTACTGTAAGAGCAGCCACTAGTAATGACAACTGTTGACGAGAGCCATTATTGATGATGAAAAGAAATAATTGTATTGTCCGAACAATACAGCGCCTCTACAAATTGTCATTATTTCCGTTTCTTTCCAATCTGGCTTGATCATAGTTGGTGGCGAAAACGGACATAAAATACAAGCAACCTGACATAAAAATTAAAAATTCAATAAAGGTAGAGTCAGCAGCATTTTCCTAAAAAACAAATTATAGACTTATAAAAAATTAATACAGCTCAGTCATCACTGAAGGCCCTCTAGATGTGTGGTGGTGACTGTGTCTGCAGAGCCCCAACCCTTGCTTGTATTTTGATGTTTTGGTTTACACAGGACGCCTCTGGGTGGGGGGTGGGTGTGTTTCACCCAGCAAATGACAGTGCGTAGGTGAGGTTAAGAGTGGATAAAACATAGCAACTGGATGCAATTCTGACCAGAGACAATCGTAGATGTGGACAGAGCAGTGACGAAAATGAAATATAGCCCTAGTAAGGCACAATGGCAAGCAGATAAAGTTCGTTTCAGAACGAGAGCGAATCTCAGTTTGTAAATAAAGGAGAGGGTGGGGATGAAGAGAGGTGCGGAGTTGGCCGCCTGCTTTCTGTTGGACAGGTAGGTGCCCAACCCCAGCAGTATCAACTTCTCAGTTAAAACAGATGTAATATTCCAATGTAGCTTGCTGTAAAAGTTCAAGCAGTATAAGTACACGCTACGATACTTCTGGTGTCATTGAGCTGGGAAGAGGGGCCCAAGCTGAAGGTAGTGTTTAAAAGCAGAAACGATCAATGCTACAGACTCAACCGTTAAATGTACTTGTTAGTCATGGTTATGTTCATCGTAACAGTTATGGTTACAGACTCTCTTTCCACCTGCCTACACTTGTACTTTGAATTTAATTAATTTGCCAAATCACGGACAAAACACAAAATAAGCCAAGTTAAAGATGAATTTGACATACTGTAGCATTTTTTTTACCCTTACAGATATCATGAAGGCACTGCATTGTAAATTTCTTAAGACGCGATATTCATGTAGAAAAAACCTGATTTGTAACAGCCCCACTCACTAATCAACCATGAGAAATCCAGCTATCACAGCGTTCGATCCTGGAACATTCGTACTTGCTGAACCTGTTACATTCACTTCTGCGACAACAGTAGCATAGGCATAAGAAGGAATTCAAACAGGTGTCAGATATATAAAAAATTATGCACAACTGTGTGTAATCTCAGTCTGAACAGGTTAAACATTCTATGGGCTCAATGAAACCCCATTTCAATGTGAGGGTATAAGCCCCAGATTTTACATTGCCCTGGGTACAGCAGAATGGCATAACAAGGAAATGAGTTAGCATTGCGGCACTTCCAGTTCTCTCCTCTCAAAGTCAATGTTTTATTTGCACAGTTTGATGCCTGGAATTATGTATGTGGTTAACACACAAGAATATGAGATTTTCCGGTCAATAAATACTCCACAGGTGAATTTTAAAGCTTGATGTGTTTTAAAAAAGGGGACATTCAATGTCATCAATGAACATGAAAAATCATTCACTCACTACTCGCCCTCTAAACTTAAGCTATCCAACTTGTAAATTCAGTAATTTACAGTGAAGTCTATTTACTGTGGGGAATTAAGAAACTTAGAGGCAGCGATGCTAAAGTCGTGCAAGCAGAGTGTAGTTCGTTTATGGCCTAATGTTACCTTTTTACTGCTGGCAACTGCATTTATGCTTCAGAAAGTATTACGGTGGTGTTTATTTGTGAAAATAATTTTGCTAAAAAAATGTGTAAGTATCATAGACTTTTGTTTGCCACAGCACTTATTTTTATGCAACAGTCCTAAATCCAATGGAAAAATCCTAAAAGCTTTAGTCTTGGGTACCAAGAAATACAGAAATATGCAGCTTTCCCAACAATATTAGGGATAGGCATTTCAAACAAAAACAGCATTTAACTTACAGCAAACGTGAGGCAATGAACTGGCTGCTGTTGTCGCTAACAGCTAGTTATTTTCGCCCAGGCTATTTAGATATTTGTGATGTTAGATTTTTTTTTTCCCCACATGCATTCTCAAAGGATCTGCCTCTACTCTGCCTCTGATTGGCTGTTGTTTGTTGCTTGTTTAGGGTTAAGGCAAGATGTTTGGGTATTGTTAGAGTTAGAAAAAAAAAGTTATGGTCAGAGCTGATTAGAGGCAGAGTGGTGCTTCTCTGAGGGCTTGTCCTCTTGAAAAACAGCTCAGAGAAAAATAAAACATTTGAGAAGAGGCTATTTATACAAACAGAAGCATTCATTCTGAAAGTGTAGTTAAACCACATAACAGACTAACAAGACATCCCTGCATTGTAACATTTCTGTTCTTTCCGGTCTCTCTTTCTTTATCCGTTCTCGCACTGTAGTGAGCAACTGAAAGCAAGCTGTACCCTGCATGCTCTTTGGTGCAGTAACAGTTAATAGTCCTCTCAATACATTACACAGTGTGTACTACTGGCGGTAGTAACGCACTACTCATAAATATGTCCCGTAGATCTCAAGAGCTTGCACTCGACAATGCACTTCCTTGGGGCCTCAACAGATACACTTGCCAAGAGTTGAGTTGATCGGATGAACGGTTGTCGAGAAAAGAGGACAGACAGGCAGACAGAAAGACAAAGACTCTTTTCCATTTTAGTCAGATATCATGGTCTTTGACATGAATAAGTGCAGATATTAATGAAATGCCATCCAGTATCAAAACAAGCTTAACATTTTTCTGCAGTTGGCTGCACTCAGAAGCAAATTCTTCACATTACTTATTTGTTTGTACAAGAGCTCTTCAAAGACTTGGGATGATGGAAAATACTGTTTTATTTCTGACATAATATTTCAGAGCCACATTTCACCCTGTCCTTGCAGTGCTCGGGAATGCTTAGCATACATTCCTTCCACTGCTCATGCCCATGCTATTTTCTCTGCAGCTTTATACGGCTATCTAACAAGCTAATGGTCTCTCAGCTTCACAGTGCGGCCGTTCAAAGGGCCGACAGGGTGACAGAGAATATCTGATGTAATTTGTGTGTTGATAAATGAGAAGCTGAGTTTCCAGGTTGCAAGGCCTATGGCCTCAATTCAGTTTGAGCGGGACCAGGAAGGGCACCTTTCTTTGGCTGCCAGGTGGCCCAGAGCCAAGCCTGTGGAGGAGCCGCGCAGTCTGCACCCAGTAACTGGAACGTGGACCGGAGCGCCGGAACAGCCCCCCTGTCTCTTTCTCTCTCACTGAACTACACACTCAAACACACATGTGTACAAGAGCTCTCACACCAAAGCACTTCCCCTGGTGTCTTCAGTCAACTCACAATGATCAATTTATTTTCCCACAGGACCAGAACATCCAACTAGGTAAGTTCCATGATATGAAGCGCAAGACTACCATACAAACCAAAGCCCCTCTCTCATACTTAAACAATGTAAATAATAAAGGTGCAAGAGTTTTTTGGACAACTGTCTCTGGAGTCATAAAATGTCTGAAATAGTTTTACATGTGGCTGCAGGACAGAAAAGGGATAAGATAAGATAACCTTGCCACTGTCACACAGAAGCACAAGGACAGAAATAAGTACAGATGAATAGAGAAACTAAGGGGGAAAAAAGATTCATGTATAAAAAAAGACAACTACTACTACCACGACTACTATTACTACAACTACTGATAACAATAAAAAAGAAACCACAAGAGCAATTTACTCAAAATGCAGAACGACAGCCGATAGCAGTACACATGCAGTTCTTAAAGCTTTTCTTTTACTTGACTAACAGTGCAATACTGTCTTAGTCAGTGTCATAGTCACAAGTTCCTTAGCTTCAATAAAGATACAAATTGCTATGTCAAACTGGCAGAGAGACCCGTGTGGGTGGAATGAATGAGGAGGGACAGCAGAACTTTAGGGAGGGATGCTTTATGTGATGGTGAGACGACCATATCCAGAGTCAGCCTTTCTATGACCTCAGTTTGTGACCGTTGAACAACAGGATGGCTCTGTTGTTCATCAAGTCCACATGCAGTCCTAAATTCCACAAACAGTTTCAGATAGTAGGAGATTTTCCTGCCTCCATTTGGTTGTTGTATGACTGGTCATGTCAGCAGTAAAAGAGCCTTGTTCATTTGTGTTCAGACTATGAGACGATAGGAGAATGGGAATGGAACAGAGGAAAGTCAAGGGATCACTTCCATAAAGTGCCTTGCGTAAGGCTGCTGGGCCAAGCCAAGAGAAATATCACCTCAATTGCATTAATTAAGGCCCAACCAAGATGATGAAAAAACAATGACGTGAGAGCAACTGCATTACTCAGGATAGTTCGGAAAAAATCATTCCACCCTGTAAGCTGTCCCATGGCACTCTCCTGTCTCCATTTCCCTCCATCCATAGATGGACTTCACAGAATCCTCTGGAAAATAAAGAAATACACTCTTCCTGTAAGGATCCTCTTTCAAAGCAATTGTACAGAAAGACGGAGGGCCTATCTTTTTACTATAAACATTAAAATTATGTGGTGCGAAATGAGCGAGACCTCTCTACCTTTCTAACCTCCCTCTAAAAACAGCCAAATCACATCTGTCATGGCTGGCCAGGCACGACTAAAAGGGCTTTTGTTGCTACATTATTACCGCTGAGAAAATCATATCCCAAAATTTTGTTTTTGTTGCAATGGGGCACAAATGGAGCTCAAATCTGATATGAACTGTAATAGTTAGACTTAAAACATATTATGGACTCTGCACTGGAGCCTTTCTAGTGCCCTCATGGGCAGCATTCCTTGATTACTCACCTTCCAATATAAACCCAGCCGAGTCACTCAGCCAAACAATGTAATCTTGGGGTGAGGAGTCATGTTTGGCTCTCCAGGAATGAGCTTCTGTTGAGGGAAGATATTCCTACCGAACACCATTTTGTTAAGTGGCTTGGAAAAAGATTCTCAGAATAGCTTTATAAACGCTAACACGAAAGCTTTTCCCTCGATGTGGGCGTATTTTGTGCTATTTTGGACAGCACGGGGCTTAGGTAAGGGAATATTCTGTTCAGACACAAATATGAGGGTTTTCCTGAATTATAGCTCAATAATTCTCATACACGTCAGTTTTCATCCATGTGGTGTTGATATTAAAGAAAGACATAAAATGAAAACAAAAGAGGGTGAACAATGCATTTTTCTTTACTCTTTCACAGGATACTAATCGAACAAAACAAGAGGTCTTAGCATTTTAGAGGAACAAACCATGAGAAATTTAAAGTTCCTTTCACTCAATACAGTCTTTTTCTAATGTTTATGGCCCCCTAAACAGTCAGACCAAGACTATATTAACTTGTACCTGTGCAAAGTTTGTCACTACAGAGGTGTTTCCCTACTGAAAGGAAAGTAAGTTACAAATCCAAAGGCCAATCGTAGGCAAAGAAACCCAAAATGTCTGTCACAGAGCTAATGTGTCAGTACAAAGTTTGTATTAGCAAAACCACTAATGATACCATGTCAGCCACTTCCAGTTACAAGCTAACAAACAGCATGCTAACCACACCTACTGTTCCAATATGATGAGTTCACCAATTTTTGTGCACAACAGACTCCTTACCTGAGTCTCATACATGTTTGGGCATCAGTCTAAGTTTTAAACATGGAGCCTTAAATTTATCCAATGTTTCATCTAGTTGGCTATCTTGATGTGCACAGCTTTTTTCAATGAGTAAGAAAGAGCAGATGCTCTTAAAGCCACTTTTCAGAGCTTCTCTTTATTACTTATGTGTAAAAAACCGAATAAACTAAATATGAAAAAAGGAGAGTATTTATTACTTTCCTTACTTTAAATACTTCTCAATTTGTACATACTTGCCCTAGCTGACATTTTAAATATGTCCTGGAGTAGTTTTATACTGTCTGTGAAAGTGATGGAACAAGAGGGAGCTGTTTGATTAAAAGCTGCAACAGTTGAGTAAACAAACTCCTTCAAGTTTTCAAGTTCTCAACCAAAGCATCTGAAATACTGTGAAGTAGGTGCTTTTTGCATTTCACTTTGACAAATAATCCTCCACCAATGTCCTGCTGGTCAAATCTCCTCATTCTTGAATATTGTACGTGAAATGTCACTGTGTCTCCAACTCTGTGCTATGACTCAACTGCTGGCCTCGCCGTTGCTGCTGCACGGATCCGGCTAGTGTCTATCCGTCCAACAGCATTGCTTTTAAAAAAGCAAAATGAGAGTGGGGCCGGTGGGCAAGTAATGTAAGAGGTAAATGCCCCACCAACATGTAACACCACGGACACTGACTACAGCGGCAAGCCTAACACAAACTAAATGGTGATAGGCTGTTTCGTGTCACCTCCACCATGCTCCGCTCAACTCTGTCAGCCTGTGTTGTATGATGCAATACACGTGACACAACAAATCGATAATGAAATTCGTTGGCAACACTTGTAATAATCCAATTTTATTGATTTTATCAGGTCATTATTGCAGCCCTACATATCGACAATGAAAAAAGGGGAGGAAATAAATGATCATTTTTTCTGTACCTGATGTCTGCAATGACTCTGGTCCTGAAACGGTTGAGACTGAAGTCTTTGCTGCTGCAGTTTCTGGATAGCAAACTGAAGCTGGTAGCTTCCCTGGGTGGGCTGGTAGCGCTGCTGTGGGTTCACCCCCGTCACCAAGCTATAGGCACTCTGCATATGCCCGTCCCAAAGACCCTCCTCATCCTTTCGTAGGCTGTGGTTTGGAGAGCAGAATTAAAGAGAAGTCAGTGTAAAGATGATAGGAATAAAAATCTACAAAAAACACACAATCATACACTTTCTCCCCTGAACTGCACAAACTGAGTCAGGCTTGGTGTTTCCCTTTGTTTCAAGTGTTTTTGCTAAGCTAAGATAACTGGCAGGTGGCTGAAGCTTTTTGTGATTTAACCAGCAACGAGCAGGTCAGTAAGCAAATTTCCCAAATTATTCCTGTGTGAAGTTGAGATGGAGTATTTTTACTTTAGCCATAAACTATTCTTTGCTACTATTGATTAAACGGTCATTTTCTTCATTTGGTGATGGTTAATTAATCCTACATTTGATATGAAGCAGAGAAAAAAGAAAGTGGGAGGGGAGACAAAGGAGGAGTAGAGGTGATGAAATTGCATTTTGACATGAAATGAGAGCCAGGAGCACTAGCATATATAAAAGTTTTTTATTTGAGTATTTTCATTTGGCAAGTGATTCCAAATATGAATGATATTTGTTCTGTCCTGTCAATTGAGTTATACTTGTGAATAAAGCTACTTCTGACTTACTTCCGACCTGTCTTAATAGCTAATAAATACCTGTAATATACCAAGATGGTGCTCAATAGTGAGTCATAAAAGGGCAATATTTGCTACCATCCTTTCCATGTCATTTATTTTACCACCCAACCAAGGCAGTAGCTACTCCCTAACACCACTGCCAAAAATGTATAAAAAACACAGCGACCCAGCCGTGGGCCCGCAGAATCCTCAAGTCAAAGTGTGCAAATAAGAGTCAAAGTAGAGGGCAAGTCTGTGGCAAACACAGGCTGAGCTCAAAACTTTTCCTCTTTGCCTCAATGCTCCCTGAGCTTCACGTTCCATTTACATCACAAAGCCACAACCTGGAAAGCAAACCTTTTGACGAGCTCCACGAGTTTGTAACTGGATTATCTGTCATTAGGACTAAGCCTGTTTCAGTCCTTTTTTTCTTTTTGGCCCCAGCTGAAGCAATGAGCTGACCAGCCTCCCCTTCAGACACGCTTAAATTGAGTCTATCTGGAGTCTGGTGTGCTGCTGTATATGTACCACCTCGGCCAAAAATAATGCCATAAAGAGCACTATTGGGAGCAGCAAGGAAAAATATGAAAGAGGAAAAAAAAGAGAGAGATACAAGTACAGCTGAAGAAATGGGATCCCAGGGGGTCACAATGACAAAAAAGTTCTTGGAAATTTCTCCCATTACATGCAATAACATCTGTCCATTGGTCTGGAGTGAAAGAAAACACTGTAGACCTAAAATCACTTTAGCTGCAATATTTTTAGAACCACACTATGATAAATTCTAAAATTAGAAATCAATTAATCTCGAACAACATTGCACTGTGGGATAATAATCTGGTGTCGCTCAAGCGAAAAAAACTTTCCTGTCCTGGGTGGCCAAACATAGACACAAGGGATCTTAAACTCATGTGAACATGCTATCCGCCCATGCATTTCTCAGTTCGCATATATTGCAAAAACAACTGGTGTGACCACGAGCCAATTTGATTTTTTTAGCTTCTGGAAACAAAGGCTTGTCTGTGAACCACGCAAGGCCAGAGATTCTACAACGCCAGGAGACAAAACACGAACTTGGTCTTTGTTTACAGCAGTCGTTTCCTTTAGCTTGGCTGCAGTTTGCACACTGGACCACAGGGACCTTCAGTGCTACCATTTTATTAGCCTTTGCTCTATAACCGACTATTTCTCCGGTCAAGAGCATATGCTTTCCGTGATGTTGCAGTTAGGCACAAAAGGAAAAGTCTTTTCAGGCAGGGCTTGTCAACACAACACCACGCAAAAAAATATGACAGATCACCATTAATTGAAAAACAGCAAGAGTTCTTAATCCAAAACAGTGACCAATGAAATGGGGAAAAAGAGCTGAAAGAGAAGAACAACTTTACATCTGAGTTTCTCATCACGAGCGCAGCACATGTGTGGAGCTCCAACTATCTGGGACTTCCCTTCCTGCCGGACTTCTGCTCGTTGGTGTCAGCTTACTCCCTGCTGTGCTCGCCATACTTTAATATGCTGATATGACTTACTGTGGAACAACACAGCAGTGCAAGTTGAGCACATGTGCCGCATCAATCTAACTCAGTGTGAATGTGGGAAAACGGACGTTCTGAGATGACATCATGCCATAGTGTCTTTTAGCCCTGCCTGGTCAGTGTAAACATCAGCCTCTTCATGAGTGTGAGGGTATTTCCAGTCATTACACAGTTGTTTGTTTATCTTGTTTTATTGCCACAACATGACACTCAGTACAGCTGACCTTAAAATACAAAAAAATTGGCTTGTTTCTGGGGGATGTTTTTGGGGCAGCTGAAGATCAGTGGTTAGATCCTTTTTGGCGGGATACTAAACCCCAGATTGGACTGATGAGGACTGATGTAAATGGACAAGTTAACAGTTTTACTCTCAAAGGAGTCAAAGTGACAGGTAAAGCTAATTGGTTTGACATGCAAGCTGATTGGTTTGACTTACAAAAATTACAAGAAAGATGAGGTAACGGGATAAGAAAGCATTCCTATAAGAATTTTTGGCACTCTGTCAATCAGAGTAGAGATAAGTCAGTAAAAGAACAGTAACAAATATCCATGTACCATTTTCACTTGAGGGTTCAGGTTGCCTTATCTCTTACTATCCATATTATAGGTCTATCCTAACTTAAATAAACTCAACAACAATCAAAACTTTTAGCAAGCGACAATAACCATCACCACTGTCTGTTATGAACAGAGATCAAGTTCAACAGGAAAGAAAGAGAAGGGATGGAAATAGAAGCAAAAGAAGTGTTAACAGTTGCATTGCTTTCCAGCACTGGAGTCAGCTTTTGGCAAGTAAAGGGGCAAAGTTTATTGCTGAACTCGCAATATTTCCTAAAGAATGATAATTAGTTAGCAGATAAAGCTAACATTAGCTATTTAGCGATAGCTTAAAAAGGAAACTCATTGTTTAAAGTTTACTGACCATGTTAATATGTCTGCTAATTAACCAAAGATCTGTGAGAGGGCCTGTGCATTTCCCTGTTCCTCTCATAAGAAAATTTTACATTGAAATGAAATGTATTATCTTCAAAAAACGGATTTCTTCATATATGCATTTATTAAAAATGCTGAATAATACATATATTTGCAAATGATTGGCAGCAAAATTAAACATGTCAAATGGCCACTAAAAATGTTTGCACTCGGAAATGATCTCACAGCTGGTGATGCTACACTGACTTCCTGTTTAAATATTTAATTAAGTTTTTTCTTGACTGAAGACACTACAGATTTATCCTTGCCACTGATTTACACATTTAAGTATTTACTGGTTACAGTAAGACCTTTAATGGCTTGTGCAACTCAGTCTTAATTAATCCCAAACCTGTTTTTCATCACTAATACTGCACACTGTGTGACGCATACTGCTGTAAAGGTGTGTATCCACTAAAACAAAGCCTAAATCTATTCACTGGAATTTCACTCGTTCTTACCTTAAGGGTTCTCCTTCCTATTACCACATCTGGCTCCAATCAATGTGAATAAAAACTTCTCCTCTTTTAAATTCAAAGGAAGAGAGACATCAAACCAATTCTGTGGGGACTTTGTGCCCGATCAAAGAAGTTTTAAATTTTCGCCAGAGTTTTTCTGATTAGCTGGGTTGTTGGCGCGGCAAATGGGCTGTCATAAAATCCTCTGGAATGGTATGTCCTTACAAAATACGACCAAGTCAAACATCAATCTACCAAAGTATTGAACAGAACTAAAAATACCCTGCATAAACAGGGTTGTGGTATTTCTCAGTTCTAGCTGTGCAGGAGTGAATGTAACACTGGGGAGATAATAGTTTCCGGTCATTTGTATGTACAAAGAGAAGAAAATAGGGAGGCAATTTTAGAGGCTGAGGTGCTATCGCAGCTCAAGACACCTTAAAGAGTGTTCACATAACAGATCTGGAGCTTCATCAAAAAATCAAATCTCAACTTTGGAAGCAAACTAAGATGAATCAGTCAAACACCGGATAAAATAAAAATAAATATATTAATACATTCACAGTTTGTACAACTTGTCTGTCTGAATATTTTTACAACTAACCAAAAACAACAAATTGCTTGAAGCTTTTAAGGCCGTCTCCTTGACTGCAGTCTGACTGTCTGACTGTGTGTTGTCTGAGTGTTTTCGACAGCTCACAAGTACGCTGAATGGAAATCATCATAAACGTATCAGGAGGTCCAACGCCGGAAACGATCCCAAAGTCAACCGTGGGTGTATGAAGACATGCAGCGGAGTAAGGCAGCAGCTCTCACTGTGCTGATGCAGCATACCTGGTAGATCCTGGCAGCGGCACTTCAAAGAGCCGTGCTCCTCTTTGAAACCCATCGTACTTCACCCCTGTGGTTGCTTAAAGAGCCAGTGTGCTTAACAGTTTCAGTATGTTTGGCACAAACCATCAGCCTGAGTGTGGAGTTGGAGGGGGGGGGACTCAGGAAATTCTGTGTTATAAGAAACAGCGCCGAGGTGAAATCAAGGCAATTCATCCTAATATCTTATTAAAGACATTTCACTGCAGTAAGAGGTGGACGCCAAGCCGAAGGGCTGGGAGCAC
>JAQLOL010000007.1:16529715-16545128 GCA_029783665.1 Naso thynnoides | reverse complement strand
TGGGAGCACCAGGGTACAAGAGAGCTTTTTGTATTGCAAGTCAGTGACAAATGGGAAGATAAAGCGAGCTATGTATTTTCTGGAGAGATTTGGAATAAGCTCTCTAACAAAGACTACTGTATATCCCTCCTCCTTTGAATTATTAACCTGACATGTGAAAACTTGAAATCTGAAGCTGCACTAAATTTTTTTTTCTGATAAATGATGTGCCAAAAAAACGGAAAGGTAGAAATATATAAAGAGACTGACCGAATTCAGAGAAGAAACTTGTGATCCATCAAAGCATGAGAGCTCTGAACTTGAATGGGAGATCAAAAGGTGACTTGTTTCCTCAGTATCACATTTAAAAGCTACGTGAGGCTATCCGGATAATTATAAATTCTACTAAATCTCTCGTCTTGGTTTGTGGAAATAAAAAGTTTTAAAAACGGAGAAAAGGCCAGACATTCCTGGAATTCCCTTACAGCTCGATACACAAGGAAGGGCTGGGGTGGAAAAACAGAGTCCAAGATCAAGGCCAAGCTGTCTGAGACATTGTCACTCACATCTGAGGACAAAAATAAAAGGGGAGTGATCATAGATGCTTACTGCTCAAGGAATTACACCTTTAATAGGTTCATTATCCTGGGCTGGAACCATAGAGCACGACCGTGTGATCAAACTGTGTCCTCCTGATTTCTTCTTTCTCTTCTCAGAGCAATGTGAGAGGGGTGAGGTACGGGGTGAAGACGGGGGGATTTCAGTGGTTGCAGAGGCGAGAGCCTGGAGCAGACAGACTATGTGGGTGTTGACACTGCCCCCACCCCACTGCCTCCACCCCTCCAACGCAATGTTTTATGCTGCCAGCATGCTTCACGCACTCCCAGCAGTCAGCAGCCAATTCCACTGTTAGTTACCTCCACAAAGCACAATTAAAAAGGGAACAAAACGCCTATTCCCAAACACATATTGACCTCGCTTGCCCAGAGAAGGGTTGGCAATCCCCGATTCCTTTCGAAAGACTAACAATCTTCAATCTAAAAAGTCGTCAGAGACCATTAACACAGCCTTCAGATTCTATTGAGCGTGACCAAATAGCCTACCACAAAAAAAGGGTCTACAGCAAAAGCTTGTGTAAAATTGATTACACAGAATATCCTCAGGACATTAACTTGTCCAATACTTTATAAGTGCACAAACACATCAATCTGAAGAATGAAAAAAAAGGGCAAAAGCGGCTTCCCGAAAGAAACAATTTCAACAACAGTATCTTAAATCTTTCAACCTTTTAAACGATTCTGAAAAACAAGACTGACTGTGAATACTAACTACAATATCTGCGTTGGTGCACATCAGCACAGCATCTCAAGCTCAAGGCTCCTAGAGGAGAGATCTGCTGTTTACCTTGGCAGTGAACCCCATTGAGACTGTGAGGCACTATTCCTTCTCTGCTGCCTCAGGAGAGGGCGAATAAATAGTACACGTGAGCACAATGGTGAAATTTGACCAAAAGGAGCAGTGGAGCACTTAAAAGGGGGCAGAGGTGTGGAGTAATAGGGAAAGAACTTTAATAATTTCCACATAATAAAAATAGTTCATCTGACATCACACTCCGTTATCCTTTCTGGTACACCAAAGTAATGCCAAGTGCTAGATGTGTCATTAATCATTAATATATTATTAAATTAGGGTCTTTGGGGAAATATCGGAAATTCTTTTCATCTTCATTAGGCGGAAAGGCATGTCAGTGTTGTACTTGATTGACAGCAGCCGGCAGGCTAAGCCCCGGCCAAGCAAGGAGAGACAAAGTACAAACTGACCCTAACCCTAACCCTTACACTGCAGCTAATATGTCATCAGTATTTAGCCCGTTCTATACAATGACCTTATGATACCGAAATTTTTTTACACTGAACCAGACAACGACTATGGTGCCCCAGTGTGTGCTTTTGGACAGTATGCCAGCATGGAAGCAAAAGAGGCCTGATGGTCAGTATTTCCTGTGTCGTATATTTTATGTATGGCATAACATGAAAAGACAATACTTTACAGCAGTGTTGTCTTTAGTATTTTTGTTGGAAATCTGTACTTTGCTAGTTCTATTTCTGTAGACTTTTATTTTACTACATTTTCCAAAGAAAGTGGATACTTTTATTCCAATACATTTTCAATACGCATCTTAGTTACTAGTTACTAAATAATACTAGAAGAAATTTGGTAGGCTACTAGCCAATATTTTCTTTGTTTGTTTTGTTAGCCAATAATGTGGGTTACAGACCGCAAGAAGTTGGATCACTGGTTAATCATGTTAGGCGCGAGTGCAAACAGGTGCTATTGCACAATAATGGCTGTTTTTTTTTTCTTTGGATGTTGCTGTAATGTTATACGTTTGATTTTAAATAATTTTGTTGCTAAGACGCAGAAGCAGGCAGTTGCAGCAGTTGCAGATTAAGCTTGAGCTAACCTTTGCCTATTGCATTCAAATCAGGCCCATAGGAGTTTCTGAAAGCACTTTTTTATCACTTTATTTGCATTTTGTTTTATGACTGAGATATTCTGTCCTTATGTAGATCAACGGCTACATAAATAAAAGATTAACAAGTTTTAGAAAATTAAACTTCAGTGCTTTTCACATGTTCTCTTTGCTTGTGATTTTACTTTTAATACTTAAGTAGATCAATTTTAACTGTACTTTTGATACTTCAGGACAGTAAATACCAGCCACTTTAAGCCTTTTACTCAAGTATTGTTCTAATTGGGGACTTCCACTTTTACCAAAGTCATTTTCCAGTAAGGTATGGCTTTCAGGTACTTTATAGAAGACTGCTTTACAGTAACATGTTAGAAGGCATTTATCTCATTCTCCAGTCGGAGAATAAAGAGCTCCCAGTCTTGTTATCATTTCTGGTTGCTGTCTGTCTTCCTTGAGTTAGCTGCTAAGTGATGCTAGCTGCTTTTAAAATCCCCCATGTCCCTTGCCCGCTCACTCTCTTTTTTTCCAGTTGTTGATTAGTCTCTGTAACTGCCTCTACACCAATATGAAAATGAATCTAAGTGACATTAAATGTACAATGTGCTCTGATTAGCCATTTAGCCTGCAAACTGGTAATAGTTGGCCACTTCTCTTTCTCTTGTTTGGTGTATCGTTCAATAATTTAAGGTGCAGGACGAGTCATGTGTTCTTGTGTGTTAGTTAGACAAGAGAGAAGCTTTAGCAGGAAACATGGACAGTATAACTAACGAACGGAGCCTCTGGGTCTGAAAAGTACTTCTAACTGGATTTACAGCTGAGTGAAAGGTTTCTTATGAGTTATGATCTCAAGTACTAATTTTAAGACTTCTTCAATTCAGTATGATGTTCACGTTGTAAATTACATTCCCATTTAGAGCAGAAGACACACTACAGCATGGTATGCTTTAGGGCAGCGTTTCTCAAACTATGGGCCGGGGACCGGCACCCGGCCACGGAGAAATGCCTGCCAGTCTGCAGCAACCCCCTCAAATAAATTAAATAACTGTATATTCAATTAAATGTCTGTGCTGAGGCAGGTTTGCTTTTAACTGTGCAAAATACTGCAATACCCAGAACACTTTGTAAGTGTAGTACGCTGACCAAATCCTGTCGTCATGACAATTTTGTCATTCAATCAAGGGCTCTCTCAGCAGCACTGAATTGCTCTAGCTGAGAAATGACAAGCTCGTGCTGCAAAAATTTCTTCCAGCTCTACTAGCTAGCCATGGTCTGCTCTAAACAAAAGTGTTTGGATGCTCATTTCAATACATCTGCAACAGAACGGTGAATGAACGAAGAACCTGAAGCTAAAAAATATTGTCCATTCAATTGCAAGTACGACCAAGTATACATTAAGTTTGGTTTCGTATCCATGATAGTTGCCCACCAAAGCCTGTCTGTGTAATCTGCCAAATGGTTCTCAGCAATGAGGCAATGAAACCATCAAAAATGCACAGACAATCGTAGACCAAGCACACACATCTCAAGGAAAAATCTGAGGAACTTTTGAAAAGAGAGAAAGATGAAATGGCCAACCACAGCAAAGTGCTGTAAAGCAATACTTTCACCGAATAATTACGCAAGTGGGCCCCAGAGGTTGAGGCCCATACATTACTGGGCCCTGGCACAAAAATGTTTGAGAAAGGCTGCTGTTGGGAATAGCTACTCTGTGAGTGACCAGTCGCACAGCTCAGATCCCATCAGGACAGAAGCATAGCAAGGTTTGTCCACCCCACCAGGGCCGTCCGTGGCATAGCAGTATAGGTGATTGTTAAGGGTGCTGTCCATCCATAGGGGGCCACAAATGGAGGAGAAAAAATAAAATCGAAATGTTTAACTTTAACTATTTTTACTAATAATAATTTAGTACTATTACTTTGAAATGTTAAATAAGCCCACACCAATTTAACTCTACAGCACAGCCTATTAAATAACAGAGAGGCCTTTTTTGTCTAAGTTCTTGCTTACCCCCCTGCTCCCCTCCAAGCTGATTAGACTTCACCTGCTCTCTGGGGGATGGGCAAGTTATCTGACGTTACCCCAACAGATGCGATCTACCTCTTATCAACCACAACATGTCACAACAACCAAAGCTCTGGTGCCCAGAGAAGGAAAAGAAGGGGTGAAAACACGGGACAAAGACAGAGGTACAGCAAAGTTAATGTGATTAAATGAATAGTCTGAAGTTAGTGTTGCAATGTAGCACAGTGTAGTGTTAACTTGCTAGCTTACTTCTGGACAATAGAAACGTGAATTGCTTATCAAGAAATAGGTAAAGTTAACATTAATTAATGTTACTCCTGCCTTAAATTCATCAGGGAAATTTGGAAAAATTAGGTCTATTCGGCAGGCGTTACCCAACCGGTCCTGTGTCATACATTTTTATTGACATCTGGTTTGCTAACGTTTGCCCTGCTTCTGTAATAGTCAAGTAAAATGCTATTCCTTTTCCATCCCCTTTAGAATTAGTAGTTGTAAGCCTTTGATTTCTTGCATTACAGTTTATACTGTCTAAAGTGTAATATAGTGTTAAAGCTTACATCAGTGTTAAAGTGCATATCATTAATGTTAATACTGCATATCTTATCTTTCCCATGGCTTTCGTATGTTATATTACACTGCAGTTTACTGCTGCTTTGCACTCCATTTAGATGCTAATCTGCATTTCACTGCAATGAAAATAAGGTTGAATCTAATCTAATTCCCTTTAGTATGCATATCTTATGTATTGCAAACATCACGCATGTCTTAAGATCTTCATCTTAATTCTTGTAATCATCTTTTTTTTTATTATTAGACTTTAACACCCAATGGTCACACATACTCCTTCTTCTTTCAGATGTACTTCTGAAATATTTGAACCCCACCCGTGCAAATCTTGGATCACCTGCAGAAACCCTCTCCACTTCAGCACAACCAAGTAAAATAACTTTTGTGTAATATAGTTATCGTGTGCAATTATGCTTAACACAAATATCTTATTTTGTGCAGTACCTTATTTATATTGTATTTATGATTTATTTTATGTCATTTGTTGTTTACGGTTTTGATTTTGTGGGTTATTTTCTAACTAAAATAAAAAAAATCTCGAAGACAAAGCTATTAAGTTTCTGCGTGAGTGTATGAAAATTAATAGGGGAATTGACTGAGATGCAAGGGGGGGCACCAGCTAAAATCTTGCCTAGGGCACCAAATTGGTCAGAGCCGGCACTGCCCTCCCACCCTCTTGTCCAAATATGGTCACTTCTAGCTCCAAAAAACAAGATGTCAACTGCCATAATGCCAAATTCAAGGCTTCAAATGTTAGTCCACAAACCAACGGGAGACGTCACGGTGGGTTTACACTTGGCAGAAGAGCTCATGTGGTTGTTGTTCTGGCTCAGGGTGACCTTCTGCTCCGCCTACGATAGAGCACTGACGTTACTGCTTATGCAAGAATTGACTGGCTCTATTAAAATATGGTCTCAATCTACGTAGATAGAGAGGTTATGGTATTCTGCCAAAATAATCTGAAACCTACTGCCACCATCATCAAACAAACAAACAAACAAAATGTATACATTTTTCTTTTTTGGTTTCTATTTTTTTCTCAAGGGAAAACACAGGAAAAGTAATTTCAGAGCAGATGTTTGTGCTGTGGCAGACAAAAAAAAAATTCAATTTTGTTTCACTTTGACAAATGTTACCTCTCTCTTTGTGCAGGTTTCAGGTTTTCAGTTTTTATTGATTCATACCCAAAATACACTGAGCCTTACTTAGAAAGCAGAATATTTTAAACAGAATTTCAAATGTATTCTGTGTCTCTGTGCTCCTCAAGGTTGCTGTGTTGCCTGTCGCAAAAAGATACTACAGTTCATTAAACAAGGTCCTCCAAAATCTACACATACCTTTTGAAGTAATAAATAGAAAATTGGAGGAAGTGCAAAAGCTCCTGAAATATGAAGTTACTTAGAGTTTGAAAAAAAGGAAAGGGCAATGGCTGTATATGGGGATGGCAATAATTCAACCCAAGTACCATTCTGGTATCAGTTTTCTCACTTTCCAGCTTAAAGATCTGTATAGTGGAGCATTTCAGTAGCTAAAAGGTTTTGTCCATGTGACCTTTGTAGCACGTCATTACCTTCTCTCTCCTTCTTTCGCCCACATTTCCTGTCTGCCTCTGCTTTCCAATAAAGGCGAATTGTGTACCACACTTTGCCAAACCCCAGTGAAATCACTGTTATCTAAGACAACATGAGTGCACAGATTGTCGTGGCACTAAAATGTAAGTGAGCAGCCTACAGTGAATTGATGAAATTGACTGATAAACCCTGAAATCTTATAATGACTTTTTGAGGAAGAAACACTTTTAAATGAGGATCAGTCACATCATGTCTGATACCCAACCAGCTTAATAAAGGCAGCATCGGCACCCCGGTCAATCTAGCATTCATTGGTGCATCCGTAGTTGTACTGCAGAAAAAGTATTTTTGAAATGTAATTTTCAGCCTAAGTTATGTATTACAGACTGGTTTAAAAATAGCACTCAAAGTATTTCCTGCATATGCTCCTTGTTTTTTGACTCACCCAGTGCTGCTACATAGGTCTGTTCCAGAGTGAACAGCTTTCACTGGCCCTTGGCTTGTAGCGGCAGAGTGTCGTACTTTAGGGTTTAATGTGAAGCTCTCTCTGTTCAGCATCCTGTTGGCCAGGTTCAAGTTGGTCAGCTGTAGGCAGAGGGGAAAACGTCAACAGATGATTCAGTTCAAATTCAAACATTAAGTCACTTCAACCTAAAATCTCACTGCTTGTCATCCCAGTGTGTAAAGGGATGGAAATGCTCGATGACTGAAGCACTACATCGACCACTCCATTCTCTTGTACCTGGGGTCAATGTGAAATGTAAGCACAGCACATGGCAGAGCCAGTCTCCACTCAGCACTAAATCCAGGTGGTCCCCTCCCCCTTCTCATCCATCTCTAGCAGAATCAGCAATCATGACTCGACAGCTCCAATCTGTTTACAACCACATCAGGACTACCGAAGCAAATGCACCTCTGTGCTGCTCTGTGCTTCCCTGGGAATTATGCTCAGTGAAATCTAATGGGAGAATTAATTATCCTGCTGTGGCGTTTTATTTACTTTGTTTCCTCCTGTGCACTGAATGTCCAATGGGAAAATTGTAAAGCTGCCAAGCCTTGTCCAACATAAAAAATGTGTCAGCTCGGTGTTACACAGCTACAGCACTTACGCTACTTATTAAGGTATACTGGTTGTATTCATACAAACTGTTTGATCTACACTGAGGAAATGAAAACACATGTGGATGCCAAGAGTGCTAAGCTTTTGGACAAAATGTCGTATATCATACATCGGGTTAAGAGATCAACATTTTTATATAAACACCTCCACTGCAATAATATGCTCCTATTTACCACAGAAGGCACAGCTACCAGCCTCCTGTGGATAAACTGATCATAAGCATCAGCTCATCTAACTAACAGGGTGTTATGAGGATGTCTTATAATGATGAATTGGACATAAACATGCGCACATACACACATGCTGGAGGGATTCCCCGTCATATCTACACATCACAGCACAGCACAGGAGTCTACTCACATTATTGTGACCCTGCCTGGCTTTACTCAGTTTAATTCTCTGGTGTGTATGTATACATGTGGCCTAGCATGAGAGTGAGTAATTACTTAAACCCCAGAGGTCAACTAGTGCAACGGGGTGTTGTTCATGTTTACAAAGTTCTCCATTTAGTTCAGCAAGTGATTTAATGACTTCAAATGTGAGCCCTAAGAAAACATAAAGTGTACTCTGAGCCTTTAAGTGCAAAACACTGGACTATTTTATCTGCTAAATAAACTGCTGACGAGCCCAGGATTAACTATTCATGGGGTATACAGCAAACACCTTTCAGATAGACAGAATAATGTACAGTCAAAAGGAAGCCATAAAATCCACAGTCTGTGTGGTCTGGTGCCATCACAAAAAAACTGACAGAAAAATCCAGTGAGTTGGAGGAGGAGGAGGGTGAGGGGGAGAGGGAGGTAGGGTTGAGGGGCTCCCCACGCAGAATGACAAACCTTTGGGGAATATAGGAGAAGGTGGTGATGGAGCCAGCGGAGCTGCCGCTCCCCTGCTCAGTGCCAATTTGCCACATTCCTCTATTTATAAGCATCAATTACCACAAAAAAAGTGGCTGCTTGTTAAGTATCAACAGAAATCACTCCCCCATGGTGCATCTGATAATGAGACCTCACACAGAGCTGAAGCTTGACGCGGCTCACCACTGTTTAGGCCAGCAAGCTTTAAACCATGGTTCCAGACCCGCCCCCACACCAACCCCAGCCCACAGACTGCAGGCAAGCCGAGGGCTGAAGGAGGAAAGGTGCACGGTGCGAGGCAGCAGACCCTCCGGCTCCGACAGGTCTGCTGAATGAATGAGCAGCTAGATGCCGCCAATCAGCATGGGGTCAGAGCCAGGTTTACACATCAACAAAGAGAAATATCAGAGACCTCACAGTGAGAGACTACTGCAGAGGGGCCAGATTCTTCTTCCTTACATGAAACATTACGCAGATCAGTTTACAGTTGCTTAATAACTTGACAAAGCTTCTTCTTCAAACACAGAGAAACGCCTCATCCAGGTGGGAGCAGCTGCAGCTCAGTTGGCTACTGTGGGGAGAAGGGAAAAAAAAAAGAACTCACGTGTTGTGTCAGCAGGTTGATGTGACTGGAGCTGGCATAATGGCGAGCAACCTGCTTGTCAGCCAGCTTCTGCAGGGCTGAGATGAAGGCCTGCTGGTTGGACTGGGCTTGGGCAGACAGGGAGTTTAGCTCCTTGAACGTCCCCACTGAGTTGGACTTCAGCTTACCGGTACTGCTCCTCCTGATCACTGACATACAGAATAACAAAAGGCAAATGTGAGAACATGGGAGTGAATTCAACAAACAGCATGTGCATAGAATAGTGAGTTTACCTTGGCCAGCAGAGGTGGGTCGAGAGAGTCTCTGGCTATAGATGCGCCTGGCGCTGGGGATGGAGGAGGCTGCTCCAGAGTTGGAAGCTGATAAAGTAAAGGACTGAATCCTCCTGAGCGACTGGGTTTGTTGCCCGGTGCAGACTGTGTTAGAGCCAGTGGAAACAGCTGTCCACATTGCCCTTGTCGGCTGTGTGACCATGACAGAAGAGGTGTATGCAGGAGGGTCAGAAAGAGGCTCAGCATGGCAGAAGTGAGACTTTGCCAAGGACTGTGCGTACGACGGTGGCTGAGGAGGTGGAGGTGGTGGCGGACAGTGGAGAGGCAGGGACGTCAGATTGTGAGAGGGGTGCTGCGAATGGATATGTGTGCAGTCTAAAGTCACAGGAAAGCTGGAGCAGTGCTGGGAGGCCTGTACCTCTGGCTGGGTTTTAGCAGCTCTGACTGCTGTCGGTTGGTCTTCAGGCAAAATACGGACAGATGGCCGACTCTCAGCGGCCTTGATGTCTGGGTCACTGCTGACTTTCCCCGTGGAGAGCGAGGACTCCGAGGCGCTGGAATCCTTTTTGGCCACAGGCAGAGCTGTTCAAAGGAGGAGAGAAGCCAGAGCTCCTTTATCATCAGCTAGCCATTCCTCGGCTCTGACACACATTTGTTTTCCCCCAATGAGCGCTAATCGTTTGAAGGTGACCCTTTCTTCACCCCAGATGACTCAATCTTTTTCCCTTTACTTTTTTGAGGGAGTTTATTAATATAAACAATTTCTGTTTACTGTGCCTGAATGATAAAATATTAAACATAAACCAGACCTACAGCAACAAGACTATGGGGAAAAAACACCAGAAAAGGAACTCACTTTTGGAATTCTCACAGTTGCCTGAATCATTTCCTTCGTGAACGTCTTTCTTAACACTCCTGACTTTTGTTCCTAGGAAGACGGTGGCTGATTTATTTTTCTGTGTGTAGAAAGTCAATACTTCCTCCAGATCGTTTTCACTGTAAAAAAATAAATAAAACAGAAGATAAATGTGTGAAGCAGATTGAGATCACTCTTCTGACAGTAGCATACATATATAACAGTAAAAGAGCCAAGCACTGAACAATGGTAAGCGGGCTTGCCAATTCACGAACCTCGCTGCAGTGATGTACTCCTGAAACACAGTGGGGTTAACACAATGCTCCTCTCTGCTTTGCTCATCTTTGCTCTCCAGTTTTTTCACCATATGCTCAGTCTCCTGAGAAGTAGAAAAGAATAGGACAGAAGGTATAAGCAATATGCACAATGTTTTCCGTGTTCGCATCATTTCTTAGAACTGACATTCTGCGGTAAAGTTGCAGTCTGTGAATACCTTGTCGTAACAGTGTATAAACTCCCCTAGCTGGTGGGACAGGATGCGTCTGCGGTCTTGGAGTGGAAGCTGGCGACTGGGCAAGACCACCTTTATGTCTTGTTGAAGGTTACTGGCTGCTCTTCTCAGGAAGCGAATCACCAGCTCCTGTGCAGGCAAAACACATTTATGAGAAATCTTTTATTATTGCCGCCCTGAATCACTGATTTTTCCTGCTGGAGTTCTTCAGGCTGCCTGTGTGTTCTCCCGTCAGGGTTCAGCGCCATTTAAAACACTGAGACCTCTGAATTGAACTGCCTAGAGATTAACTTCACAAGTTCACATTAATTTTTTCCCAGAGGTTTGAGGTCACTGATGATAATGATGATGATGATGACGATGATGCATGCCATTACAATGCAGACTTTCCAATCAGGCTAACTTTTACAGAGACTATGTTTTCCTTCCACGTGGCCACAAATGCCTCGTACACATTTCAGCAGCAGCCGTGGTACGTATGAGTAACAGAATAATAAAAAGGGGAAATCTGGCACATACAGTATATACATACAAGGGAAACAATGCTGCAGGGTATTCCACACTCAGATTTAAAAATGGTTATCGTTGTACCATTTGATCATTGTCCTTGTCTGGCCAAGCAGGGACGGCATTGGCTCTGCTCTCTGCCAAAAGTCTTTGCTGGACTCGCTGCAGGTACGAGGAAAAGGCCATACGGGCCTGCACTTTACTAAAGAGAGAGAGAAAAATCATCAAGAACTGCATCATTGACATTTGCTAATAAACATTATCCACAAGGTTATCTGATAGTTTGCTTCAAATTGACAGTTAAGACTATTAGGTTGCATCAGAATCTGTGATACATCTGTTACAACAGATAGGACAAGCAGTTATCCTCATTCCATTTGCTGACATATAATCCAGGAAAAGAGAGAAAGCAAAAAACAGGTATGTATCACTTACAGCCAAAACATAGTGTATCTTGTCCTGTACAGCTATCAAAATGATAAACTGTCTTTGTGGCCCAGGTGAACCTGGAAACAGTACTGAAATGTTTCTAAAAAAGCTGTCAAACACAATGATATGCTGTACTGTAATTTCCCTGCTTTGTGCACAGTCCTGGCAAGCGCTGAGGAATTTCTACAAAGTCAGACATGTTATTGTAATTCCTCTTTGAATTAAAATTTCAGCCACGCTTTTAAAAATCAACATCAGACCACAGTCTTTGTTGTACTTAAGTATAGTAGTAAGTATAGCCTGTCGTATGTGTTTGACAGTAAAGAGATGACATCTTCATACTCAGACAATTTGGTGAGGATCATGTATGTTTATATCATCTTACCAAAACTTCCTTCACTCCTCCTAATCGTTACACCTAATTACATATTGCAGACCCATCATGAACTTCAGCTCGTCTGCAAAGCTCTTTTTCATCTGCACTTGATCAAAACTAACTCAGCCTTTAGTCTCAAATCACAAGGCTTTATACTTTTAGTAAGACTAGCTAAGACAGTGCTGCTACGAAAAGCGCAAAAAGATAAAGCTGGGGTAGGCAATATCTGGAAATCAAGCTAGCTGGAGCATGAGACTCCTAAGGAAGCAACTCTGCTGCACCCTCCCTTCACCGTTTTTGCTCCAGCTCACTTTTTGTTTATTGGCTT
The DNA here is from genome assembly GCA_029783665.1 of Naso thynnoides. NCBI lineage: Eukaryota > Metazoa > Chordata > Actinopteri > Acanthuriformes > Acanthuridae > Naso > Naso thynnoides. Next base: position 16,532,656 of record JAQLOL010000007.1, on the reverse strand, counting down.
GTTTGTTTTGTTTGTTTGCTTGTTTGTTTGTTGTCGCTATCTCTTTTATGGCCAGTTTGAACAAAAGATTCGCAACAAGACAAAATGGCTGCAAGGAAGTTACAGCAGTGTAAACTGGTCCGTCTTAGCTCGATTCAAGCTGGCTGAAGTTTTAGTAGCTGCACTTCTTTTATCATTTTTAGCAAGACTGACGTTACTAATAATGCAGCTACAACTTAATCCATGTCATCTAGGCAGAGAGAACAGGAGAAAAAAGGTTCTGCAGACATAAAGGAGAGCACATTCTTTCCTGATTGGGATGTATTATTTTTTGTTGATGTTGTTGTTGAATGCAATGAGTCTTTCAGTTTGAAATGTCGCCGTAAATCAGTGTACCTACAGTAAGAAACGTGAAGTGAAAACATTGCTTTATTCACGCACGTGAAAGGGCACTGGCAGTCGGTGCGCTTTCAAAGCAGACCGTCCATGCAGTCAAAAATTCTGGGCTGCACACAGATGTCCGCAGAGGGGCGCACGCGGACCCTAGTGAACATGGATGGATGACGATTTTCATGTCACACATTCCAGAGTGGACCGCTGCAGACACGCAGACGTGGAAAGTATGAATTGGCCTTTAGAATGTATGGCAAGTCACTTGTTTCAACAGCCAAGAAGCACAGCAAAGAGCAGCCAACAGGAACACACGCTCTCTGAAATGACCTGTGATTGGCCGAAAAGTGCCTATCATGGTCTTCATTTTCTAAAGCCTAAATACAGAGCCAAGAAGAGGTGTAGAAGTGTTCTAGTGTTCTTTCAGACCATGTGAATTATAATATTCAGAAAGGTTATTGAGGAATTTTTGCCCAATGACACTACAAATAAACTGCCTACTCCAGCTTTAAATAGTAAAAATGACTACTTTTTATGGAAACATCAAAGTCCTACGGGACTTTTGGACTCCCTGATGACGAAAATATCCCAAGAAATTACATTTGTCCACCCCAGCCATTAGAAGCAAAACACAGCCAGTGAGTCAACTTGTTATGAGGACCAAAACATAAAGAACTTAGTGTATTTTGACCCCTGTTTTTCCATGTGGTGATGTAGGAACACAAGAGCAATATTCAAAAACTAATCAAATCATAAACTATAAAAAGAGAGCCTTGACCTCTTCTCATCTTCTTTTTTAGGTGCATTAGTGCACTTCATATTTCTCTTAATTAAATAGGGAAGGATGAAGGAGGGAGAGGGAGGGAGAAGAAAATCCAGTGAGTAGGAAGATGAGAGCAGCAGCCAGCATGAGCAGCAGCCCAGACTAGAGACTGACCTGAGCTCCCACCCCTGCTGAAGGATGTTGAGCAGGTTGACTCTGGGCCTGGCATTGTGCGCTGCTGCCTCTGAGCTGGACAGAGCTTCGCCATGGCAGCACTCCAGTGGTGTGGCCACTTGTTTTCTTAGCTCTGCTACCAAAGCCCTGTGTGAGACTGGCTCCAGAACGTGTTTCGCCTCCTCTCTTTCCTCCTGAGCGCACTCCTCTCCCTCCTGACTGCTGCTCGCAGTCGGGGAGGCCTTGGATTCCTTCCCTGAGGTATGCAGCATTGCAACGAAAGACAAATGTCAGTTGCATCACTGGCATTTTGGATAAGATACACACTCAAAATAGGGGTTTTATTGTTGCTGCAATGAAATGAACTCATTCAGAGTCATTTTTGGCCAACCTTACCGTGACACAGGGGAGTTATTTATTGGAAACAAAAGTGCATTAGCGTGTGATGTTGTCCCGCTTAGCTACACTCGCCTCAGCTTTAGAAAAAACTGCAGTTTCCAGTATTGAGGCAAAACACATCAGGCCTACCCGATTTCCTCTTCTCTGCAGCAGAGCGATGAGTCAGGTGGCGCTGTCTCCTCTTACGTGCCTCCAGAGACAGCAGCTTCCTCTCATACTGGACAACGTGACAGCTGTGGACGGCGTCCACCTGCAGCTGCACATTCCCATTCACATTCCTATGAGACAGAACAAGACGCTGTCAAAACAATAGTCGTATGATGATTTATACATGTATCAGCAACAATTACAAAGCAGAGCAATAGTTATAAATTTGGACTTTAACTACAGCCAGTTCGAAGAAAGATTAGTGTGGTTGAGTCGCTTGTCCAGATGTTGACGCGAGAGACACTGATGGTCCAAAGGAGAGAGGATAAATGGCAAATAATAACCGCAACTGAAGTCACCACAACCTTATTTCTAATTTGGCTAACTAACAAATATGGAAAAATCTTAGATGGGCTTAGTTAGGGGCCAAATCTCCAAATAACATTGTGAAATAGTCAAAGCTGTGGTTTAAACTTGAACGCCCAAATTGATTCAAATAACATAAATGCACTTTGTATAACAATAACAAAACTGTGGTTTAGTAAACAGGCACAGTTCTTTTCTCTATCTTTCCCCATCTGCCACAGTGCCACACAGACATGAGGCGTGCATCCTCTCAGCTGTTCCTCTCACCTTTCCAATCTAAAGAGTAAACGCCACGTTAGAATCCAACCGTGTCCACAAACCGATGGAGAGATTTATTCCTCAATCCTGACCACAGTGGAAATGCTTACCTTCCATGGAAAAGTCTGTTTGCCAACATGTAGTTCATTGATGTCTTGGACTCCAGATATCCACTGAGAGAGAAGGACAATAAGTAAATTACAACTGTCGTAAAAGCAAGAGCTCCAATGAGCCTCGACCTCATTATTTGCAGCAAATTTGTTAAGGTTAGGCTTTTGTGACATGGCAACTCTGAAAGCAGCCGCTATTAAATACATTTTTATTTCCCAGACCGCTCAATAATATATGTTTTTTTTAAAAAGTGCAACAGAATCCTTGCAGCTAAGAGCCATGAATCTAATCATGCAAGAAATCTTCTTATAAGAATATAAATTATAAGCACAAAAAGGATTTCCTCTCTCACAG
>JAQLOL010000007.1:16513552-16529691 GCA_029783665.1 Naso thynnoides | reverse complement strand
AGAGGCTGCAGTGATATTTCAACATAAAGTCACTTCGCAGTATAAGCCTTTTTTAGAACATAATACACACAGTTCAGCTACACCTTAGTCTACTGGTTCATTGGTGACAGTCAAAGGGAGCTTTATATTTTGGCTTAGACAATTAATGCATTAATTTAGCCTTAATACCTCATTTAAACACAGTTTTCATAATGAGTAACAATTTAAACAAACACGCCTTGGGGATTACAAGTGATCTGTCTGATCTTTCTTGACTCAATTACCCATAAAGCTCCCATGTTTCTGCAGTGGGGAAGATCCTTATGAAGCCTCCTCGTCTCTCGTACTCCTCCTTTATCCTCCTCAGCACTTTGATCTATGTTAGAGAAAACAAAAGACGTGTTGTGAAACAGTTAATATACTTTCAGGTTTTGATTAAACATAATTGAACATGTGGTGTCACACACCACCATTGTTAAGGTCTAACCTCCTCAGCAGTCAAGCTCAGAGTGCTGTCTCCTTGGCCGTGTTTAGGTCCCAGCTTTTCTTTCGACCCCTCTGTTTCTGAGTTACTCGCAGATCCAGGCCTCTGCCGCTACATTGGAGAATAAAAACATCATTCAAGAATAAAACCATTTCCTGTCATTCCTCTTTCCAACATAAATACTTGCATATTGTTAAAAATAATTCAGCTCTTTACAGCTATTTATGAATGTAAGTATGCTCAAAGGTCATAAGAATAGTTGTGAGTTTGAAATGTATGGTAATGAAGTCATCTGTTAATAACAACTAAAATTCAGATCTGAATCATAACTCTCATTCTGAAATGAAAAAAAGTGCAAATTACACATTGTGTAACAAAAGATACCCTCTCTTCTCATCTCCTTGTCACATAAATGGAGCTATTTTGTTATGCGATGGCATTCCTGGCTGTCTCCCCAGCTGCATGCACTACCAGGCTGTGATTGACAACTTTGGCATACAGGTTAGAACTTGGGCCAGACAACAGGGCGCAACCCCACAGGATCAAATGCAGAATTTGTCATCTAAATGGCAGGGGGATTACATTTAATTTGTCCAACGCGGCTGGGGGGATACAAAGGCAGACAAAAAGCGAGGAGGCCTAATCCTCCAGAAAAAGACTCAACTGTTCTCCCTGATCAGAGTAAAAGGAGAGGACGGGCCCTCAGTGACAGCCTTTGTTAAGTGCTGGGCATGTTCTACTTAAGGTACATCTGAGTACAACAAAGTTTCTGTGTTTTGGGCCAAGTGGTGCATTGCAGCATTAGAACACTTGCTTACTGAGGCCACTTTGCTAATGTAATGAGAATTCTATTAAATATAGCATTAGGAATCGATAAAAGCGGTCTGTCTGTCACTATGAAAAATGGCAAAGCCACATAATTGAATGAGCAAAAAGCAGAAAGCAATTTCTTACCGGCAATGCAACAGGCATCAGGGGATTGCAAAAAAAGAAACAGGGCACAAGAAGATTAATATGTCTGAGTCGGAGGAAAACTCACCACTCTGCTGTGTGCAGTGGCTGCCGTAGCAGATGGAGGTTTCTACGAGGCAATGGTTGAAGACAGTGAGTCGTGGGCGAGCATCAGCAACACTGTTTAGCCTTTATGAAGCCGCAGAATGCAACAATGAGACTTTGTTACTTTGTAACCGAATTTCTAAACAGATCCTTTGCACAATATAAGGTGGAGCAGAAATCTGTCCAATTTAGTAATCTCCCTCCAGCAGATCTTGGGCCAAATCTGGGTGCAGTAGTCGCATGGAGGGAGCCAAGTGCATTAGCTGTTGTGGCATCATTAGGCAACAAGGCCTAGAGAGAGCATTAGTCACTTGATTAGAAGTGATAAAACAATGGATCACAGAGTGTGGAGCACTAACAAACTGATGTCACTCAAATGCTGTAATTGCATTAGCAGTTGTTTTGCATTACAGTGAATTTTCCATGAGGGTGAGAGAAGATCTCAATGGCAGTGGCAGGAATGTACTGTTAGCAACAGAGAGATGAAGAGAAGAATGGGAATGTTTCACAAGGAAGGGTGAATGAGTGCAGCACTTGGTTTGGCTCTTTGCTCTGTGTGTGTATGTGTGTGAGAGAGCATCCAGTACCTGTGTTTTTCGGGCTGCTGGGTGCTTGTGGCTTGAGTCCAAGGTGACTCGGTCAGAGTGTGGCTGCCTCGATAGGGGGTCCTGACACACAAAGCCTGCGGGAACGTAAAGAGCCATAAAGGGATGTATGAATGACATCAGGTCTTAAATACGTTACTCATTCCCCTGACCCAATGTAACCCGATTTCCCCTCGGGGATCAATAATTCTGATTCTGACCCTCATACATTGCATCAGACCGTCAACATTAGTGCAGAAACTGAGGCAGAGCGAGGGACCCAGAGGCCATAAATTATATGTAAATCAGCAATATCGTTTACAAAATCAAGCTAAATCAAAGACAATTTATTTGCTTTTAGACATTTTTGGTCAGAAAACTGTTGGCCAGTACAACCACAACTCCCTGATGTAAACCGCTGACATTGCTTGAAGAAATAGTTTGACTTTTTGGGAAACACACTTATTTGCTGTCTTGCCAAGAGTTAGATGACACGTTCAATCCCACTCTCATATCATGTCCGATAAATATAAAGCTGAATCCAGCAGCTGGTTAGCTTAGGTTACCATAAAGGCCGGGAACGGGGTAACAGCTAGCCCGACTCTGTCCGAAGACTGCAAAATCTGTCTTCCAGAAGCTAGAAGGCTCGCTAATTAATACACATTGTCTGGTCTGGTTTGTTTTTCTTTGTACAATATGGGAGGATTTATGTCAGAATACTTCTTGTGTCTGAGCACTTGGCAGGCAACCAACAGAGACTCAGAGAAATTGCAGCTTTTACCACTCATTAAATGACAGATTTTTTAATATCTTTGTACACATTAAAGAAAAATCAGATAAAACATGTTAATTAGTAGGCTTTAGAAGTTCTGGTAGGTGGATTGTATTGCTGTTACACAAACACAGACTGGCTGTTTCCCCTTCAGTGTGTCCCAATTTGCACACACCTGTTCTAAACACTTAATTTTTTGAGTGCGCAAGTGTGTTAAGTGCATTCACACTAATAAGTATAGGAATAGGCAGAGTACTACTAGCGCATTCAAAATGGTCCAAAAGTGGAGTGTGGAATGATGGACACTTCTCACCCTCGACGGTCAGCATTTTGGTGACTTCTTAACCTTTTGCTAGCTAATGTTAGCACTTGCTAGCTAGCTCACTTGCTCCTAGCTACTGCAGCACATTTTCATCAGGCACTGACCTTGTGGCATACATTTTGTTTTTATGTTGTACATTGTTATCTTTACTGTAGAACATTCTTCAATATAGATGTGTGGTAAGAGGCCTGACAAGTTGCAAATATTTATAAAATGACGCAGCTAGTGTTAGCTCAGTAAGTTAGATAGCCAGCGACAGCCATGGACAATATGTTCCATTGGCATGAAGATATAGTTCATCCGTTATGTGTTTCTGTTTGGATCCCATAATAATCCAATTATGCTCCACTGTCGATCTGCAATTCACCTTTAATAAGGAATAAGAGTGAGGAAGAGGCAGTACAAAAAAAAAGCTGCCATTACCTCCAGTAAGTGCAAAATGACAGTGTGCGATTTGATACACTTCACTGTTGAAATTAGTGCAGCAAGCAGTAAGTAGTGTACATAGTGTACTACACTGAAGTTTACTAATGGAAGCATGCGATTTGAAACACTCTACTTGTTCTCAGTCATTATGCTAAGCTAAGCTAACCAGATGCTGGCTGTAGCCTGTGGTCAAAATACAAAAATATACATTTAACAAAATGTTAAACTATTCCTTTAATGTAGCCAGTGAGTGAATACATGTTATATCCTAAGAGGCACTCTGCTCTGGATTTAACAACTCCATGTATTTACATTTTGTGCATCTCAGTGGTAGCTGATAGTGGTGGGGAAAAATGTTTGCTATTCACATTTCCCACTGAAATGTTCCCACTCTGTCAATAAGATTTAAATCTATGATCCTATGTTTACAAATTCCCACACTTCCTCTAGCTAACTGGTGGTAAAAGTGAAATGTTAAAGAAATATGTTTATGTTGTAACGTGCAGTCACACTTCAGTGAAATCAAGCCTATTGACAGCTTGGAACTCGAGGCTATTTGTTCAACCTCATGCGGGCCGTCAGGTAAGAATCAAGCCCCTGCCATGCTCTTGCCTAAACACAGCAATTATTACAAACATGGGCGACACGCAGCTGACAGCTACACACAGGCGGAAAATGAATGCTAATGGAATGCTGTCATTATTTACAGGTCTGGGATGCAGTCCAAGTGTTATCAGCCAACAGCGACTTAGCTTGTTTGGTACATAGTAGATGTGCTATGTTTTACATGCCACTGCTCATTTTCCCCAGATCCGCAGGAACGTCTCAGTCCAAAGATAACTGGCAATTTATGACTCTACTCTTTCATTTAATGAGCCGGAGGGGAGGATTTCAAGCTGCAGCATGGCCCAGGCTGAGACACACATGCATTATGTGCACTCACATACACACATAACAGCCATTCCTTTAATATCATTAGGCTGAAACCACAGATAGATCTAATGGTTCAGTGCCAATTTAGATTGATGTCTGGTAATCACTGGGCTCTGTGTATCCTGTGAATGCTAATAAGAATAAATCAGAGGATTAGGTGGAGTTAAAGCTGAGGTAGGCAACGTCTGGAAATCAGGCTAGCTGTAGCATTAGACTAACCAAAATGGTTCCAAGGAAAGTTGCGGTGGTGTAAACTGGTCCGTCTCAGCTTGATTCAGCCCGGCTGACAGTGTCGCCTGCAACTCAGCTTGTCAAGTCATCAGAAGCCAGTTTTAGAATGTAAGACACATCATATGTTTCAACAGCCAATCAGCCTGTAGTGGCATCACCTGTCCCTAAGAAGGGCAGTGTATAGCATCCAATTGGAATATGTGCTCTCTGAAATGACCTGATTGACCAAAAGTCCTGTCACTGTCTGAATATAGAGCCACAGAGAGTCTGTAAAAGTTCTTTCGATCCATCTGAGTTACAGTATGCTCAGAGGCTATTATGGAATTTTTGCCTGATGACCCCAGGAATAAACCACCTACCCCAGATTTAAATAATCAAGCGATGCTAAACGTTTGGTCAGTGTTTGTCTCTTTTGTTCTAGATGTCATCTACGAGGACAAAGACGAGCTTTCAGACTGCATGTGGTGGCCAGGGAAGGCGATTCTCCTTAAACTTACATATCACAAAAGTTTGTGAGCTCCACTGTGCGAGAATTCAATAATTAAGAGGAGAGGGACTCTCGTTCCCTGCTGCAAACACTTTGTATGAACAATTTTACCTCTGCCTTGGGCCACGCATTTTTTATTTCTTCATACTAAAGATTGCTGTAGTTAGACATGTCAGATCCAGTTTCTCCAGAAAGCTTAATGACTACAAAAAAACAACAAAGTCCTCTGTTGACAATTTTCTACACAAGTCATTTACTGTTAATTAATGAAGCCTGTGGTTTATTCTCTCAACACTGGGGCTCCCATTATGAAGCCTCACAGCTATTTTCTGCAGTTTGCACAAACTCAACGAGTGGAATGTAGGAAAACACAAAGCATTAAAAGCGCATTAAAACAATAGATGACTGTCTCCACCTGGTTGATCCCTGCTGGTTACAAGAAATGCCAAGAGCATCGAAGAGTTTAGAGGGAGACTGGTGAAGAAAATATAACATAATTACAGCACTTCTCATTTTATATTGGCTTCCCAATATCAACATCTTTATCCCATTATACAATTTTGCAAAGAATAAATAGTATTTAGTTGTACCTCAAAGCAAATTATACTATATTTTGCCTATTATTTCTTTCTTTCATCCATTCAAATATGAAGTATGAGTAATGCTAAATTTCTCCAAAAGTCTTGATAATCAGTGTAAATGAGTTTTGAATAGAACCTTTAACCTTCCTAATGTTTCTAAAAATGATTGACTCTTTTTGAAATCCAGATGTCCCAGCTTAATTACACTTTTTTTTTAAATTTATGCATTCTTAATATTACATATTTGTAATTATATTCATACTTTGTCTATTATTTTAAATGCCCTGTATTTACACTGAGTTTTTCCTCCTCTGTTGATTATGTGGTGGACAGTAACATAAGGTTAAGGTTTCTGTGTTCCTCATTTTACCAGTTTATATTTTGTGAGCATAGTGGCTTTAAACATGTACTGATAAGCAGTGAGTTAATATAGACTAAATGTCTGTGGAGTGCAATCGCTCGAGCAAACAAACAGCATCTGTATTTAGATATTGTATCAGCTTACACTCACCCACAAGCGATAACATGTCTGCAATCATGCTGGCCTTTATCTTCAGATCCAAGGGCGCATCACTGTAAACAAATCAAATAAGAACAAATAACAGTGGAAATTGCAACACATACACATGCAAAGGGTAGAGCACAATAAGTTTAAAGCCATGAGAACATACAGGATTGTTGGGCTACATTTGAGCTACATCTCTTGCCTGAATTGGTGCGACTATATCATTTTAGTATTTCACTTGTATTTTAACCTCTTCCTCGCGGTAAACCTAAAGGTTTTTTCGACAAGTGTTTGTTGCTGCTCGGTAAAACAAATAGTTCCAGTGAGAGATCCTCCTGAAACAACAAAATAAAGAATCCAGCGATTAAAATAGTGTCACTCACCAGGCCAGGGAGGGAGAGAGGTTCACCTCCAACAACCAGGGTTTGAGGTTGGAGTCAATGAGCACATCAAAACCATACAGCTCTACAGAGGGAAACACAAAATGAATCAGGGGAAAGTCTGGAAAATATGCAGACAGAAGCAGAATAAGACACCTCAGAGATCAGCTCACTGAAAGCAAGGGATGAAGCGTATCAAAGTCACAACCGTTCTATCGTGGCCTCTTGTGTGGCATTTTGAACACGGCCATGCCTTTCTGCTACTGATTACACGCATGTTATGTACCCAGTCACTCAAGAAACATTCGCCAAAGCTGGCTACTGAGGGATTGGCTCAATTACATTAACTAAGTACATACACATTTCAACTGTCATGAAGTTGCTTACATAAGACAGTAGATCAGAAACATGCTGTGGCTGTGAATATTTTTAAACATACAGGCTTTGATAATTTTCTCATGACAGGGAAGGTTAAGCAGTATACATATAGTCACTACGAATTACGATGAAGGATGGAGCTCTAATAGGTACCAGAAAAAGCTTCACCCCCATCACAAAGTTCATATCTTGTCCAACTGGGGCAATAATGTATGAACTCCAGAAGTTAAAAGCTGGAAATGTGACATTGTGTCAAGGGGCTGAAATGTGGGGAATTAGAAAGCCTGAAGCTATATACTGTATATATTTCACTCCAGTAATAGCTTAGCTCTGAGTGACACAATAAAAGCTTTTACAAAGTGGTCAGAAAGTTCCCTGTGTAAGAATCCATCCATTCTATCTTAATTTTCCCACTCGTTTCCACAACTGATATACGGCTCGCTGTGACAGAGTCGGCCTGCGTGCCTGATGAAAGCCCCCGCGCTGCTCTGGGGAGTGTCACCCTGTAAGCCAACGACCCGCCGGCCCCAGCAGCAGCATGCAGGCAAACCACAGCATTTTACAGACATAGCGTAAATCCCAGCCATAGAACCAGAGCAAAAAAAAAAAAAAAAAATCCTTCTAATGGTACTTCAAAAGAAAAGACTGTGTCGAGAATAGGCCAGAGGGGGCTGGGGGTTTCAAAGCTGCCATAATCGACACTGTTTGTTCAGGCATCTCAGGTCAGTGCCAGTGTTAAGCACACAAAAGCGTGACAGCAAGAAATGGCTTGATAAGGCTCTTGGTTGAATAATGGGAGGCTGAGCAATTCCAGTTGAACATGAGCTAAATTTATTAAGCTGTACATTATTGTAGTTACACAAATCTACACCATGATCCTCCACCCTGATCTCTGTTGCATCCAGCTTTGTTTTGTTAAAAAAAATCTGCTAATTCTAAATATAAATGCTAAAACATCAGCAGTAAAGCAACAAGTTCTCCTAGGTCAAACTTAAAAGGCCTTAACACGTTCTTTCCACATTTCGCCTGAGGACACACTAATGCTTTAAATGAAGACGCTGCATAGACATGCATCAGGGTTAGAGGATCTTGGTGGGATGTTATATGTGGCCACACAAAGAAGATATCAGTGTGTCCCCATGCTACACTGTTGCTAAATAAAATCCTGCACCATTTGCACATCTTTCTCAGCAAGCAATATGATATGAGTCCCATGTTTTTACCTTTGTGTCCAAACTCACTGTGTCTGCTCCTGACCTAAAATCCATTGATGCTGGATGGATATTTTGCAAGATATAGATAAAATACTTGGTGTGATTTTTGCATATGAACCCCTTTCTCTTTACCTCTGGGTCACAAGCATCAAGGTGCGATTGGTGGTGTTCTGGCAGATTAGAACTTAAACGAACTATGATAACCATGGAGTGTTTTACTCTTGAATACTTGATATGAATATGTGTCTGATTCTCTCTTCAAAAGAACAATTAGGGCTGCAACTAACGATTCCTTTCATTATCGATTAATCTGTTGATTTTTTTCAAGATTAATCAATTAAGTGCTTCTTCCACTGAACATTAGAGAAAGTGTATAAAATGCACATCTCAATTTCCAAGAGCCCAATGTGACCTCTTCAAATTGCTTCTTCTGTCCAACAAACAGCCCAAAACAAAAAGACCCCTGATTTGTGATCACAAATGGCACAGAAAAGAAGCAGCTCTTCACATTTCAGAGGCAAAATCAGCACTTCTTTTATTGTTTTATTTGAAAAATGACGGAAACAATTAATCGATTATCAAAATAGTGGGGGATTAATTTTCAGTCGATTGGTCGATTATTTGATTAATTGTCCAGCTGCGGGAACAATTCATGAGAATATGGTCTCCATATTTCCATTTTTCCAAGTTCAGAATGGCTACAACACCAGCAAGTATTCTCCTTACCTAATTGTACCTTCCCTCCCTTTTTTTCTTTGCATTTTGCTCATACTACAACTCTTGCCATTAAATGAAAAACTCCTATGCAAAGTACAGTTGACATTTTTTTTTATTGTATATGTGAGGCTGTCAGTATCCCTTTGTAATATTCAGCTGCGGTAAGTATTACTTGTATTTTCTTCAAAGAAACTCAAAGCAGTCTATTTTTAGTCTAGAAACATTCAAAATTGAAGGAACATAAAGGATAACAGGGATATATATCAGTTTCTTGTCAGTTTTTGTCTGAACACATCATTTATTCATTTTGAGTGTAACTTTGCGACAGACCCGTTTGGATCACGTTAGTTGTCTAGACTGTAATTTCCTTAGAGAAGCAATCAATCATAAATGCATGAATATAAAGGATAACATGGATTTCTGTATTAAGTATTCTGTCAGTTTTTTCTGTACTATTCATTCTTTTTGTGTTGACCAATGTTCTGCGGAGTTCTTTTGGTGTTGCTGCAAAAAAGGACCAAAGTTCAAAAAACATGCTTGAGAAAAAGGGTTAGGGTTGAGCTATGAGTACAGAGTGTGAATCGTCTGTCTTATTTTGGCAAATACAATTTAATGTCAGTCCAGAATAATAACTAGAGGAGATACTAAAAAATTGCCTTGAGTGCATACAGACTATCGGCTGATGATCGCATAGTTTTGAGCCAGTTGAATGCTTGAAAAGCCTCTGTCAGTTTGCAGTATTACTGCATAATGTGCTATTTAAGCAGCACACAAGATCAGTTTTACTCAAACTGAGGAGAACTACTCAGCCTGTGAAAACAGTTACCTGATGATGTGGGCTTGGAAACTACAAATCTCTAACAGATATCCTGTGTTACAAAATGGGGGCATGGAGTTTGAAAGACACGGGCATTAACCAGACAGGGAGACTCTAACAAAAGGTGCTATCGAGTTGCATTAAAGGAAATGTAGGATCCAGGGATTTTCCAGGCTGCTCATGTGAATCCCATAACTTTATTGAGTTGGAATGCTAAAATAGCTGGAGTACTATTTTAAAGCTGGAGTAGGCGGTTTATTTTTAGTGCCATCGGGCAAAATTTCCATAATAACCTTTCAGCATATCGTAATTCAGGTGGTCTGAAAGAATACTAGACTTCTCCACCTCTTCTTGGCTCTGTATTCAGGCTTTAGAAAATGAAGACCATGATAGGGTATTTGCGGCCAATCACGGGTCATTTCAGAGAGCATGTGTTTCTATTAGCCGTTGTATGCTGTGTTTCTTAATGACAGATGATGGTGCTACAAGCTATTAGCTATTGAAACAAGCGACATGCCTTGCATTCTAAAACTGGCCTATGGCAACTTTACAAACTGAGTTGCAGGCAACGTCATCAGCCAGCTTGAGTCGAGCTGAGGCGGACCAGTTTACGTCACTGCAAAGTTCTTTGCAACCGTTTCATCTCATCATGCATCTTTGGTGCAAACTGGACTTAAATGAGAGGGCAATAACAAACAAAATAAAACACAAGCTGGAGCAAAAACATAGAGAGGAGAGCGCAGCGGAGGTGCTCACTTGAGAGTCTCATGCAACAGCCAGCTTGATTTCCAGATGTTGCCAACCCCTGCTTTAAAATTCGGTCATCCAATATATCAGTCGATATCTATGACTAATATTTTGAATGTGGTTATCAAATATGTGTAACAAAGATACGTTATGGAGGCAGGAAATTCAAGAAACTTTATTCCAAACAACAGTGCACCGACCAGTGAATGCTTCACTTATTACCAGTTAAATCATGGACCGCACTCTGCTGGACAAACTACATGATTATGCTATTTAAAATCAGTAGTCCAAGCATTTTTTACAGTCTTAAAAATCAGTTTTAATATTTGCAGTTATCTTAGAACATATACACCGATAGTGATATATCTGTGATAGGCCGATATCGGCCAATAATATCTGCAAACCGATATATTGGTCGGGTTCTAATTATAACATTCTTTAGAAACACGAATTGTATGGGTTTTTTTCATATTTTTTTATTGTTAGCATTTTAACAGAGAAAATGCACATCAGTGTTTATTCATAGGGCTATATATATATATGAGTTGGCAGCGCACAATATGCCAGTATCATGAGGTCTGTTGTAACTGCAAACTGTATTTACATGATGAATAAAGTGTGCTATACATTCCTGAGCCAGAACCTGCAACTGAAGCTGCCACTGCCATCTTTCCTCTGAGGATGGACTGGACCCCCTCTGCTAACAGTGCTCATTAACGCAGAGCACTAGGATTTCGTTTTCCACTTGCAGGCTTATCCCATTCTATCCATTTCTGTGTAGAAACCCACACCCAGATCAAGGCTAGAAGAGATGAAGAGTGTGTGCGTGTGTGTGTGTGTGTGTCATAAAACATTATGAATTAGTCTTGGGGAACAGAGTGCTGGAATAAACGGGGGTTGAGCCTGCAGTGCCTCACCAGTGGCACCAAAACAACAAGGGAAAATAGGGAGGTGTTACGCCGCCTTACCAGCCCCCGACAAGCAGACTCCATGTGCCGCGCATTTTCCCTCAATTAGGAGCAGACGCCGCTCCTGCCCCATGAGCCTGCTGAGCCACTCACTGCTAGACACGTTTGTTCTATGGCTCGACCGCTGCCGGGGGAGCGCTGTTAAATGCGACCGCAGAGAGGCCACAACAAGCATCACAGACAAGAAGAGGAGAGGCAGCGAACATGCACATCACACCCATTAAAGAGGCAGGGAGGGAGAGAAAAGACAGAGAAAAGGGGAGGATGAAGAGCCTTTTATTTTTGTTATTGGATGGGTGCTGCTGGAAACTTCACCACAAGAGACAAACGCCCAAAAACAATGATCTCCTCACCCTGACCATGCAGCCTGTTGGCCCACAACAACATCAACAACATCAGCAACTCCATAGCCGAGGAAAATCGAATTACTTTTTGCATCATTCAGAGATAAATTATTGCTGTACTGTTTAAGGAGCAGCTTGGAGCCACAATGATAAAAACACTCTGAGGACAACAAATTAAAGTTACAGTTAACACTCTACAGCCTTATTATGATAGTGGAGCCCAATCCATTAGTCACTCTTAAAAAGCTTTTGAATTATACAGCAGGCCCGGTGTCATCACAGCCACACCAATGTTAGGCTGCAGTGATGTGTGGGAGTGTCTGACAAATGTAAAACAGGGAGAGTGGTTCACAGACGGGGGATCCCACCACACTCAGCACTTAATGAGGGACGTTCAGTGGAACACAGGACCAGTAAGTGGAATGTTTTGTGTGTAATAAAATAGGCCTTTGGCTTGGCTAATCAGATCTTAGTCAAAACATCTCGTAATCAGCATCCCTCAGCAAAAAAGCCTGTCCATTAATCACACAGCAGCGGTAAAGAGCAGCATGGGTGGCATTTTCTCCCCACAGACACACACACTCACACACATACTTCTTACCAGTGTAAAAACTAAAAAAACTTTAAAAAAAAAAAATCTGTTGTTTTTATTTCTTCCCACATGAGACATTATGGAGCTATAAAAAGATTTTGTTACAGCATGCCCATTTAGATACGGATGTGCAATTTGGGCGAAGGGAAGAAATCCCATTTGAAAACAATAAACATTGTATTAAAGCCATTAATAGACATTAAAATTGTAGTGAACAATTTGCAGTAAATTAAGATTATAATGTGCTTTATGATCTTGCGTGGCTCCCTTCCAGATGAGCCAGAGAAAGTACAAAAACTCCAAACAATGGCTGCTTTTATCGGCACATTAACTGCCCTCACACGCATGCATTCCCTGCCCTGTATTCTGATGTTTTACCTGTTTACTATTAGAGGCAGCTGTGAGGCCAACGATGAATACCGGCTGTATAGTAGGTTGCAGGAGGAGTGGGAGAGCAAGGAGTAAGGATAAGTGAAAGGAAAGGAGAAAGGGAGCTGAAGCCGAAAACAGCTGACTGAACATGACCTCCTGGCAGTTTGGGTGAGTTTTATTTAAGAGGCAAGAAGAAGATACTAGACTACACTCCCTGATGCTTTGACAGAGCTGTGTGTTTGTAAAACTCGTGCTTTCCACTGGTTCCTACATGCCTCTGCATTCATACTATCCATACAATCTCACACACGCACAGGGAGTTTGCATGCAACACGACCACACCGTGTGAGACAGATCAACAGAGAGAAGATGAGGGTGGTCCTCTGAAACCGTCACTGTCTTTCTTCGGAAACTTAATCCTGTGGAGACACTATGAATGCTATAATTAACTTGCTTGGGGCCATTTGAAGACAACAAAATTACACTAAATTCAATAGCAAACTGATACGACTGAAGTGGGGTAATGGGCATGTTCACATCAAACCACAGTGTATTATGTATCCTAGTAAAAGGTGTAGAACCTAATTACCTTTGTACTACACAATGGCAGTGCTGAAGTATCTGTGCCTGTGCAGGTCTCTATAGACTTATGTATCAGATTTCGACACGGTTTGCCATTCAAACCGCCTGAGGCTAAAAGTCATTATTTTGTTTTTCATTGTAGAACTAAAATAAAAAAGGTCACAATGTGTGACACAGAAGAAGCACCAGTGAAGTGTCATCAGTGGGCTTCAGCGTTACATTCAATATTCTGAGACTTCACCTTTACATTATTAAATTTGACTGTATATTTACTATTCTATAACGAACTAATTAGAGCCCAACCAATATATTGTTGTTTACTGTCTGTTTGCAGGTATTATCCACTGATTTTCGCCCATCGCAGATATAAGAAATGACAAAAGAGTGAATTAAATGAATTCAAATCAAGATTGGTATTGGAATATATGGTCTTTGATACACACCAATATTTTTTAAATATTATTTATTTTTTAAATTTATTATTATCAGCATCTGCCCCAAAAATCCCATAACAGTCAGGCTCTTGCAGAAGCAAAAGTCTGTTTATACTGTATGTACTGTATAAGATAAGGAATGTATGTGTGAATATGGTGCAATGCAGCAGGACTATGTAAATTTACATGGTATCAGTGAATTTTTCATAAGGAATTTTCATCATTGACATAAAGACAGAGGTGGAACTGAGTTAAGCCACGAGTGAGTCTCACATCTTTGCACTTGGTCCCAAGGCAAGACAGACAAGTTCCAAGTCCTAAACTTTGACTTCTCAGTCCTGAACAAGTCATGATGCAGTCTTCATCACGTGTAATTCCATATTAACGACAGAACCTTGACTTGAACTTGTTCTTCGCGTAACTTCAAATGTTGAAGTAAGTTTGAAGTTATTGTGCCTCTGTCTGTAATTTTCCACCTGTCCTGCACATTTTGCAGTTAGATGCTGTTAGATCAGTTTAAACAAAGTGGATCAGGGAATTAAGCGCCGACTTGCTGGGAATGAATAGGACTCACTGAAGTTAATTTAGGAAATGAAAAAAAAAAAGATTTATATGGTACATTTTTAAATCTCTGGGCTTGGGGGAGGGTATTAAATATTTTCAAGTCACAAGGCTTAAGTGCAAGTGAATTCACAAGTCAATGCTTTAAAAGTCTATGTCGAGTTGCAAGTCTAAGTCTGATTTTGTCAAGTCCAATCTAAAGTCATCAAATTTGTGACCTGAGTTCAAGTTATGTGGCTCAAGTTCACACCTCTGCATGAAGAATAACAAATATTCCAGGTTTACCTCAATGAGAGTAAGGGCACCTTGTTTTTCCATTCGTGTTTTTCACTCTCACCTCAAAGATATGTGTCATCAGGTTGTTTAGTCATGTCTATCAAGTGTGTATGAGAGCCAAGCTGAGGCTTGGTGAACCACATTTTCCTGTAAATACCTGCATGGTCACCATTCGAACTCTGGGCTAATGTGGTTCCTCAACATAGCAGCGCTGCTCAGGGTGCAGATAGCATCTTCATGCAGGCGACTGTCTGATGGTGTAAATACAGCCCAAACAACTACCAATAAGGGGGGGTATTATGTCTACAGAAGCCTGTCACAACTGCAAAGCTCTTTATTTTTCTAACATCCGTGAGGTGAAAGAGTGTGAGCAGGAGAGGGAGAATTATAAACAAATTAAAACTGTGAGACAAGAGGAGAAAGAGAGCGAAAAAGAGACAGCGGTGCTGAAGGAGGCTTTGGCCGATGTGCTCGCTTTGAAACCCCAAATCGCAGAGAGACTGCCAGACAGGGGGAGAGAGCACAGACAATTAATGCCAACACTAACATGGGTAATGGCTCCAAAATGGAGTTCACACAAGCCCGCTGCTAGGCAGAAGCAGCCAAGAAAACAGTCAGCCTAAATCAGGCAGACCTGAATGGCAACACAGTGGAGGAAGCAAATTCCTGCTTCAGTCAATAGGCCCTGCACGACCCGGCAGCCGCTGAGAGGGCAGCAAAAGGCAGGAAGGCTCCACACTGATGAATGTCTCTAGTCTCAGCTCAGCTCAGCTTAGCGGAGAAATAGTATAGAGGAACTGCTGGACAATGATATGAAACTGAAAGGAAATGTGAGGGGTGTGGTGGAGTGCGTATGACTTACTATGAGTGAGCATATCAAGACCTGGAAAGCTTGTTTTACTACTGATGAACTTAATCTTCAAATGACCCACTGATGTATATATCAGTTGGCCAATAATATCAGCCAATATTGGGTCATTGCAGATATATCGTTATCGGCATATGAATCACTAATACACAAATTAAAATGGTTTTTAAGCCTGGAAAAATGCTTTGACAGGTGATCTAAAATGGTGTAATTACGTAGTTTGCGGCTCTTTGTTTAATAACTCATTGTTAAAGAGTAACTTGACCCCTAAACCACATTTTTTTCAGTTGAAAATCGGGGCTAAGAAGTATTTAGTAGTGTTTTTGATTGATTTAGGTCTTAATCTTGATATTTTAGCACAAATTAACTGACTTTTCCTTATTCCTTACAATTGTGTGTAGTGACTGCCATCTACTGGTTGAAAGGCTGCTATTGCAAGGCAATTTTTTAATGCATTTTAGTTGGTTGATAAGGTGAAATGTGATGTAACCAGTGCCATGATGTTGTCTTCGGCCTGAGACCAGTTGCC
>JAQLOL010000007.1:16494750-16508789 GCA_029783665.1 Naso thynnoides | reverse complement strand
ATACTTATTTCAAAGACAACTATATCTGTACCGCCCCCCCACCCCCCCGCAACTGACTGTTTCACACAGTATTTAAAGTTGGTCAGTTACTTCAGTCAGTATACTTACAGTTCACTCCCTCTATTTTTTCATTATTATGAATCTGGGTTAAGGCATCAATCAGAAGGAACTTTTCACAGGCAAACAAAAAAAACAACATTTGCTGTTTCTCTCTTCTTCCTGTCTGTGCTAACTTAAGCTAAACATCTGCTGGCTGGAACTTCAAAGTAATCCTACACACATGTGAAGGAGTATCAATCTTCTCACTTCACCCTCAGCAAGAAACCGAAAAACTTATCTCCCAAAATTTGAAACTATTCCTCTATCACACTGCATTACTCATACAGATGTCACATGCAAAAAAAAAAAGTGACAGAGGAGAGTAAGAGAGTTTTTTCCCACCATTAACAGTTGAAATGCAAAAAGTGTATTAAAAAAAAACTCTCATGACTTTTAAGTGTACCAATTTCCCCAACTACAAAAACACTCACTTCAACGTCAAACACACGTTATTTTGGGTCTCAGCATTAGACTGAAAGAAGTGGTACAGAAGTGGTTACCAACCCGAGCCCCAGCTTTAAGGGATTCAAAAGCAAAGAAAAAATATCTAGTTACACAAAATTATGTCTGTACTTTAAGGTTCATTTTTGATGAAAGAATTTCACAAGAAAAGGTTTGACGGAACTCCAGATAAAATATCAATATTTTAGCTGAATCACTCTATCACAGTTGTTTTTGTTAGCTTTTTTATTTTTCTTTTTAAAGATATTCTGGGGGGCTTTTGTGCCTTTATTTGACAGGACAGCTAAAGAGTGGACAGGAAACTGGAGACGGAGAAGGAATGACACGCAGCAAAGGGCCACAATGGGGAATCGAATCCAAAGCCACTGAAGTGAGGACACAGCCTCCGTATACAGGATGCCCGCTGTACCGACTGAGCTATTGGGCGCCCCTTTGTTAGCATTTTCTGGTAGAAAATATTCCATTAAGTTTTTATTAGTTGTTTAGTCAATGTTTAAGTAAATATGCCAAACATTTTTTCAGCTCCAGCCTCTCAAATATGAGGATCTTTTTCTATTTTACATTACAGTAAGCAGAATTTCTTTGAGTTTTTAGACTGTTGGTGACCCGTGTGATGTTTACTTTTTTCAACTTCATGATGTTTTATCGACCAGACAAAAATCAATTATTTGAGAAAATAATGAGCAGATTAAAGCTGAGTTAGGCAGTTTATTTTTGGAGTCATTGGGGGAAAAAAATCCATCATAACCTTCCAGCATATTATAATTCAGGTGGTCTGAATTAACACTAAACGTCTGCACCTCTCCTTGGTTCTGTTTTCAGGCTTTAGAAAATGACGGCCATGACAGATACTTTTCGGCAAAGGTAGGACAAAGTCATTGTTTTGCACGTCATGAGTAAGTGTCAAGTCTTTGCTCTCGAGTCCAGAGTCAAGTCCCAAGTAAAGACAGGCAAGTCTCTGAAGTGTTAAATTTTGAATTCTGAGTCCTAATCAAGACATTAGCACTCCTCTTATCTCTTGTATTTTACACAAATCATGAATGCTTTGCAAAATTTTTAATTACTTCTTGAAATAACATTAAGACAACAAGACAAGAAAACAACGTAACTTGCTTCTGTGTGGTTTGTTCTTTAAGTTGATTTGATGCAGTTGGATGCTTCAAACAAAGAGAGTGAAAAGTGTAAACATTACTCGATTCAGGACATGAAGGGAAATTTATTGATTCATGGCATCCTTTTTAAATAAAATACATTTTGATCTCAAGTGTTTTTAAGTCAAAAGGCTCAAGTCGAAATGAAGTCACTTGGAGTCATTGGTGTTAAAGTCCAAGTCCAGTTGTAGGTCTTTTTTAATGCTGTTGAGTCTAAAGTCACCAAATTTGTGAC
Organism: Naso thynnoides; assembly: GCA_029783665.1. Taxonomy (NCBI): domain Eukaryota; kingdom Metazoa; phylum Chordata; class Actinopteri; order Acanthuriformes; family Acanthuridae; genus Naso; species Naso thynnoides. Next base: position 16,506,842 of record JAQLOL010000007.1, on the reverse strand, counting down.
TCAAGTCTGATTCAAGTCCAAGTCATCTGACTCGAGTTCACATATCTGCTTTTCAGCCAATCACGGGTCATTTCAGAGAGCATATGTCCCTATTGGCTGCTCTATGCTGAAAGGTGATGTCGCTATGGGCTGACTGGCTGTTGAAATAAGTGATGTGCCTTATGTTCTGAAACTGGCCTCTGGCGACTTGCTTGAGTTGCAGGCGACACTGTCAGCCGGCTTGAGTCGAGCTGAGATGGACCAGTTTACACCGCTGCAACTTTCCCTGCAACCATTTCATCTTGTCGTGAATCTCTGGTGCAAACTGGCCTTAAAATAGACAGCAACAACAAAGGACATAAAACATGAACCGAAGCAAAAACAGGGAGGGAAAGGTCGAGCGAAGTTGCTTCCTCAGGAGTTTCATGCTACAGCTAGCTTGATTTGCCAACATTGCCTACCTCAGCTTTAATTGATAATGAAAATAAGGAGTTGTCCTACTTTCATATCTTTAGATTTTTTAAAAATCCTTCAAATTTGCGGGTTAAATTGAGGGCATAACCTGTGCTGAGGTGTCACCACTTCATGAGAACCTCAACATGCAGAAGCACTCACATTGCTGACCAGGTAGATGCCTCTCCCTCTTGAAGATGCTACTGGTTTAATGATCCAGGGGCCCTTGTCCTTGGCAAAGCAATCTGAGATTGAGGCAAGAACAGATTAAGACAAAAAAAAAAGAAAGAAAAAATGTCTAATGTATAGGTTTAGAATGATTGTTAACATATTTAATAAAAACAAGGCTCAGGCGTCTTACTGCAGAATTCCTGGTACTCAGAGGGAAGCACAAAAGTCTGAGGAACAATGTGGAAGTTTTTGAAGCCATGAGTCTGCTGCATTCGCTGGATGTTTTTATACAGGCGGTCTTTGCGCGTCAATTCATATGACCTGGATATGAGCAAAGCATCCAGTTTTAAAACCACTCTAAAGCTTTGACACTGACAGAGCGAAAATAAATGCACACATAGCAGCAATAGATCGCCCTCTGCCTGACAGCGTGATTCATTTCATCTTTCAGAGAGGCGCCAGTCCAAACTAAGCGCTTTGCAGGGGAAGCCAACAAACACATTGGCTGATCTGACGGGCTCAGAACAGCTCGCTGGTGATATTTATAACACAGAAAATGGTGGCAATGCACTCACACATTTGAGCACTCTGTTATACCTGGGAAAGTGGTTGACCTTCTGGAAGTCTTGAAGGCTGCGTAGTATGTAAGGCTTGAGGTGAGATCCTGTCCACATGAGGTTAAAGTCATTACTGTTTGGGTGAACCTGAAAAACAGACAGAATGATTGACATCAATTTACAAGCTGGATCAAAATAAATAGATTCAGCACACGCAGAGAAAATGATCTTCACAAAGGGATCATAAAACAAAGAACAAAACCAAGTATAGTCTTAGCTGCTCTATGCTCTGTGGAGTTTCCAGTCACCAACAGCACCATTATGCTCTGATGTCCATCACATATGACAGCTCGGTTGAATTAAATCTAAGAAACAGATCAGACACTCGACCGCTAACACGGAGAAATACCGTCTGCTCTTTAGAAATTATCTCAAACAGGAAGGCCAACTCGTAGATTTTCATCACCCATATATTATTTTATCAGTTTTGTTTTGTTTTATTCCAACAATTCGTTAGGAGGCCGGGTTCACATGGCCGCTCGGTGTCGAGGGGGGAGCCAGATGTTTGTAATAAAGCCTTATTAAAGTTTGGCTCTGTCGCCGCTGTGGTAGACACTCGTCTGCCTTTGATGATGGGTTAGCGGGAGTCAAGAAGCATTGAAATGAAATAAAAAGGGAATTAATTGTAACTGCTTGGAAAGAGCAATAGCAGGGATTGTGTGCCCTCGTGAAACAGGATTAATGCTCTTGAGGTCATTTGGTTTTTTTTCCATGGGTGCATTCCCGGGCTTCAACATCGGCATTATCAGTCAAAGGAAATTAAAACAGCCCTACTGTCCCTCATGCTACACAGGAGAGAAGTATACGAATGGCTCATGCAGCTAAAACACAAAGCATTTTTTATACGATTTAGGCCAATCCAATCACATCAAATTTGCACGATTTAGTGGAAAACATTACCTCATGGAATCCGTGATTGGTGAGGATTCCTCGTACCAGGCGGCTCTCTGTGCGTACAATTTTGAAGGCCATATGATATCGTACTATGGAGATGAAAAACACAAGACAACAAAATATTATTTTGTTATTTTCTAACCAAAGGCTTCAGATTTTAATTCTAACATTATAACTTTTCTCATAGTCATTTTGTATCTTTAACAGATTGTAGTTTACCTGCAGTGGAGCAGAGATCGTCATCTTTTGAAACAACAGCTTCAGGGAAAAACAGGAGAACTGGGATGGTCTTGCTGAGGCCACTCCAGGCAATGCAGGGATGGTCTCTAACGGACAAGCAATAAGATGACACACAGTCACACTTGGAGGTAAATCTTCTAAATGTTCTCAAAGTATTCCTGGAGAAATAAACACTTTAAACAGAGTGAAATTTCCCAGGAACAATATCAGAGAGATGCACTACTGCAAAATCAGCCTGCATGGGTGGTTTACCTAATGCTGAGGGAATGTATCCTGACAAGGTGTTTGTTTCAGTCAGGCAGATACAGACAGAACCACACACAGTTTCAGGAGGTGCTGAGCAATAACAAACCCGCACACCGACTGTATTAACAAACACCCTCGTAAAACTACAGACTCTCCGATAGTACCAGACACAGCTTGCTTATCAGGGGCTAAAAATAAGATAAGGTAGCATAAAGATGGAGTACAACTCAATCAGGCATGAACGGTCTTGATAAGGAGGAGAGGCATGTAAACAATTGCTGCCCCCCAGCTCAAGTATCCAAGTATGGCAGACAATACGGCAGATATCTTTTCCGCTGCGGTGGCCTTGTTGCACGCCCTTTAACAAAGTATTTTGATCATATCTATCTGTTGTTTGTTGACATAAACCACCATCAAGACTGTTGAGATATCTTACACACAAGATGCCAAAGTTCTTACACAAAATGAAAAGCTGTTGCCATCATGGTAGTATTTTTAGTAAAGTATGACCATTTAAGTTGTAAATACTTGGTTATATATGCAAATGCTTTACTTATTTTACTATTAGGATGTATGAACAGAATTGTAAAGGTTACTTTGGAAATGTAATAGGTTACAGATTACTAGTTACCCTCTTTGAAATGTAATAAGTATTGTAACTATTTCAATTACTTTACAAAGTAATTTAACCTATTATATTTGATTACTTTCGGATTACTTTTCTAAATTTCTAACGAACGTTTTCAACTGTTAGCCATTTTCAAATGTTTAAACCGGGCAGTGGCAGACACGCGGCGCTGCAAATTCAAACAAGAGACCCAATCAAAAACATCAGAATAGCATCAAGCTTTGCAAAGTCTTTGACTGGACATGGCAAAAGAAGACATCGTGCACATCAAAACATGCAAAGCAACAATATGAGTATATTCAACATACAGCCTGAGCTTTTTACAGAAAATATTCTGACGTAACCCCCTTTGCCATAATTAATATTTTCAAAAGTAACTGTAATTTAACTACACATTCTGTTTTATTAACTGTAACTGATTGCAATTAAACTTATTTTGTAATTAAATTACATAATTTTGTTACATGTGACTAGTTACTCCCCAACACTAGTAAAGAAAACCAAAGCTCAGTACTTCACAAGCATCACTTGACTAGAATGGCCTTTTGACTGATGCAATGACAGACAATAGTGCCAGAACCCTGAATCCATGAATGTCTGGTGAGCCTGTATAAAATATACATGCTAATATATGACTAGTTATAGTAACACTATGAAACATTGTAACTAACCCATATCTATCAAATACATTAAAAAGCTGATTTTTTTAAGCCTCTAGATAAGTCTTAAGTGCTGCTTTCTGTTGGTATCCATGTATGATTCATACTTAAAATGTGAAGCACATGAACATACAGATGGTCTTCATGGTGCTATGTCCCTCCAGTATTTGCCTGTATTGCTTCACTATGTAGTCCATTGCATTTTTTTAAGGTCGTCAGCAGCAGCATTGGTTACCTGGGGATTTGAACCTTATTACTAAGCAGTCCAAACTAATTCAGGAGTTGCAAATATAGTCAAAATCCAGTGGCACAGTTGCTCTCAGTATGATATAAGTAAGTTAGGTCTCTCAGTAAGGTATATGGCTTAAGAGGGAATTAGCTGGGAGAGGCCAGTAACATAGCACAACTGTTGCAGCTATGATCTCAAGCTGGGTGCCCTTCTACTTCTGTCAAGTACACCTTCATCAATCATGCAAAAGGAAAGCTAGCTGGAGGCTAAATGTATCTTGGTATAAATGATTAAATAGGAGTCAGGAAATATTCTGTAATCCTGCATAGATTACGTTACGCGTTCAAAAAACTACAGCAAGTTGCAAAGACGAAGAACTTGGCACAGCAGAAATGATCTTACAGTGCTTAGTTTTGGTCTGTGCGGTGCTGAATTAACACTGTGAAGGGAAAATCTCCAGGAGGATCAGGAGGCTAAGAACCTAACCAACACTGAAGGAGACCTGCGTAATTCAGCCACAGACAAAGATTAAAACCGCCCAACTGCAATAAAAGCAATGCAGTGGTATCAAGGGATGAGCAGCAAAAGAAAATACTCCCACAAACGTGTACCTAACAAAAAAGGAAACATTTAGAAACGGCATTTAAAAATTTTGTACAATGTAAAGCACAAGAACGACCTTATAGCACTTTGAGATTTGTTCCAAATGTAACGTGTATTACAAATAAAATTTATTATTATTATTATTATTATAGATGAGAATAAAATAGAAAAAATCATTATTGTCCACCAGGGTGGAAAATTGTCTTTGGCTCACCAACACGCAAGACAGACCGATGAAATACAGACGCCATGCAGACACACAGTATTATTATACACTCTGATTTGGCGTGCTCTAATGTAGATGTTTTTGCAGACCTGTTTCCAAAGGCTAATCAACACTGAGGTAACTCTGGGTATATTTTGCAATTGGATTTTTTCCCCTTAAAGGATTTTTTAAGGGGGTTTTCATTATCCATTACCCAGGGGGTCCGGGGATCGACTGTGTCATATGGTTTACAGAGTGTAAAGCCCCTTGAGAGGCTCAGAGATGAGCTCAGAGGTATGACTTATTTACCTAAAAGATTAGAGAACAATGATTATATACCAATATGAGCACAGGATGAGGGAATTTAAGCCTACCTTAAGCTTTGACAAATCGTTTCTGATGTTCGGAATGATTCATAGACTGCACGTGCCTCTGGTTCTGTGGACTGCACAACCTTCTGGATCAACAGACTACACATCTGACCCATAGACTGTGCTCCTGGACTCATGGACTTCACCTCCTTCTGGATCTATAGACTCTCATATATCTTATAATTCAAAATGTAGCAGCTACATTGTGATTTGTTTTGCTGTACATGTGACATCTATTGCACGTCCGTCCTAGGGAGAGGGATCCCTCCTCTGTGGTTCTCTTGCAGGTTTCTTATTTTTCCCTAATTCTTCCCATCGATTTGGGTTTTTTTTAAGTTTTTCCTCATCTGGTGAGAGGGTCTAAGGACAGAGGATGTCACAGATGTGCAGCTCCTGAAGCCCTCTGGGACAAATTGCAATTTGTAATTTTTTTTTGGCTATACAAAAATAAATTGGATTGATTGATTGATGTTGAATGCGGTAGACCACAGTCACTGTTGTGTGAGTTAACATAAGACAGTTTTCTGAACAACTGTAAACTTGTTGTACAGACAGTTACTTACTCTTGCTCGTCCTCTGAGGAGGATTCAGAGTCCTCTTTATCCCGGATCACAGCTGGCATCTTCACAGTAAGAGGGGACGAGCTGCCCGGTGAGATCTTCCTGGGATCAAGTGTCTCGGTTTTACCATGGCACCACCTCCAAGTGCACAAACAGCAGTCACTGAATAGCTCAACTCAACTCAGATCAACTGCGGTCTACACATACAAAATAAAAGCGTTCACGTTATAGCGGTACTACAGTAAAAACCACCTTATTGGCGCTCGGTAACTTTACGAAGAATGTAACGTTCATAACGTTGCATTCAGGTGGTTCACATTTAGCACAGTTAGCCAAGAGCACGACCAGCTGCTTTGTATCTGTGTGGTAAATTACCGAAATTAACGATATTTTCTGGACCGTTGGACTGGACAGAAGACGATAATACCAAACCAAGACAGACAGACAGACAAAAAAACGTTTAAGTTAGCTAAATAAGACTTAACGTTAGGTAACTGATATGTTACTTATGATAAGGGGAGCTAATGAGATGAATTTTGCGTAGTCTGAGACCGGTTAAGTAGATATTTCATATTAACATACTAACACACACTAACGTCCACTTGCCTTTATGTCTGGGAGCCTGCTAACAGCTTGCTAGCTAGCTGCTATGACCAGCAGCTAGTTGACAATCGCGGTTAATCTTCCTGGTAACTACAACAACTGAGTAGCAACAGACCAGAGAGCATGCGCACTTGGTGGTAGTATTTATTCCTCTGTCTGACCAAATTTCCCACAGTATCCATCATTTAGTAATTTCGCGCAAGGGATGTGTCAAACAGCAGAATGCTCTCGCTCTAAAACAATAAGCGATAAACTTAGTCAGGTTCTTGAAAATAAATGATGCCAAAAGTTTACTGTATAATTGACAAAAATGCGTATCAGAGTTTTATATCTGTGTTTTATCGCTTGCTTCGTACGTTGAAAGAAAGATAATTAAAGTAATATTGCAATTTCAAGGTTAATCCAGTCTGCTACTACTGATGCACACGTTACTTTACCAAAATAACTACTATATGTTATAGTTAACGTCTAATAACTTAGAACTTAACGTTAAACAAAAAAATGTAGCCCACTTCCTTTACCCATGCAGATTAAACGAAGATACAGCACGCAGGGGGATCACTCTCTAAATCCACTTCTGCTCTTTGAGTAAATTAGCTCACAGGTGACCGATTTCCTTGATTTTGATTGGTTAGCGAAGATGGTGGGCGGAACCTGGACGTTCGCATGGGCCAATTATATGAATGGTACGATTGTATGGAGTCATTTCTCAGCTGAGGCATTGGTCAACCTCGCAGTCTGAGACGGACAGATTTACCATTTTGAATGTAACACCATACTCGGTTGGTTTGAGTCCCACATTTTTGTTTCGTATCCAGTTTTATTTTGTTTTCCTTCGTGGAACATGTTCACACGGTAGTTTTACAAACGCCGAAAGGTACATTTGTATTCATTTAAAAATACATATATATCAGTCTAAACTTACTCATTGTATTAACCAGTTTAATGTAACAGCAGCACTAATGTTAGCATGTTATTGCTCAATATCACTGCTAGCTGATAGTCTCCCTTTGATGCGTTTGTCAGCTAATACAGGCTACAGCAGACATTTTTAATTTTGTGTGTAAAAGAACGAGCCGGCTCCACCTGCATTGTTTGAAGTTGGTCGTCCTGCAGTGCACAGACGTGACTTTTCCCCTCTGACAGGTGCGTCCGGCAGACAGTAACGATGAGTCGCTTTCTGAACGTCCTGCGGAGCTGGTTGGTGATGGTGTCCGTCATTGCGGTGGGAAACACGGTGCAGAGTTTCAGAGACCACAGCTTCTTGTCAGAAAAGCTCTACACCGGCACGCCAGAGTTTGGTGAGCCACCTAACTTATCGACATCACAACCTGACAATATTAAAAACCGTGTCACCGCATTTTTCACTCAACCAGGCTTGATGTTGGTGCTGCCATGACTGATATGACACCTCAAAAATACAATTTAGTTTATAAAAAGCATTGATAAATAAGTGTGTGTGGACTTTGTTTTTCAGCTGTAATGCAACAGTTAAGCTTTATAGAGCTAGAGCCACCAAAACGCAACTGTATTACTTCATGTTTAGTTAAACAATCATTCACAACTGTTAGCAGTCATACATATTAAACCATACTGATGCTAAAACCAGTATTTATAATATGCATGATATAAATAAGACATATGTAGGGCTGGGCAATAAATCAATATTGTATCATATCGTGATATGAAACAAGATATAGTGACAGATTTTGGATATGGTTGTATCGTGATATGGTGGGAGTGTCGTCTTTTTCTGCTAGAAAAGGCTTCATTATAGTTAAGTGATGTGATTTTCTGAACTTACCAGACTGTTCTTGTTCTTTTATTTACCTTTACTCACTTATCCACATTACTGATGATTATTTATCAATAAATGTCACTGGGTCAATGTTTTGTGAAATAACCAATAGTGATCCGTCAATACTTTCAGTAGTGAGGTATTTGGACAAAAATATTGTGATACTAATATTTTATCACTTTAGCTGCTCCAGCCACTTAGAGTGCACAACAAGTCGTCAGTCACAACCTACATGATCAATAATTATTGATATTAACCGGTATAAAACTTCACTGTTGTGATAGGTTTTTCAGCTGTATCGCCCAGGTCTAGATATATGTCAACAAAATAATCACCAGAGGGGCTATGGTATGATATTACCATAATACTTAAGTCACGATACAGTATCATCAGGATATTGCAATATATTGGGTATTGCAGTATCATGTATTTTGATTTTTTTTTTTTCACTTTTTTGATTTGCAAATCATTTTTCCAGAGTAAAACCTTTTCAGCATCATCCGTCTCATCTAATATGATAAAGTTTTTAGTTTATTCGTCTCACTTCAGAGATTTTTTTATTACATTTTTCATTACCTCACCAGTGAGCGCTTAGCACCATCTAGTGGACTGAAAAATGAACAGATTTTTCCATTATACAAAAAGATGAGTTTGTATTTGTATTATTTATTAAGAATTATGTAATAAAATATTGATACGTGATGTCTACAAATTCATACAATATCGTCGGGCAAAATATCGCGATTTTACAATTTATCAATTTTTTTCCCCACCTTTACCTGCAAAGGTCACTCACAGTCTTTCTGAATGACCCCAAACAAAACATCTTAAATGCATCAGTATGACAATTTTTTATAACTTACCAGCTCACGTATGTATGTATTTATATACTGGCAGGAATAGTGTTAGTGACAAGGTAATATTGGACTCAGTTATTTACCCAGCTGATTTGTCAATGAGGTTCTTATCAGATTTTTGTAAATAAATGAGTTTAGGCAGATTCTCCCACTTCAGGTTTTGATCTTAAAACACAAAAGATAAACAGATTGCAATATCAATTTCCCCTCATTTTTTAAACTCTTGCATTCCTGATTTTCCATGTCTTTGTGTTTCCTTAGTGAACGGCCTCCAAGCTCGAACATTTGGTATTTGGACGTTGCTTTCGTCGATCATTCGCTGCGCCTGTGCCATTGATATTCAGAACAGAACGTAAGACGACTCCTCATCCCCTGCCCCTCGTTTGAGTCCACACTCATTATATGTTCTCATTGTATGTCATACTGGCTCCTCCAGGCTTTATCACATCACCTTGTGGACATTTGTGCTGGCGTTGGGACACTTTCTGTCTGAAGCTTTCATCTACAAAACTGCACCTCTGACCATCGGGGTCATGGCACCGCTCATTGTGGCAAGTGAGTGTGGACGACTATTGAGGAGTGATGGGAAATGTCTTCACTATCCTAACGGCATCCTCATGTGTTTTTCTAGGTGTCTCTGTCATAGCAATGCTGATTGGATTCCAGTGTTTTCCAGAGTCACAAGAGGAAGTCGGAGCGCGACAGAAGAAGCGTAACTGAGAACCCACGTCAGCAGTGACCACCAGTGTGCTGTTTTATGCCTCGAAGAACATCAGAGAGAGTAGATTTAAATAATTTTCTATGGTAATAATTCCTATAAAATATATCAGTTTCTATCAGGGCTGTATTTAATATTTTTAAATTGAATTAGAGATGAAACATATCTGCACTGAATGACACTCATTAATGGAGTTTCATTTGTTTGTTTTTAAACTTCCTGAATTGTGATCTTAACTGTGTTGTGTTACGTGAAATTATTACAGAATCCAGTGTAGATTTCTTTCAAAAATATGGATTGTCTTATTTCACCAGACCACCAGTTCTTAAACTTTCTGATTTACCTTCAAACTCAGATGACTATACTGTATAAAACTGTGCTCTCCATTGCAAAGTATCATAAATGTATAAGAAACTATTCTCAATGTTTCTTCTGTGCTGTGAAAAGTTTGAATGCTTTTTGAATTTATTATAGCACAGTTATTGTGCTATAATATTAATAATTTTGATTTTGAGCTTTGATTTTTTTTTATGTTGAAGTAATGAGCTAATGTGTTTCTATAAACTACAAATGAAAAGAACATTGTGGCATGTCTTGTTTTTATTGCAGTATTTTTGATAGCAGGTGCTGTTCAGATCTCATATTAGAATTCAAGTGAGAGCTTTTCAACATCCGTTATGACTGTTTCCTGTCTTATTTATTTATGGATTTTATCTGGTTTAGCAGAAAACATCATTTCACTATGCGATGTGAGTTTTTAAGATACAAACTAATATATTCTACATCCACTGACAGTCTCATCCAATCAGATAGAAGACAAAACTTAAGTCTCTTTAATTTTTACTTCAGTGTAATAGGCAACACTACACCATTAAGAATTAATTTACAGAATACAAAATGTAAAAGGACTCTAGGTGTGTAGAAATGTTTTCAAAGCACCATAAATAGTCCCACAAATGTCTGTGCAAGAAAAACGAGCACCTCTCCAAGTCACAGATTGATTACAAAATCGCAAAATCACCAGACAACTAGCCAGAAATACATAAAGTTTAACATTAACATCGGACTATCAACATTGGTTACACAGCGTGAACTACATTTCTCAGAAATATTTAAGTTAAGAGCACTACACATAAAAACTCTTGTGCAAAATGATGACTGCAGTACATCGATTCCCCTCCTTCCATTGTGTTGAGCTCTGTGCTGGTCTCAAATCATCAAAAGTCATATGTTACAGTAAACTAAGGAAAAAACTGACCTCCCAAAGTGTACTCTGATGCACAGCATCAATCATGTCTATAATCAGCAGTATTCAGAGGAAACACTTCCATGTGATCCTGAATGGCAGGCAGAGATGAACGACTGCCATGACAGGAAAACACGTCACAGTCTGCCTGTCACAGGCTTATTCTAAAAACAGATGCTCAAAATACCTTCAGCCATGTAAAGACTGAGTCCAGTTACACACAATATTGATCCAGGAAATTTAAATATTGCTAATTCGATGCATAGAAAAAAACAGTGATCAGAGAGGGACGGAAAACATTTAGGAAAGATTTCAGTTAAAGAGTGGATTAATGTTGGAGTGTTGCTTTGCACTGACAGACGTGTAAAATCCTTACAGTTGATAAAATCGATGTTTGCTTTCTAGGGCATTGTAAACCATCAAGGTTCCAAGTGCGTTTATCTTGTGCATGATTGACTTGTGCTTCCTTTGGGTCTCTGTGTTGCAGATTGTTGGCATCCAATACAGTACATCATATGAAAAGCAGGTTCGCTGGTTGTGACTCCAATCATAAAGGCTCACAGAGGGCTGCTCAGTGTAATTCAGTCTGTGTGATCACACTTCACAGCAGCTTTTCCCCTCCGAGTTCATGTGTGCATGTTTCTGCATGTTGTCGTGTCAGTGTTTCCGTTTTTATCCGTGTACGGTGTCATTGTCTTATAACTTTCTCTCCTTAAGGATTTCAGGTGGAGCGACGCCTCCTTCCAGATCAGCTGTTATTTTCTGCAAAGGATGAATACAGACGACATTTACAATTACATCATCCAGTGAATGAGTAGTTTTTTCGAATGAAGACACTATTTCTTAACTCAGTACATCATTCAGAAAGACAACATGACATTTATGGTCCAGTGTGTAAGATTTAGGAGGATGAAATGTAATATTCAGAAGTGTGTTTTAATTCATGCATAACCACTTTATTAATAAGAACTGGGGTTGTTTTTTTTAATTTTGTTTGTTTTTGTTTTTTCTTTTT
>JAQLOL010000007.1:16464255-16494650 GCA_029783665.1 Naso thynnoides | reverse complement strand
TGTGTGTGTGAGTGTGTTGGGGGGGGGGGTATATCTTCTGTTAAAACTTCAGCCTCAGAGAGAGTGTGCCCCTACCTTAGCAGGTGTAAGTTTTGCTTTAAGAGAGCTTGTGGGTTTATGTCAAGACAGTCGTTGCCAGGGGCTGTTGGACGCTGTTGCCCCATAGTCCTGCACCGATGACACGGAGCCTGTAGGCTGGAATGACAGCTGGGGTGTCACACCTCTGGGTGGCCCAAAGGGGCAACGCCTCTTCCACATCAAACCAGACCAAACCACCACCACCACCACCACCTGATTCCCCTCACCAAATTATTCCTGCTACCGGTGGTCTATGCCTGCGACCAGACTTACACAAATGAGGCTAAATATGATGTAACTTTAATAATAATACATCATGAATATTTGTATTACATTATTTATAGAATAATGTCATATTATTTAAATTTTAAAAGGGATATTTATATTTAGGATATTTATCTGTGCCGATAATTGCAAATTAAAATAATACTAATGGCTATTTATCGTTATTTGCCTCAGAGGTGATAATATACAGCCAAATTACTTGTATAGACTTTCGAGTGCAGCATCTAGAAAAATTCCGACGCAGTTCATGGTGATATGCACCTTTAAAGTCAGTTTGTAACTTGCCAAAAAACCCAGAGAAGAAACAAAACTGTGAGGAGACACTGTAGTCACACTCATGATGTCATGTTGCACAGGTGAGCATTGACTAAAGGATATGAACTTCTTTTTTAACTACAAAAATGTGACACTATCAGTCATCTTATCACTATCAGCCATTAGAGGCTGGTACTTATCTGTTATGAGTATCTGCTTAAAAACAGCTAACTTTCAGTTGTATGCCTGTATTTTTTACGTGACTGCTGGTCTTCTCATTTCTAACGATAGAATTGGCTTCACTGATAAAAAAAAGGAAGTGATGGTGGTCAATTCCATGTATCTTATTTAAGTTGTGTTAATGAGCAGGATGACCAGAGCTTTGCATCGTAGCAGCGTTTGTTTTGCTAGAATTTAAATATTAGGAAGAGAGAAGAAGAGGAAAGAGAGCAAAAGCGGCCCCCAGCTTGTCTTAAAATGAGGCAACAGGTGAGCAGCAGACACGCAATAATAACAAATACGGCTTTTTATAATTACATGTAAAACCTGTTTTTACTCATTAATAGTGAATTGTGGTGTTATTACCATATTATTAAAGTGATTACAGATGTGTTTGACAGCTGTCAACCGCACCCATGTATGTGTAACAAAGCACACCATTGTTGAAGTTAAATTAAGATGTTGTCGCAGCAAAAAAAAAAGGTAAACATGCTGCTAAGGCAAGTTGAGAAGCTGTCAGACAAAGCAGATTGTGCTTTATGCAAAGAGAGGAAGTTTCCACCAGTGCAGCAGTGCAACCCCTGCATTCACTCCCATGCATGCCTGCAGCAGTGTGAGGACAGAGCATCAAGCCCAGAGCCCGAGCGGCATCTAACACATTCCTTCTGCACAGACATGTGAAGATGCCGCCTCTGACTTCATGAAGCACACACAGCTGGACTTACGCTCACTGTCTGCACCTCAGACTTTAGGTTGGCCTTCTGGCGTCGGAGGTCAGACTTGATGAAGCCTAAACATTGAGGGGAGGGAAAGGTATCACTAATGGAAGTCATGATCATGGTGGTCGTAAAATTACAGATAGATGCTGTAAAGAAACAGTAAAATGTGAAGAATATGTGTTTATTTAATAATTTACTTGAAAAAATGGTGTTTCATGACATAACCTGATGTCACTTACGTATTTTCACAAGTTTGCAAGTTTATTTCCTTTTTTTTTTCACAGAATGAGTAAATGGAACTTGTTATAAATCAATAGATGGTATTACCCAGTAGAATCTTTTAAAAACTTATAAAGTTTAACAGAATAAGAGCCTTTTTAAGATTATTAAACAAGTGCATGTCAAAAAAAAAGAAAAAAAAAGAAAGAAAAAACACTCTAATTGAAAATATGCTTTAAAGTAATAGTGACTCTTCATCCAGTCACTGGGGGGCGACCTTATCCTGTAAAAGACATGACTGTGCATGTGTAATTTAAGGATTAAAAACACCATGAACAATTTCAGCAGAACATGCCCATCCTCTAAAACACACAGTGTGTCACAGTTCACCTTGTATAATATGCAAGTGTGTCAACAACCGCAGACATGTGTTTGGCGTTCACTGTTATTTTTACAGGAGAGGTTCTCTGAGGAAACACAGAAAAGGTTCATATCTCACCTGTCATTACTGTTCCTATCAGCAGAAAGATGCACAGGAAGACGTTTCCCACTAAAGTGCCCCATCTGTCCATGATCTTCCCCTGGCTGATTGTGAAAATGATTCCAAAGATCTGAAAGGAGATTCAAACAAATCGTTTGTATTCTATCTTACGGTAAAGTAAACGTAAACTAACATTTACCGACCTGAGCTGAACAGTTGAGCAGTCCAGATGAGGTTCCCTCTGACTCTGGATAGGTGAGTTCTACTGCAAACTCAAAGCCCAGCGGCAAATATCCAGTCATGAAGAAGCTGCAGACAGAAGGTCAAATTAAAGGTTACAACAAAAATGTGGGACCTGCAGAGGCTTTTAGCGCAACAAGGAACAGAAAAACAGCTCCAGAAATGTACAAAAAGTAGGGCAATTGAAAATTGCAGTATAATACATCCTGTCTGTGTTTCAGGAGCGAAATCTTGACAAAGAAATTGCTATGGAAACCAGCTATGGGCATAATCAGCTTACCTTAAATAGCAATAACTGTAAGGAACGCGCACGTGCACTGAATCAGAACAGTGTCTGACAAAGCAACACTCATGCCAGATGAGAGAAACGCGCATAGACCCCACAAAGCTTCACCAGAAAATCTGAAGTCATTATAAGCAAAAGCTGAGACCTTTGAGACATGGTTAATCATAATAAGAATTAAAACAAGTCATCAGATACGTCACAATACATCTTTTCTTTAAACACCATAAATTCAGTCTACCTGAAAAAAAGCCTCCTAAAGGTTAAAAGTTAAAGCTTAAAGGCTGACCATGCTTCTACTTCAGAGAGATATTTTAGGCTTGTAGCTTAACAGGAACAGCTTTGTTCCAGCCGCTATTGTTTGTTTAAATAAATCTTAGCATTATTTCGCACATATTATGGAAAATGTATTTATTAGTCTTTTACACTGTGTTTCTATCCTGCTATTTTTGTGGTTTTACCTTCTGATGAGCCCTGTTTTTAGTCTCTTAACCTTGTGAATGCCTGTTGTCATGTCTTTGTCTGCATCTGTCCTCTGTCAGTGTTTTGAAAATGCTTGTCAACATGGACACCCTCCTCTATTTTTTTGTTTGTTTGTTTTTGTTTTTTGTTTTTCCTGCAGGAGAAATCTACGCACGGGTACAAATAAAGTCACCTGAACCTAAACATCCTAAATAATCTAAATAAATAACTTCAAGGTGACATCTGGTGGAATATAAGAAGTAACAGTAGGTGGGTTACAGATGATGTGACGTCACTGCGAAGAATGGGGGCAGAAAATGATTTTTGCATTGAGAAGCCATATCAAAATGCCAAAGTTTTGTGCTGTCCACGGCTGTACCGTAAAAAACACAAGAACTACTTTCATTTTCTGAAACTACTTTTGAGTTCCGAAAGTAGTGACACATAAAGGCAGGAAATTTATAAAGCTTACAGAGAAACAGCGGCAGACATGTTTAAAAACCTCTGTCTAAAGTCTGGAGGAAAGGAGTCAGACGACACTCATGTAAGTGGTGGCCAGTTCGTGAGGGATAAGGCTCCAATCATTTAGATACTTTACGTTACATATCTAGCCAAAATCTAGGGAAATACAGACCAAAGTGGCAACAGAGTTTAACTGGGTTCTACACTTCCTGCCCCTTATCTGATTTACACACATCCTCCGGACCACATGACCACAACCCACCTATAGGCCAGTTTTGGGACGACAAATTATTAAAATTAAAACAAACTGTCATCATCTGACCAATTAAAAAAGTCTTGGTTTTGAATGTTTGCTATAGTGCAGGAATTCCTTTCACCACAGAGAAAGTCTGGATGATTTAGTCTGAGCTGGTATAACAAATCTCAGATTCTAATCTTAAGCTTCTTGTGTTTATTACTCCTCTTGCAGAAAATGCTGACCCAGCCAAAGCTAGTTTTCTTGAAATAAACCAAATCAAAACTGCAACCTTCTCGGAGCATATGAACTGATCAGAAAAAAAGAAATAATGCACATGGCTTTTACATGTTAATTTGTAGCCTAACAATGTTCATTTTTTTCACACATTTCGCAGGCTGGTTGAGTGTACATTCAGGCTTTGGCTGTGATGTTTATGACCTCTGAGACCTTTTTTCTGTAATTTTACGTACCCTAAAATTCCAGCTGTGACAAACACGACCCACAGGTAACCAATGTTGAGGGTGAAGGCGTAGACCAGCATCCCGAGCAGAGAGAGGAGATACACGACCAATGTGGTTTGTCTGCGGAGAGAGGAGATGAACATGCAGTGAAAATGCAATCAAGCTTCATATGCATATACACACGACACACCCTACGCTGTGAGACTCCAAATCAACTTAGAAATTCCATGTAACCTAAATTTGACATTAATGTTTAAGAATCTGGATCTTGTGACGAGGCACATGTAGCTGCATGTAAGCTAAAGCTGTACAGAACCAAGAAGTGCATCTTTTAACAACTAGTAAAGGCCATTTGGCTACAAAGAGCTCAAAGATTTTCTGATTTTTTTTTGTTTTATTACAAATTCTGATCATTCTAAACTGAGAAAAAATTTTATGAGCGAAGGAGTTTGAGCAATGGCAACACCTGACTTCAGTGTCATGAGCACTGATTGTCATATACTTCACTCAGTCTTAACATAGACTGTACAATGCAAACATATCCAAGTTACATTTGACAGAAGACACATCATTAGGCGGAAAGAAATCCATTACAAAAATTCACCAGTACACCCAGTAAAGTTTGACTGGGACCAATGGGAACATCTAACAAAACAGCAGCTCTTCCTCTCCACGTTAAATATGCATCATTTCATGTTCTTGCATCCAATGTAAGAAACACACATTCATACACCAAAACAGGACTAATGTCTCCAGATATCCTCAGTTTCTACCAATAAAAAGTTTTTTTCTATAATAATTCTAATGAGCGATTCTTTAAAAAATGTTTTGTGTCACAGCAGGGATCTTTTTCCAGATGGATGTCTCTCTTAAAACGAAATTCCTCCCTTGATTCCTCAGCATAAACAGTATTCCTGAGTTACTGAGGACCCCTCGTGATGACCCAGGCCATCTGCACAAACAGGCTTACTCTGGTGACGCTGTCTCTCACACAACCACGCGTGAAATATTGCTGCAAAACATTTTTGTTAATATAACACTGTCCTCTGACTCTCTCCCACATAGGACAATAGGAGTGTGAGTGTCAACAACATGAATCTGGGCCTGAATGCTTTGACAGCAAAGCATCCTAACGGCATGTACGGAATCTGAGGATTTAGGATTTTTTTTCCAGCCACAATAGTTTTCATGTCTGATTACTGAGGGCAGCATACCAACATCTAACACTCAGAAAACTGCTGAAAATAAGCTATCATTTTATTGGACTAAAAAACAACAGCATCAATAATCAGATACCAACTGAACATCTTTACTTTAAGAATGAATTACTGGTATTTGTATTTTTAGTGGCACAAGTCCTGAGATGTGACCTGGGAGTAAAGCTTGCCAGTTCAGATAAACAGAGAGGGACATCAGATTTAAACCACCGTTCAGCTGAATTCTCATTCGTGCTCACATTGAACAAAGGCTTTAATTCACTTGGACATCTCCCTGTGAATGGATGATTTAAAAGACATCCATGCAAGGAGCCTGTGTTTCACAGCACAACGAACCCTGCAGCACATAAGAGTGACTGCTGACCCTGCAGACTAAAATTGAAGCACTTCTCATAGAGGTAAGGGTGAGTTTCATTAAGCTAAAGTACAACATTTGTTTACATGCCAGCAGTGAGGCTCTTGGATGGCAATGTCAGTCTAGATCCATCACTTTGGTCCCGACTGAAATATCTCACTTTGATGGATTGTCATGTAATTTCCTACAGACATTCATGGTCCTCAGAGGAGGAGTCCTGATGACTTTAATGATCCTCAATCACCACCATTGGAGATTGAGAGGTTGATATTTGAAATTTGGCATGGATGTCCCAAAAGATCAAAAGGTCAAAGTTTTAATTTGTCCAGTACTTTGGATAATGGCTGAAACTCAAGAAAAAATACATCTCTATTCTTATTCTTAGCAGTGTTTAGTGCCAGTTAGCAAATATTAGCATCCTAACAAGCAGCTAAACTAAGTGGGCTACCAAGATAAACATTACACTCACAGAGCAACAGCATACTCGCATCGTCATTATGAGCATGTTAGCATACTGCATATAGCATAGCATATAGCATTTTTTAAGAGTGCAAATGAGACAATTCCTGGCATAAATCGAAGTGCAACATGTCATATTCAGAAAAGGAGAAGTTAAATAGTCTTTGCATAAGTTAAGAAACAGATACAACTGGATAGCAGTTTATCTGCTTCAGTTCTGATTCCCTCACTCTTTTCTTCTCTCTGTCCTTACAGACACAACCACAATGTCTGTCCCTGCCCACTAATGACACCAAAGTGCTGATTATCCTGCAGGACTGTAATACCAAGTCCTATTAGCTAACCCTAGCATTTGGCTCAAAGCAGTGTCTAATTTGTGCTAGCATAGCTAACATTAAAAAAAAAAAAAAGAAAAAGTGTACAACACTAAATTCATACTTTAAGTTGTTACTATCGGTCAGAAGTTCTTCAGAGTTTTTGTAACCAAGTTTTTTTGCTGGACTGTTGGTCTGCTCATCACGCCATGCTGTTCCTTTTTCAAAATTGCAGGCATTTAAGTGATTTTGACCTAGCTAGCAAGCAAGCTATAGCTGCTAGATTTAAGGAGCAGAGGAGCTTCATGGCTTTGTGGCTGGCACAGACGGTAACAGGTCAACACTGAGTGTACTGAGTGTATATGAACTGATGAAACATTAATTTCTTCGTAATAATACACCAAACAGACATTACAAGTAATAATTTTTTTTTCATTATAATTTTGCACAGACCATTCAGAATATATTACGACCCATCAATTTTGTGCCAAACTATCTAAAGTCAGTTTAACTATATTTCTGTTTTGAACAAAGTTTGGAGAGTTTCCGATGAACTGCAGTGTACCTGATGCTGAAATGTTTCCTGTTTTATTAAATCTGTTAAGTCATCACTGCATTCCTAACTGGACCTTTGACACATTTAACGTTTGAGTCAAAAGAAGAAACAGAACCATTTGTCTAAAGTTTGTAGCAACAAGTTTAAAGAGGACAATTTTCCTGACACCAGTGATGGAAAGAAAAACTACAGGGAGAGTTTGGGGGATTTTTGGTGTCTTTCCCCTTTTATAGAAATGTCTTACTTGTAAGTTTTGGTTTTATCCAACCAAATACCACATAAGAGGGACCCCACCATGCCAGCAATGACAATAGTCAGGCCAATTCTCCCAGCATTCACCTCTTCACCCTGAAAGGAAAAAACATTTCTGGTTTTACAGACCAATATGACAGCTGTGACATTTTGTGACATTCAGTCTGTTATCTTGTCCTGAAAAGTCTGGGCCATAACAGTCTGAGTCCCAGATGCCTGTTATATGTATCAGAGTCATCTCCTCTGTAGTTTTGTCAAAAAAACAACATTAATGTCTATACATGCTGTGCCTACTGACACTGAGTAGGTGGCAGGAAAAACTGGTACAGGAAAGAATTAAATTATTAAGAACAAAGAAGGAAACAGATTAAAAAAATCTGATGGGGTTGGAATAAATTACAAAGCATGCTTTGGATCAAACACACTGGGACTTACAGGATAGTGTTCAATGATCATCCGATTCAACAGTGTGGAAACAGCATAGAAACAGCCAACGTTCAGCCCTGCAGACAAGAAAACAGAAAACTCTATTCTGAGAAGACCTGGAGGGAGAAGAAAAGGTCCAGATGGGACCTCATGCATCCCCCTAAAACCACTGAGGACAACCTCACACATCGAGTCCACAGTGGCCTTCCGACTCCAGACCTCTGTCACTACTTGACTAGCAGCATTTAAGTTAAAAGCAGAGCTCATGTCAATCAGTATCTCTGTGTTTAAAAATCTCTCCAGAAACAAAGGACCTTTAAATCCCACTAATCAGACATGTGGAGGGTAGACATTTACAGACTAACAAATTGCAGTCATTCACAAACACTGTCTTCATTAGCAAGTGACCCCTGAGCAGTGCAACACATAAACATTGTATTGGACACCACAGAAGCATGTTGCTATCTTTGTATTGCTATCTTTATATCATTTCATGTGACCTTCCTATAAATCTGCTGTGAGCTAAAAGCAGTTATTATTTTTAGTTTTAGTTTTAGAGACTATTAAAACTAACTAAAGGCATGTAAGACTTTGATGTAACGGAATAAGCTGTAACATCAGAGATTTACCTGCAACAGTTCCAAACGATGTTGTACTACTTAGTGATTAACTTGGCGATGAACAGGAAATTAATAAACAATAATTCTGGTGTTCGATAAGTTATTATTAATTATTATTAAGAAAAAAAAGCCAAACATTTGGCAGTTATGGCCTCTCAGATTTGAGGTCTATCTGCTTTTCTGCGCCTGTTTACGAATAGTATGATGTAAATATCTCAAGACTTTGGATTGTTGGTCAGACAAAACAAGTAATTTAAAGATGTCATCCTGGGCTCTCTGAACTTGATCTGGCATTTAATAGCCTAAAGGATTAAACCAATTGGTAATCCTTAAATTAACCAATATGAGCATTTACGGCCCTTGATTTTATCAGTGGGGATTCAATTGAGCTGTTAATGAAACGCCTGTTACATCTATTCTTATTTCCAAGGGACCCACCATAGCTGACCACCAGAAGCATGAAAGGCTTGTTGCGCAGCAGCCTCAAGACAGAGGCCGTGTACGAGTACTCGTTGGGGGGGATGTTTCTGGCCTGAGCCTGGGCCTGGGTGGGAGGGATCTCCGGTCTCTCCTGAAACACTGGAAAACAAACATATCAGTTGAGGAGGTTAATTTCAGAAGTAAGAGCACTATAATATGAGAGAAAACCAGTCATTTCATTAAGCTTGTTATAATACTCGGTCATAGATTCTCTGATTAGCCAGTATGGGCAATGAAGGGGGTAAAAACCCACACACATGCGGGAAGTCACATTACACAACAGCAGGCTGGGGTCGGACATTCCTCTAAAGATAAGATACACTTCCGGATATTTAATTATATTCTGTTTGACACATCTGTTGCCAATAAGCCAACAGGACATGTTAGCCAAACAAACACTAATCATTATCTGTGTTCTATTTCCCCTTCCTTTGAATTATTTTGTTAGCTCTGCATTAATGCCTTGTCTTTATTTATTTATTTTTTGGCATAACACAAGTTTGTTTGGTTATTTTTGCAGGGACAGAAACACAGTATAGCATTGTCACATAACAGACTAATGCCACATACTACACGCTAATGTGTAATGCTTTGCCCTCTCCCCCTCTCATAATCAGCTGCTGTATAAATAGAAATATCACTGGATTTTCATATTTTTTTACGTATCTTGAGTGATTTTATATGTCATCAAAATCACTTTATACACGTCTCAATAAGAGTTTTGATAAATTTAAATAATTTTCATTGACCGGATGGTGTAAAAACATTAAAATGTACTCTTCAGCACAACTGGAAAGCATGGCAAGGCGGAGACATTCACATGACAAAAGTTCTGTAAAAGGTCAGCTAAGGACTGTGTTTACCCAGAGCAAAGAAGAAGTGAAAAACACCTTGTTTATGAAAATCGTAAAATTACATGCAAATCAAGTGGAATCTCTCCTTTGTTGCAGTTTTTTAAAAACTTACACATATGGGAAGATTTGAAAGATTTTCTGGTTATTTTTGCAGGAACAGAAACACATAACAACACTGTCACACACACCGCATATTAATTTCTAATGCTTGTCCTTTTATTTGCTCTTATATCAGATCTTGTCCTGTAATAGTCCTTCGTCTTTGTTCTTTGTCAGATCATCTGCATCAGTTTGTTTTTCTGTTCCGATGTGTAAGCCCTAGCA
Organism: Naso thynnoides; assembly: GCA_029783665.1. NCBI lineage: Eukaryota > Metazoa > Chordata > Actinopteri > Acanthuriformes > Acanthuridae > Naso > Naso thynnoides. Next base: position 16,484,391 of record JAQLOL010000007.1, on the reverse strand, counting down.
TTTCCTTGTGCTCAGACTTCTCGTGTATTGTATCCTGATGTTTGTTCGTGCCAGTTTTGCCTCTCATCTCATCTGCCTGTTTATCCACTCATCCACAGTAAGCCTGTTCTTACTAAAACCAACTGAACTGCTTCAACCTTTCATGTGTCCGCATTTGGGTCCAGAACCAACAAAACTTTGCTAGTTTTGCTGTCTTGGACATTTATTGCACACCCACAACACAAATTTGATGTATGCAGACTGAAATGATAACGCTAACTGAATCGCAGGCTACTAAATGTGCCAATGAAACATATTTTGTGTGCTGCGTAAGGTGCATCATCAATACACACCGCTATAATGTTATATAAAAACAATAAAGCTCAAAGAAACTAAGCCCTTGCAATAGTAGAATTTCTGTGTGTGTGGAGTAAACTCTGAGTAAAAAGTAGGAGGAAGACAGAATGTGGACACAATCATGCAGGGGGCCTTACACAGACTAACATTAGAGTGGCTACACTGTAAGCTTGCCCAGATTGGATGAAATATAGAAACTTTGTACACAGAACACAAGCTAATAACAAAATATAAGTGTACAAAATAATTGCTTTTCTTACTGTGTTAATGACTTTCCTCTTATTTATTCTTTGTCTGTACCATCGTCTCAATCCCTTCACCTGTGTGTCTTTGCCTATATTTCATCCACTTGTCAGTTTAGTTTGCATAAAAATGTAGTTTTCAGTTCAGTTGATTGGTTTTTCTTTTCTTTTCTTTTTTTTTTGCAAGTAAGAATTTGATCCTGTCCACCTGCCTCCTGTCTCTCCAGACTAATGGAAAGCCTGCAACACCCTTGTGGGAATCTAGAGCCTTGAAATGAAATGTGCATGGGCACCAGAGAAAGCAGAACCCAGCAACCTTTCAATCTGATCAATTGTTTTGACTTCTGATCCCAGAAATTCTGTGCAGTGAACAACTCCCACATAAAAATGCAACTTGCCATGAAGCTTTGCGATGTTTCTCTGTCAGTGTGGTTATGTCCTTTTGTGGGGGTGAAAGGACGGTTTAACAGAGCTGAGGGGGGAGATGATTTCATTAAAACACTTCCGCAAGTCCCTGCTTGTATTTCACATCATGTCTGAACACATCTCATCAAAAGGTGGACAATTACAGCAATTATTGCAGCTGCTCTTCTAGTGAATTGTTGAGTTTTCGGTAGAAAGCACATCACAGGGACACTCAGCTTTCCAGCAGTGCTGCCTGAGAAGCCAAACAACTGGATAAGAAGCTCTACCACACAGAAATAAATAAAACTGCGCATAAAATGATGAAAACAAATGTTGCAAAGATCCTTTTCAAAAATAATTTGTGTTCTCATCTTAAAGTGTCATTACAAAACCATCTAAAGTCATACTAATGATACTGTGAGGGACAAAGGTGAGATAAAAGCATTGTTACAGTCCCGACCACGGCGGAGCACAAACTGTCACTCTCACTCTTTGCTTTATATATTTTCACCACCATGACTGTGCGAGTTCCATGACATTGAAAGGGACTTGCACTGGGCTGTTATTGCATGACTGAGCAAAGAGCGCTGACAGCCCCACTTGATTCGCCTGTGGATGTGAATATTCATCTTACCAATGACCACGAGGATGAAGATGACAGTGGCCACTCCTGCGCTGATGTAGAACATGATTCTGATGTGGTGCGCCAGCTCATTCATGTCGTCCACATTGGGCACAAGGATGGGTGGCACCAGGAACCCAATGGCAATGCCCATCTAAAGGAGAGAGGCACAAAATTAAAAAATGACTCTACTGTGCCTCTAGCTGGGACTACACACACACACACACACACAACTATCATCGGTAAAGGGGGAAAGCATCACTGTAAGAGTGGGAAAGGTTGAAATGAAGAATCAGAAATGAAAAAGCTTTAAGTTAAAATGCTTCTTTTTTTTTTAATCCACCTGAAAAGAAAATGATGGAACTGAAGTTCATGTCTTACGGGGGTTATGTGGCAGACTGAGTTTGAGTGATGTTGACCTGCTATGATGAACACATCAGTAATAAATGTGCATTCTCCACATGTAGTGACAACCTTAAAAATATTTCAAAATAAAGGTTGTCAAAGGATGAGTTTGATTGTTTGGGAAATGTGCTTATTCCCTTTCTTGCTGCATTGATGAGAAAATACCACTCTCAGGTCTGTAAATATGGAGCTAAAGCCTGAAGATGGTTGGTTTAGCTTAGTTTAACTTAGCTTAACACAAAAACTGTAAAACAGGGGAAACAGCTAGACTTGCTCTGCACAAATGTAATAATTTCCTATGCCTATCGGCAACTCTAGAGCTCAACACCTACACTCACTTATACATTGTATTTTGTTTCTATACCAGTAAAAAAAAAAAAAATTACAATAATTTTTAATGTGCAAATAGGAGAGCTTTACAGTTGATGGGGTGGCATTTTGTTAATTTTGGGCCGAGCAGGGCTAGCTGTTTCTCCTGTTTTTTTTTGTCCTTACGCCAAGATATGCTTTGCTTAGCTTAGCTAAGCTTCCCCTTAAATTAGCTCTCTATTTACAACCAAAAAAAATATTTGCTGTTTTATTTTGTTTGTTTTTGGGTTGTTTTTGTTTTTGTTTTGGACTATTTGTTGGCTAGGAATAGTTGGAGGCAAACAGTGATACCCTATGAATTTATTGCTCCCTTTAAAGGTGCTCGTAGGTAAGTTATGTTACTGTTGGACAAAGAAAGGCTAGCTGTTTCCCCTGTTTCCAGTCTTTATGCTAAGCTAAGCAAACCAGCTGCTGACTGTAACCTTCTTTTTGACTAAAATGAGAGTGGTTATCAATTTCCACATCTAACTTTCCCCAAGAAAATAAATAAGTGCATTTCCCAAAATGTAAACTAAAGCTTTATGAGGTGCAGGTTAGCATACACATGGGAGTATATTTTAGCTGACATGTTCTTGACATTAAGATATGTCTGTCTGATTTAGTTGATTCTAACAACCCCCACACTCTTAGGATCTAGTGAAATTGGGAAAAACGGGGGATACTAAACAATCCATATTTGAATGACACATGAGTAGTGCACTCTTCCTCAGATTCCTACAACCTAAAGAGCACTCCAGAGGGAACATCAGCTCAGTGGAAAGGCCAAAGTGAGGGAGGGAAAAGGGCAAAATGTGATGAGAAATGTGCAAGCACAGACATACGTCGGACCTCCTCAGTCCCCTGTGAATCTTACAGACTAGATCTGCACCTGTCACCCTCGACAGCATAAGGACACACTTCAAACTTTGCTATATGGTTATTACATATCTAACATGAGCTACTTCAACAATCATTAACTTACCTTGTGGTTATTTTGCTAGGAAAGGCTAAAATGTATATGGGAGCCTATAAAAGATTCCTGGAACACAGTAACCAAAGAGTCAGTTCATTAAGTTGAATTACTGTCACATATCTGATGCAAAGACAAGCTACTGTATTCTCATTTTTTGTGCATTTTGGATAAATAGAGCAAACTTTGATGTCTTGTAAAAAATGCAAAACAGGCTAATTCTCATTTGGCTGCAAACTGGCACACAAACTTTTGATCTGTTTGATCTTCAAAACATCACAGGCCTTTATGGAAATCCTACCTACTTTTTGTTCATGTGAACCATTTCTTAATGTCCAAGGGGACATGTGAGCTACTTTGGCCCAAAAAGTTGGACGGTTCAGGGACCAGAGCCAAAGAAACAGAGTCGTGGTGAGAAAGTAAACATCAACTACAATGTGTCCTTTTATCTTCAGCAGTGGGGAGCAGGACCTAAGTACAAAACAAAAAACATGCATGACAATGACCGGAGTGCAGTGTTTGGTCTAAAGTGCGAAAGTACAAATCTCAATTGAAGGAAAAACAGTTCAGTTTCAGAGGTTGAAGAGCATCAGACGGATCAAACGTCTTTTGATTGTATATGTTTACATACAGGGTCAAAGATCGAGGTTCTATCACAAGGCATTCATATAAAGCCTTACATAAGCAGTGTTATGTGGACAGCATCAATTGACTGTACGGACAATAATTTAGAGCTAAACTGAATTGTGAGGCGAGAATCTTCCCTTTGGAAATGACTTAAGATCGTATCAAAACATTTTAAACTGTCACTCCACTGCAAAACTTCTCAATTGGCAATTTCTAAATAAAAATTCTCAGTCTCAAGACAAAAATGGTTGAGCAAGTTTAACATTTTACCAATATTTTCGGTGTGTGAGTGAAAGGTAGGCCATCACACATACACACACACACACACTTCCCAGCAGCCCTCACTTGCTTGCAATGAGCACAGTTGAACAATTAATTTACCCCAAGCCTGGGAACTTGTTCAGAAGCAGACGGTTCAAGGGGTAGAAGTCACCCGCCATTCCCTGCAATTTCCCCTAGCTGGGGAGAACAAACCACACACGCGCACACGCGCACACACACACACGACAACATAAAAGAAATCAATCACCTCAAACAATTATATGATAACCAGCATCTTCATTTTGTTTACTGAAAGATGTGCCTCCTCTTCCTTCAACACCCTTTCAGCGGCAAAAGCCTTGGTCACGTTGCATTTGTAAGTGCGTGAAGAAAATCGATCCATGTACAAGTGGTGGGTCTTATGTAATCTATGAGCTTTATTTGGCTAACATAAAAATTAGCTCATTGCTATCACATTTTTCTAGCCATCCTATTAGTGTCTGCTCAAATTGAGCTTGTTTCATCAAACTTTCAAAGACGATATATCTAAAGAATGTTACACTAGAGGACTGATTTTCCTCCCACAGACAGTTTTAGACGATCCACAAGAGGCAAATCAGCTATGTGCACTTGTGAACAGTTTGAGGACATTTTGAGAGCTTTCCAGTGCCTTGTAGGTGTCATAAGAGCTATCAAGCAGGCTGCATACCTGCTCATGTCAGAGACAGATCAAGGAGACATGCAGCAAGCTACAGCCAATAAGAACTTTCCTTTCCTGTTTTTATACTACAACCTAGATAACAAACAACTTGGACCGTGTTTTTTTCTAATGTATAATGTGGAGACCTGACAGACTCCTCCAGGATTCCTCCTGGCAGATCTTGTAATGGGTGTGGAAACCTTGACAATTTCAAGATTTACAAATACAAGATTAACATGACATTAAAAGTCAAGTTAGATCTAAATCCGAATCTGAATCCAAATATAGTGTGACCAAAGCCTATGTTATCCTACAGAAACTAATAAAGCCCAAATCCTCGGGGCATTTGGAAAATAACTGTAAGCTAACTTTTTTACAGCATTAAAAATCTACTTTACGCCACACTGTTGGCATATGAGAAAACCTGAGCCCATTTCAAAAAAAGGTAAACTCTGAAAGCATGCATGGAGTGCCTGGTTCGGCCCTTGGTTTTTGTTATTTGAAGCTGACGCAGACAACAGCCATAGTGATTCACGTTGTTAAACCTGCTGACTCAAAAACAAAGTTGGAAAGAGAATTCCCAGGTGAAGACAGACTCAGTCACACATTCAAAATGACAAACATTGACAAAACACATTGCCATCCAGATGTACTGCAAAAAGTGTAAAAGTTAATAGAGCTCTCTTTCACTCTCTCTATACGCACACATACAGTTCTCTTAATACCTATTTGAGAAGTTTGTAACACCCACACACACTGCTAAGGGCGTTTTGAGTCCAACAGGTAAGCAAAGACACACCTGGTTTCCAAGAACACCAATGGAGCAGGCAGTGGAGACCTCTTGCTGTCCAAACCAGGTGGCTGCAAGTCTGGATGGGATGCCCAGGATATAGACGGTCGCCACTGAACACACAAACTGACCAAAGAAGGTCACAGCAAACATGTCGGGGGCCGCTGTGCCTGTCTTGATCCAAGCCCCGATGCAGTTGAAGGCAGAGCCCACCATCAACACTTCCCTTAAGCCACGGTTTTCAATCAGCCACATGACAGGCAGGACAAGGGGGATGTAGGTGAGGAAATAGATCATGGACAGCCAGTCGATGGCCAGGCTATGGATGCCGTAGAAGCGCATGAAGATGTTGCTGATGATGCCGTACTGCAGCCACATGAAGCCGTTGCTCATGGAGAAGGAGCTGGTGATGAACAGCATGACCCATCGTCGCTTGTACAGCTTGGTCTCCATCAGTGGGAAGAGCTGAGCTGTGTCCATAACGGACGTCTCCAACGTGTCGCTGCTGTCTTCCCGAAGCAGGACGGGCTTGTATTCTCCAAAACTGTTTCTTTCTTTTCCTGTTGGGGAGGAAGCTTCCTCTCTGGCTTTGCCGAAGCCGTCCATCCATTCTTGAGAGAATTCATCTGGAGAATTCATGATGTTCCTCCTGAAAGCCTTCTCCTAAACTTCAGGCTTCTGCAGCACTAACAGCTAGAAGGAAGAGCAAACATTTCTTTGCCTAGTGCCAGTTCACCTTGCTCGCCCAACCCACCCAGCAGGTATTTCTTACATGCTGATCATAAATGAGCTCGCCTGCTGTGCCCACAATAGAGATTACTGCTTATTATTGCCGCTAATGTAGCAGAAGTGGATCTGGGTGGCAGTTTAAATATAATGAGGCTCTGATTTTAAAAAAGATTTGCATACTTGACTGATTCTGGTGTTTAACGCCTCTTTACTGCATTACCTTGTTTTACTTCTCATTTCAAACTTCTCTTTCCAGCTCATGTCATAGCGGCAACTAGAAACTGATAGCAGAGTGAGTTTAAGGTAGGCCGGTTACAGAGAGCAGCTGATTTTATTGCGTCAGTTTGGCACATGACACAGTCACACATGCATGAATGTGTTGAGAAGAGCCAAAGTCCATTGAGGATGAGGCCGAACAAAAGGTGCAAGTTCATCAGAATATGGAAAAACTGGGAAAAGTGGACAAATGACATTTGCTATGTGAAGCATGAAACTACAGTCTCAGATGTTTGTTGTTGGCAAATATACATATATTACTTGCAAATATGAGAAGCCACAGACCTAAAGCAAGGCACAACTGTGTCAATAAAATGTCTTGATTGAATTTTAACATTACGAGTAGATTCCCTATGGGGATTCCTCCTATATTCCATACTGTAAAACAAGTTCCAATCTTGTGTACTTATGCCATGGCTGCAAGACAGAAGCACATCTCTCTGCTCAAACACAAGACAACCGTGCACTTACAAACACTGCAGTCGGAAAGAATTAGCACTGGTACACACTGTTTGCTATGCTGGCTTTGTAATCGATGCACAGTGGGGTTCAGCTAAAATGGAAATGCTGACTTCCAGTTTAATTTAAGCTGTTTACATCTGTTTCACTTGAACCAGGTCTGACACATAAAGCACACATTGTTGACAGAGGCAAAATGAGCATGGTAACATGTTAAATCACAAGCTGATTAAGAATTAATTGTGCAGAGAGGAGTTATCTCAAGCTTCAAAGCTGCTCTGCTTTGTTTATTGCCATGTGAGAATCTGAACAACGGTATGCTCATTAATTGGATGAATCATCATTAGATTCAGTTGATTCCCTGAATTAAATACTGTTCTGAACAACGCATGCAGACACGTGGGGCTTTGACTTATGAAGTAAGATACAGACGAGATGACGCAATCAGATAAAGTCAGCGGGTACACAGAGATCATCGATGTTGAGTACAACCATACTTTAGCCTCTATAGATTGCTTCGAAATAGACATTTGGACATTTTCCTGAGTTTAGATACACATATGGTCATTTTAATGCCGACAATTGGCCAACCTACTTGTCTGAATTGTAACAATTGAAGACATATATCAGTCTGCCTAGGCTGTGCACTAAAAGAGAAAATAACAGTTGGGTGATTGATGGGATATGACATGAGCTTTTGACTAACAGACAGTCTATCAAGATGTGAAGCAGAGTTTGAGGCTGAAATTAAATTGTGTGACAAGTTTTTTGCTAAATATTGAGTTTATAGTAATCAGCTGTAGTTAAAAATGGGCTTGCATGCACTCTTTTTACTCAGAGATGTATTTCTCGGTGCAGGATTAATACTGTGGTAGGATTCGGGACATAGACAAATAGTCTTGATCAGTTATTTTCAAACTTACATTGACTAAAGTTACCAAACAGAACGGTTTATTTCATTCTGAGTCATTCATCTGTGCCGCTTTTCTACCATGACCTAAACCACATGTTCCCAACAAAGTTTTCATGAGCTGCAACATGAGTTGATCACTTGATCAACAGAAAAATTACCCTGCAGCCATGCTATTAATATATTTATTAATGATTTTAGTAATTTTAGATATTTTTAAAGCAAGGATATCAAGAAGTGACTGCTTTCAAGTTTTTGAATTCAAATGTTTTGGATTTCTTTAATTCTCTGTCATAGTTTTGTATGGTTAATTTGAAAAACAGGACATTTTATGATGTCACTTTTGGATTGGGAATTTTCTGTAACATTCAACAGACAAAACAACTATGTATTGATGAAGAAAAGCTGGTAGAGTAATCAATAAGGGAAATAGATGTCAGTTTTGAACCCCTTAAAGAACATCCAGATCACTGACCTATTCAGATCGCATGTGATCATAGATTATCTTTACTTTTGTGTGCAAGCTTGTATAATTGATTTAAGATTTTACAAGAAAAAGAGAGAAAAGTTTACTACTACACTTTTAGCTCTCAATAACAGAAATTCAGAAAAGATATTTTAGAGGAAAAAGGGGAACATTTTCTTTCGCTCTGACATATTTAGACGAATTTATACTGTTTGCCCAGACTATACAGTATTTAATTGGTTTTATTTTCTAAATTTTGTCCAGCTGTTGTGACCGTGTGTTTAGCAGCTGGAGCAGACTGGAAATTTCCGATGGCAGCGTTGTAGTGCCCCTGCTGTAACCAGCCTCCATCTACACCAACTCTGCCAACACGGAGCGAATCCATGAATGGAAGGAGTGAAGGGAAGAAAAGGAGAAGCTAAACCTCTGTCATGATATTGAAACTACAACCCCAAAAGCACTTCACGTCCTCGGATCACAGGCGTCTATGCGGAAATACACTGCACACCAATGAAACATCAACTACACTACGGATACACGATTGGTGTTTAGACAGTGACAGACTTACATTTGCGTAACCGCTGTTTGTCTCTTGGCGACGCGTTTACCTTATTTCCATAAAAACAGCGCATTAAAACGCTTACCGTAAATAACGACAGATTATCACACTGCAAAACTGTCTGTCTTCGCTCCACATTCAAAAACACTCTCGCTGTTGTAGACACTTGACAACAAGCTGCTGACGATCATATTACGCTTTCTAAATCCGAACACAGAAGCAACAGTTGACGGAACCCTGAAGCCTCTTCGCTGATATCATAACATATATAGGCCTATAGGCTGTACAAAATAGAGGACAGTCAGTTTCACATACCTGTGGCACGAAGGCATCGATACACGCGTCTACTTCAATACATTCACCTACTGCACCAGAGAAAGATGGCGAAATTGAGCAAGTCACCTCCCATTTACCTCCCTCTAAGAAACTTTGGAGATTAAGATTATTCTCCCCAAATTGAACAGCCTAAAATCCAGGCGCCCTGTTTCAAACTGTGCTATGACCAGGCTGGAAGGTTACTTTGCAAATGTAATAGGTTGCAGATTACTAGTTACCCTATTTAAAATGTAATAAGTGATGTAACTTTTCAAATACTCTATAAAAGTAATGTAACTCATTACATTTCATTACTTTTTGATTACTTTTACATTTCTGACGAATCTTTTCATTGCTTAACCATTTTCAAATGTTTAAACCAGGCAGCGGTTACATCTAAAACATGCAAAGCAACAAAATGAACATTGTTTAACATACAGCCTAAGCTTTTTACCGAAAATATTCAGATGTAACCCCCTTTGTTATCATTAACATTTTCAAAAGTAACTAATTTAATTACAATTTTTTTCTTAGTAACTGTAAATGATTACAGTTATATTTATTTCGTAACAAAATAACGTAATTTCATCACATGTAACTAGTTACTCCCACACACTGGCTAAGACAAAATAGTCGGCCTATAGGAAATATTTTTATATTACTCAAAAAATCTTTTTTTACTCAGGTGTATTATTTGTAGTGCGTCACTAACCACCTCTGATTCTGACAGACCTAGTCTATGTTTCTCTCAGTCGTCATTACCAAAACCTATACCATGCATAAAAACAAGTGGTTTAGTCCTTTTTCCCATGGCATCGTCACAATCACAAGGCTACTTTTGTTTTGGGGTTTTGTGGGTTTTTTTCTTTTTTTTACATTATACCTTCAGCAGACCAGCTACTCTTACACGCCAGGGATAATGAAGCATGTCTCCTACTTTATGAATATGGAATAAAAGGCATCCCTATAATATAACTTAACATAAAGAAAAAGTAAGTAGCCTTTACGAGCCATGAAGACCATAGGCCAGGAGCCTCTCTCCTGTTCCTGTAGCGTGAGGCGGCTTGATGTACGAGTACGACCCCTGGACACGACGCTAGTATGTCGCAGAGACTTACCCCCAATCCAACCGTTGATGCTGAGTACCAAGCAAGGAGGCATTACGTACCATTTTTTAAATAGTCTTTGGTATGACTCAGCCAGGGATCGAACCTCAACCTCCCAGTCTCAGGGCAGACACTCTAACCACAAGCCCACAAAAGCTTTAATCCTTTTTCCTGTGGCAATTGTCACAATTGTTTTCGTTTTTTTCATCTTTTACATTATACCTTCAGCAGGCCAGCTACTCTTGCACATTAGAGACAATTGTGCATGTCTCCTCCTTCATGATTTGGAATGAGAAGGCTGTCCTATAATATAACCTGATGTAGGCTACATAAAATGTAGCCTACATAAAATGTAGCCTAGATGTATTTGCTCTCATTCCAAATCATACAAAGATGTATGAGACATGCAAAACAAAAAACCCCGGGGTGTGGGTGGCCTGTTCAACAGGAAAAAAATATTGTCTCAGCTAACAGGGTAAAAGAGCATTTGCCTTTAACACACTTTATCTTTTAGTATATCACATTTTTATTCAACACAATTGAGAAAAGCATGGCCTAACATTACTTTATAGGTAACATAGGATTTCATTAGTTGTTCAGCCCTCTGAAACAGCAGTAGTCTACACGATGTAGGTGTAAAATGAATCTGTCCTTTTATCTGACATCAGTTGAAACTCTCTTAGTCCCCATAGTTTGGTCTTCCTCCACTGTACCTACATTTAAGTACCTGAAGGAATGAATGAGCAGGCCTATTTTTATATGTTTCTTACAAAAAAGATGTTCAAACTGCTTAAAAACAAAAAAATCTTGATCACCAAGTGTTTCATTTAAAACAAAAGACAGAATGAACATAGAAAATGGGACAGTGAATTGATGTAAAATAACATTGGTATGAAAGCATTTGTAGGAGCTGATCATCAGGCTAAGAGAACATTGTTCTACTGACTTTACACGGGGGGGCGTTGTTGTGTAGTGGCTCTAACTAATTTGAGCCACCAGTACGCTTTCCCAGGAGGAGGTGAAAGAAAGAAAGAAAGGCCGTGAGGCAGAGAGACAGTGACCTGTCAAAGCTGGTGAGTTATCCACACACCAACCTCTCCAAAACAGAGAGACTACAATCAACCCCGAAAGATTCAGTCACATTCTCATGTCTATTTCAACACCTAGGGAAATGAACAGGATTATGCTGAACTACGCTATGCTAGCCATTTAGTTAGAATTGATTATGTGTCCATTCGAGCATGTCTGTGTTTGACATTAATCCAGTTCAGCAGCTTTTAAACTGTGATTAGAGATTTGACATGTTCTCCGACTCCAAGACTTGAGACTTTAATTGGACTTGCAAAAAAATGACTCGGAGAATCACTGGATGACACATACACACACACACACACAGACACACACACACACACACAGACTCACAAGATGAAATCAATACCAGCCACGCTGTCCTAGCTGGTAAATATCCATGAACCCTGTCAACCTCTTTCAAGATAAGTAGGCTCTGTGATTATGCAGGTAAGCTTTTACATGTTAATACACAAACACTCTCTGGTGTCTGTCTAGCTACACAAACAAAAAGTCTGCTAGTATTTGCATCCTGTTTGTTTTGTGTCACCTAACATGACTGCAAACAAGTATTCAGTCACCTGATGAGGGGAGACATAACCAAAGGCACGCAAGTCGATTTCATTAGTCGCCAAAAAATAAATCTGATGGTTCAGGATGAAGATCAGAAGTCAGTTAAGTAAAATAGGGTTGCTCGCAACACACATTTTAATACAGTATTGTTCATGTCTTGGTTCTGGTCAACAAGCCCAAACTGAAATATTTCCTCCTTAAGTGAAGTCCATGAACCACCAAGGACCTTTTCTAGTATTCCCTTGTGTGACCGTACAAACTAAGGAAATTTACAAATACTTTTCTATCATCTTTTACAATTAATGACAAGTCGAATGATACCAAACATCCTCATCCTCTTGCATAGTAGCCCAAAAGGCTGCTAGTTCATCTGTACATATGGATGGAGCCATGAGGGTGGGTCAGCTGGGGCCCAGAAGAAAATACTTGCCCTGGGCCCCCAAAAACGTTAAGCCAGCCATGGATTTAGGTCTCCTTTAGGATATTAATCTGATTAAAGGTGGAAATTAAATAAAAATCCAGGGGTTTTTGGAGGTAAACTCAAATCACACAGGACAGGCTATAGAGATTTATTTCAGTCACTCTTAACTTTATGGGTGAAAAAAGACCAACTGACCTGATTCCCAAAAACACCAATAGAGCAGGCGGTGGAAACCTCATCTGCTCCGAACCACACCGACGCCAGGCGGGAGGGCATCCCGAGGATAAAGACCTGGGCGAGGGAACTTGCAAACTGTCCGAGAAAGGTCACCCAGAACAGGTCGGGCTTGACACTGAGCAGCTTGATCCACGTTCCGGCGCAGTTGAACGAGTTTGCCAGCAGTGCTGTGAGCCGCAGCCCTTTCTTATCCAGGAGCCAGGTGACCGGGAAGATGAAGGGGATGTAGGAGAGCATGTAGATCATAGAGAGCCAGTCTATAGCGAACGAGTCCACCTTGTAGAACTTCATCATGATGTTGCTGATGATGCCGTACTGGAGCCATTGGTACGCGTTGCTCAGGGAGTAGGAGCAGAACAGGAACACGATCGCCCAGCGCCGCTTGTATAAGCGCGTCGCGGCCGCGGAGCCGCCGTCACCGTTGGGGATGCTGCTGCACTCAATTTGCTCCGCGGCGTCTGGACCGTCCGCTCGCAAACGTGGATCCTTCGCATCCTGTGCGCTCCTGTCCTGTGAAGCCGATGTGTTGTCTCCCATTTTCCTCTTCAGTTAAAACGAGCGCACTCGGAAGATGGAGAAGGCTCCCACAGTTACCTAACTGCTTAAAATGCCTCAAAAAGGGAAACAATAATTGTCACTTTAGACCCATGTGACACCTAAAAAAAATCATTCAGTTGTCCTATCGGTTTCCTGTGCCCTTATCAAAGGACTGATGACTTTAGAGTCATCAGTGGCCGCCTTCATTCCAAATGAAGTGACCGACCTGCCCCCCAGAAGTTCAGTAAAGACTTGCTCTGTCAGAGAGACCCCCCTTGTTAGCGCCACTGCTGACCCGACTTGTAGCTACTCCACCCAGCTGCTGAGATAAGAAATGTGACTGTGAAGTGGGATAGACCAAAGTCAGTCCAAGACAGACGAGACAGACCACAGCCTGCAGACAAACTCCACGTGGAGACCTGTGGTGTCTGTGGTAGCTTGTCCTTATTGTCACCTGCTCAATTATCGTTGCAATATTGCAGATTATCAGTTTGCCCTATAGCAGTATTCTCAATATTTTTTCTTCTAATTTACTAAAAGGTTTCCATTATTTCTCTCCTTTCACTTTGTTTTGCTTCTCTTGCATCTTGTTAATCTGCAAATTAAATCCCTTCTGGTAAGAACAATGGGCGCCTTCATACTGGCTTTGTGCTTGCTATGAATTGGTACATGCTGAGAACTTGTACATACTTATATTTTTTGATGTTAGATTAAATTTGGATTAGATGTCAGGTCTGAACTGGACAAAACGTTATTGCTTTGCATTATTGGTCCCTGTTAGATTGAAAAAATACAAAAGGAAAGGCATGTGTGTAATTTTAAGGCTTAGATTTAACATATTGGTGAAGGAATTTCATTTGACTTTTTTTCTCACTTGTAAGAGGTACACACTCCAGTTCAATAACTGCCCCACTGTAAAAAAAAATAAAAAAAATTTAAAAAAGTATGGATTTAATTACTCTAAGGTTTCTCACCCACAAAAACATAACAGTTAGCAAGATGGTAGAGGTACATATGCTGTAATGTATATTAGGGATAACATTTTAAATAATTTAAAAGTTTATACATAAAAAATCAGAAATGTGTGGAAACCAGTAAGAAGTAGGTTGAGTGTTATAAGGTTGTTGCTACAAGCCACCAGGTGGCACCATTTGCCTAAAATTGTACTCCTGAAATTACACCCAAAACACACGACTGACTTGTTTTCAATTCTGTAGGGCTCAAAAAAATTCCAGAGAAAAAGAAACTAAACATTTATTTCTTATGGAAATACAAAATGGGATTTTGTGATAGCTTATATGCTTATATAACACCATATACAAAAGTATAAAAAAACATAATTGGTAGTAACATCATGGTAACAGAAAATAAAGCACAATGTAAACAGTCCATATATATATGTGCATACATGACGCCTGCGCCAAAACATAGGATTGAAGAGACAAATGACCAACTGCTCTGACACTTAATGTATGAAATAACAAAAAGGACCAGAAAATCATGAAGGTTATTTTGTAGTAAAAAGATGTATGGGTGTAAGTTCTTCATAACACCACATATCAATATCAGTACGAGGGTTAACGTATTCCAGTAGCATTTTAGATATTTTAAGAAATTTTATAATAAACATAATAACATTCTATATTTTTTTATTAATTTTTTAAAACATATTTATGAAGCCTCCCCTTATGACACCCACTTTTATTCACATAATTCCTTAAATGCATTTTAAAATGGTAAATCTGGTAATTTTTGGGTACATGGACTGTGAAGTTTTGAAAGCCCTCATTAAAACAAGATGTCTATTTGTAACCTGATCAAATTTATAACCCCTGTTGTTTTTAGGTTAGCACTCCTGCCTCACATGGAGACAGTAACTGAAATGCTGTTGAAACAATATACATGTGACTTGACGACAGACAGCAGTTGTTCTTTTTTGACACTGACTTTTTTTATAAAATAAGTTAGTCGGCTAAATCACCAAATGAGTTACTGAAACTACTGAGCTGACATTAACCACTGATTTAGATGACAGAGGAAAACCAGCTCAGTTTTAGCTGCTGGAAACATTTTGTTGCCATGGTGGCTAATGGCTAAAGCTAAAAGCAGATATAGTACAAATTCACCATTAGACTAAAACTAGATGCATGGAATGTAACAGAATTTATCAATAGCTCTGTTCAACTTCACAGGCTACTGGAGTTCTGATGACCTAAATGTGAATAAATGGCAAAACAAGCGAGATAAACAAAGAGAAGTTTGGTTTAAAACTGCCAAAACAGAGTCCAGTCTTATTGGATCCACATTTTGTGGTGTAACGCTCCGTGACTTAAGGTAGGAGGACTTGGCTGCTGGTTCTCCTCCATGACCGAGGCCCAAAGCTAAGTGCTGCTGGTTGGCTGCTCGTTCTCAACTGTAAACTGCAGAAAGGACGTCGCACCTTCACTTTGCCTCTAGCTCCTGCAGCAGGGGGTTCACCTCGCTCTCCGGGGTTTTGACACTGTCTGTCCTGACAATACACGTGGGGCGATGGCGGTTAAGCATGAGGATCAGCTGCTGTCGTTCGAGTTTCAGCTCCTCGATTTGGGCTTTGAGGTCAGAGTTTAACATTTCTAGTCTCTCTGATTCCTGTGGTGGATGGAGGAGAAAAAAGTAATAATAGAGGAGGGAAACGGAGATAAAGTGTGAACGTTTCTGCTGTTACAACAGATAAGATAAATGCATAAGAGTTTGCAATATTGTGATTAGGTTGAGTTGTCTCACCTTTTGTAGATAGTCTGTCCTCTCTTTCTTTTTGTTTCGACATCGAGCTGCAGCCACTTTGTTTTTCTCTCGCCTTCGTTTCCTCCTCTCTTCCTCTTCATCTCTCTATTGGATATGAGGTAAAAGGTTTGAGGTTAAGTTGTGATGGAATCCTACTTTTTTTCATTCAACTCTCACAGGTGTATGCTCTGGCCATGCCTTCTTTACTATAATTGCCAAATAAAGCTCAACCAATATCGTTTGGTTCATATTGTTATATTACCTTTGCAAACATGATCTGCCTCAGTCTCAGTATGCATGAGAGCCTAAAAACCTGAGTGCGTATCTCACTGCTTACTTTATGTGTTTAGTGGG
The DNA here is from genome assembly GCA_029783665.1 of Naso thynnoides. Classification (NCBI taxonomy): domain Eukaryota; kingdom Metazoa; phylum Chordata; class Actinopteri; order Acanthuriformes; family Acanthuridae; genus Naso; species Naso thynnoides. Next base: position 16,467,912 of record JAQLOL010000007.1, on the reverse strand, counting down.
TTAAGCTAGAATTCAATGTAGTAAACATGCAAAGAAAAACAGGAGCAGAAATCCTAAAACAGAGTGAAACTGCATGTATTTAAACTATGCTCATGATAAACCAAGGTTAAAAAAATATCAAGTATGCTAACATTCCTAAAAGTTTTCCAATTCGAAGATTTAACTTTATCTCTGACAACTTTTTTCCTTCAATCCTCTTCATGATTTGTACGAATATGTGACTGTATGAGAGATAATTTGTAAAATGAAACAAGAAATTATTTATTTTAAAGATACATCTGATCTGCAAGGCATTCTGAACATCAATGCATCAAGTCTTTGCTGGACTTTTCACTTATCGATCATGGTAATGGATAAGACAGCACACCTTGTCCATAGTGACACTGTCATAAAGAACTTCATACGAACAATAATATGCAGTTTAAACTCCTCTTGCACTATTCCATCCTACTGGTCACTTTATCCATTCTCACTGAGTAAAAATTAAAACCAGCTCATATGTACTACTGACACTTTAACCGAGCGAAAAATCTGTCTGGTTGTTTAACTCCTGCCACCATGATCATATTTGTGCCTGGACAGCCATTGTCCACTAGGTGGACCTGTTGATTAAGATATAATTGCAAGGAGCACATTTACATACATTTAAGCTTTCATTTGTGTGACAAATTTGAAATTTCCCTTTTTTATTTCATTATGATTATTATTTTTACTGTGGTTCAATTTAAAAAAAGAACACATATATGTTTAGCTTTAATGAAGAACATGTCGACTGAGTAACAACTCATGACGAATGGTTGACAGTGTTCACATGATGTAATTACTGTTCATCAGCTCCTCATTGTTTCCCATACCTCTGTTTTAATCACCAGGGGCCTCTTCCCCAGACTGTCCAGGAAGTGCAGAGGTGACAGCATTGTACCGAACTCCTGGAAGTCCCCAAATTTGAGCTTGTCTGTCAGCGTGGTGGCTGAGATCCCAGCCAGTGGGCCCAGACTGGGCAGGGAGCCTGCTGTCACAGAGGGATCTGGGATTTGTCCTGGCATCGTGTCAGACTCGGTCGTGACCACAGCTAGGAGGCAGAGGGAGCAAATGGGAGACATACTCAGACAGTAACTCAACAAGATCAATGAAAAACACACAAAACTTTGTCTGCTCGGCTTGTTATAGCACGTGTGGGCATTCTTTATTGCATAAGGCTGGAAAAAAGCTATTCTACATGAAAAAATTAGAGGCAAATAAATATGTAAGCACCTTATTTGACCTACAGTCTGTTACAGACCATTAAGGAGGCATTTTCCTGAGGTGCAGCACCAGCCAAGCTGTGATGAGTTGCTGGTCTGTTTTAGAAGCCGGATGCTGAGGCTGCTCTCATTAAGGCAATTTTATTATTTTGCTTCTTTTTCTGAAATAAATACCATTCACGGAGATCTTGGCAAGAATCTGATTCATTTATTCCCCAAAGGCATAAAGAGTTATGAACAAGAGCACACAAAGCAGACTCAGACAAATTCCCCATTTATTTCCAGAAAAACTAAAGTGAGCCATTGCCAAGAAATACCCATGAACCGTGGCTTCCTCCTTATGAGACTTAATGACAGGGTAGTAGAATGTGGCTGCGAAAATTCAGCATAATGTGGTAAAGTCTGACCCCAAATTTAACTTCTTTTGTTTTGTTTAGCCAAGTGAAAAAAATAAAATGACATTGTCCACTTATAATGGTTTGTGCCGGGCAGATTTTTTTTACTGTGTTTTGTACCATATCCCACCGGCAAATGCCTTACTTTTAAATTGCTTCACATCAACATTTAAATATATCCTAAGACAATGAGAAAGCCTGCCAAAGGCACAGGAAATTACTACAACAGCTCAGCGGATTTCCAAGCCACATGATGCAGCAAAAAACTGCTATCTAAGGTCAATCACTCCAAGACCTTTCGCCCATACTGTAGGAAGAAACAGGCGATATATTATATTCAAAACAGGTTTAACATCAGCTGTAAGGGCAGAGCTATGAGAACTTGAAGTCGAGAGCTTACACATACAATTTCAGTATTTACAAAATAGATCTGTAGATTGTGTGAACATACAGGCCTCGTGGAGATGACTTTTAGTTTTTATAGCTACTTCCCCAAATTAAAGGTCAAAGAGATGAGGTAAACTCTGCAGGCCATGTTCTGGCACATGATGGTGTTATGCAAAATTTATCTTAAAAATAGTGCAAAAGGAAAAAATGAAACTGAGGTGATCAAGTGTTGCAAGTTCAGATTTTTTTTTGTTTTTTTTGGCAATAACACCAAGCAAAGACAAAGACAAACCGTCCTTAACACAATGGCTCTTAAACACCCTTATTAGCAGAATTTCCAATAGTATTTCTAATAGAATGATTGTCACTTGAAACCATTGTGGTGCACAATGTAGCTATGATTAAAACAACTACCCTCTTATAATGGTAGCCTAACTAACACATGCCTAAAGGTCCAAAAAGCCAATTAACTTCCACTGATTAGACTGTATGACAATCTTTTGTTTTGAAACTCTTTACGAAGAATTTTCAGTAGTTTAGTAATAAGTGTAAATCGGTTGGGCAGCGTGCATGCCGAAGCCATTGGTCAACTTGAAAGCGGAAGTTTTTCTTCAGTGCGGCATTTATCTTACGTAACTTTGACTTCCCATCAGAGAGCTGCAGTGATAAAATGTTTCAGCTTTTCGTTCACCACGAATTTCGCTTTGGTTACATTTACAAGTCAAGGATCGAGTGCACGACAAGAAGTTAAAGGATGGGAAACAGTAAATAAGAACATTTTGTTCTGAATATTGCACGCCGTGCTTCCATGTAAGAGGAGCATGCAAACAAAAGAAAATGATCTTTTCTGCTGCAGCATGCTCCGTAAAGATGTCGGGGCCACTTTAAACACCAAAAACCAGCTAAACTCACAGAATGCGGCGAATCGCAACGTCAAACATCACAGACGTGCTCACCGTTTGTTCCCAAACTATGCTCGCTATGACCTATGCGTGGCGCGCCAATGAGCTTTTTATGTAAAATGATCCCAGTCCTCGATTTATGAAGTTTTGAATACCGACCTGACTTTGATCCCAGGTGCAACAAATGTCCTTTCTTCTGGTCAGCCGAGGGTCGAGAGTAGATTTTAAAAAGTGGAAATCGTTGCATCAGCCCGATTTTAAACGTGATCCCAATCTGGGAGGATTTGGGAATGCGGAACTTAGGCTATGCCAGCCAAACGTAAGCAGGGATGTAAAAAAGTACATAGTGGGGGCAGAAGTGGGGAAGGCGCACCGCTCCTCCCATCAAGAAACACTGAGGCTGCGGACTGCAACGACACAACGGCTCCGATGGAGGCCTGCACTGAAAATACAGCCCCCCCCCCACCCCCACCCCCCAAACACACACACACTAACACACACATACATTTACAAAAAAAAAACAAAATAAAAGCCAAAAGGACAATATCAAAAAATGAAAGCCTTCACATTTAGATTAGGTTTTGTGAAAAAGGAATATACCATTACATGCCTTCCTCTGTAAAATGAAATCCTTATCAGTTCAATTTATTTGAAAAATATACACAATTAACATCTAAGCTGACAAATGCCATATTTTCATCTTGATTAAAAAAAAAAAAAAAAAAAAAA
>JAQLOL010000007.1:16424971-16456696 GCA_029783665.1 Naso thynnoides | reverse complement strand
TAGATTTTCCAGTCGAACTCTCTCGTGTGCAGCGTGTTGATCCACCAGGACTAGAAGGTTTCCTGGAGTTCAAGACAAAACGCGTCAGATGTTGATAAATCAACAAATGACAAAAAATGACTGCCTATACCTTCTGTCTCTGTGCGTGCTGCACGCTCTTCATCGCTGGTATTAATAAGACATGCAAGGAACTTCTTATCCACTTGATGAATGACCTATAAGGTAATTAAAGGGCAATTACTTCATTTGCATTAATGAAGGCAAAACAGTTGGTGCATTATAAAGAACATGTTGTGGGGACATGCAAAGGAAAACAAAAAAGAAACGTGCCTTCATTGAGTGAATCATGGCCTTAGAAAAACGGTATGGAAACAAGATGTTGTGGATCTTGACGGCCAGTCCATCAGCTTGCCCACTCGATATGTCCACACCAACCTGTTGGCATAAACAACCTTAATATTAAACCAGTGTTTAATCAGTGTTTCTCAACAGGTCTAGCCCCATGACCCAGTTTTTTTCATAGTCATTAAGTCGCGACTCAATTTTTTCACATTTTTTAACCACTTCCATTTATTTTACAAAAAACAATGCAGTAATACATAATGCCGCCATGCACTCTTAAAAACATGAAATTGACAAAACAAAGTGCAACAGACTTCTCTTGAATTAAATACAAATTCAAACTTCTCCCAAATTACATAAAATACAAACATCTCGTGAATTAACTTAAACTGAGCCATAACAGTTCCATGTTTACAAATGCGCTGTTATAACAACAAGAGTAGGCAGCAAACGGCTACTGCGCTTTTTATTTATTTATTTATTCATTTATGCATTTGAGAGGGACATTGCAAGTTAATGAACATTACTCAATGCAATGTAAACGAGCCAGATTCTAGCCAGAGGCTAATTTCAATCTGTTGTCCCTGGTGGATGGTCCTAACATGCATGATTTGACCGTCGAGAAAAGGCATGTCCTTCAAAATAAAAGCGCATCAGAAATTCTGTATACTTAAACAGACACGTTTGACTCTTCTTCCCTCAACCTTTTTTTTCATGCACACATCTGCAACCCACCAGTTGAGAACCACCACTCTAAACTGTAGACCAGCGAACAAACATGCAGAAAACGCACAAACATTGTTTACCATAGGGGGACGAACAAATACAGGGTTATTCCATTTTGAGTACAATGAGTCAAGTGAGTTGGAGCTCCCATTGTCATCTGTAAGACAGGCAAAAACAAACATGACCACAAACAAGCCGGAATTCTTGTTGTATACTGTACGTGTGTCAGACACCCTACAGTCTGATCTGTCTGCGAAGTACCTTTGTCACCAAGCCCTGAACTAATCACTCTCTCTGTCCTGGATTTAGGTAGGAAGGGCAACACTAGATCCACCTGAAAGGGGTAACATCTGTATTCCATCCCTACAGTTTGAAGAACAACAGTGATAATTAGAGCTGCAACGATTAATCGAATAATCGATGGACAGAAAATTAGTCGCCAGCTCTTTTGACAACCGATTAATGGTTTAAGTCATTTTAAAAAATAAAAAAGTAAAAAGAATTCCTGGTTGAGCCTCTTAAATGTGAAGATATGTTGCTGTTTGTGTCATATATGATCATAAATGAGACAAAGGAAGTTATGTGCAGACGTCACATTGGGTTCTGAGAAAGTAAGATGCACATTTTCAGCACTTCTTTGACATTTCATGGAATAAATGATTAACAGATTAATTGTAAAAATAATCAGCAGATTAATTGATAATGAAAATAATCATTAGATGCAGTCCTAATGATAATGATGTTGTTCTTGGTTACCATCATGTCAACATAAATTGCAGATAAACACGGGAACCTAACTCACCCATTTCAGAGACGACGCTGACTGCCATATTGGTGACATCGGACGTACAGCGCACTTGTGTTTCTTCAGCAGTCGGTTCCTCGTATCTGCTGAGACCGGTCACTTTGTTGATGTAAACTGTCTTTCCTACAGATGTGTCGTAATGATGAAGCCAGTCCCCAGATGTTGTAGCCTCTTCCCTGTCAACCAGCTGAGGACTTGTGCTGTAGCCTGAGACAGGCTCTGGATTTTGAGCATCATTGAGACAACCACCACTGAGACAACTTCTGTCCTGTGAGGTAGTGCTGGACAGGTGTGGTAACACTTTTGAAGTATCTGTCTTGTGCTGTTTCAAATGGCAGAGTTTAGCTGCCAAAGATTTTTTGCTTTTATTCTGCGCTGAGATTGGCTTTAATTTGGTGAAAATTGAACGGGTTGGTGGGCTTTGCAGTCTGTCCTGCGCCTCTGCTTTCTCTGTCACATCTTCATATTCCTTTTCTTTCTGGCAATTTAACAAATTCTTGGAATTCAAAACAAATCCGTCTGTCTGAGAAAGGCTGGCATCATGCTCTTGAAAGGGCAATTTCTGTTCATCAGATTTACAATATACTCTTCTAAACTTCTCAAGAGACCCTGACTCTATACATAAAGGAGATTTTTGACAAGATATTTTAGGAATTTTTGAAGGAATAATGGGATCGATGTCTCTGCATAGATCCTGACAAGATTTTTCATGGCCTAAATTTAGTGAGATTTTGTGTTTCGATGCAGAGGATCTCTCTTCGCACTTATGTTCAGAAAATTGCACCTGAAATGTGGACTTGTCGATGCGGGACGTGTCCTGAGTCTGCAGACATTCATGAACGTATGGATTGGACAGACAGATCTTCCTGTTACTAACTAAAGTCTGCCCGTGCTCTCCTGCACCACAGTGGTCTGGTAATATTTGCTCAGTACAGTTTAAATCAGGCTGAATTTGTTGAGTGAGGCTGCCTGGTGGGATCACATCGCCGGTTGAGGCAGTATTATTTAATCTTATTTCCATATCTTTTAAAAGTTCAGGGCTTTTATTTTCTGGCTGTCTGACTGAACTTGGCAGACATAAAACCTTTGAGTCTTCCCCAGCTTCACTGACAGTCAGCTCCTCCTCTTCAGTAATGTTATTATCAGACACAGATTCCAGCTCAGCCTGATCACTCAGTTGTTCCTTTCTACATTCTTTGTTTCTGCTTTCTTCACTTTTTATCTCTTCCAACTCTTGCGCTGTAATCTTTCTCTGCTCCACTTGTTCTGTCTCATCTTTGGACTGCAACACATCAGACTCCTGGCGAACGCTGTCCTCACACGCACCGTCCTCTTTACGCTTACGATAAACAGAATCAGAGGCCAGTTTCATTCCGATACTGCAATCTAGCGCGGAAGCACTTCCAGCTGCTTGACCACCACGGTCACTTTTGTGCACCTCTTGGTCTGTATTGTGAGTGGCAAACAAGTTGGGCGATATATCATCCTGGTCATCTTGAGAGAGCACAGCCACCAAGTTCTCCCTGCTCAGAAAAGCCTTCACTGCCTCTTCTACGCAAAGCAAAATGCCATCCCAGTCTTTGAACTCTATGAGAGATTTGGCAGGCTCGAGACATATGTCATACTCTGAGTAGGAGCATTTGATGTTTATGATGTATACTCCATGCAGATCTTGGCTCCGTTTGTGCTTCGGGCTCCTGATGGCAGACTGCTCTTCTGGACTGTCATTTTTCTGGTTTGAACTGCTCAGTCTGCGTAGGAGAAAGTTCAGCAGCTTGTGTACGCGCGTTTTCAGAAGCAGTCTCTCATTCACATACAGGAATTGCAAACTGTTGTTGTAGTGGCCTTCTCTACCAATGTAACCAGTCACTTCAAACTGTCCATGCGTGTAGCTGATTTCTCCAAGTTTCTGAGCTCGACCGAGGCCGTGTATCTGAATGAACCTGTGGTAAGAGTTTCTAGCCTTGGGAAGCTGCACCATCATGGCTCCTGTGCAGTCATTTTTCAGAGAGAAGGACACAGAGGGATGCACCAGAGCAATAGCCTCAACTCTTTGCCTGATCCTCTCACCCTCCAGCACAGCATCCATCCTCCTCCTCCGGACTGGCATGTTGTAAAAGAAGTTGCAGACGACAACAGTTGTCCCTGCAGTTGGTCGTGCAGTCTCCGCTTCAAAAACATCCATGCCCTGGCCATCCTTGAAGATTTTAATGTGAGTTTTTACTGACGATCTGGTGCGGGAGGAGATTTCAACAAGTGTGGCTAGAGAAACAACGCTTGCCAGAGCTTCCCCTCGGAAACCATACCAAGTGAGGTTGTCCAGGTCTTCAATGGAGTTGCATTTGCTTGTGTAGTATCTTTTCCCCACGCACTCCAAGTCCTCGACGCTAATCCCAGCACCGTTGTCTATTACCTGCACTTTGAACGCCTCCATGTCCATCCTGACTCCCACACAGGTCGCCTCGGCGTCGATGCTGTTCAGAATAAGCTCCTCTAAGCACTGCTGAAGTGAAGGGACAGCGACACCAGAGCGTAGTTTCCCCTGAACCTCTGCGGGCAAACACTTAATCATGGTGTTCATTAAATAAAGTTATCAGACGTTAGGTGTGTTTAGCCTCTCAACGTTAACGTTGGCGCTCGTGACCGACAGTAAACCGTCTCTAAGTTAGCTTTTGGTTGCTAACGTTCGGTGACATTTACGCTAAACGCCAGGTAACGTTAGCTCTATGAGTTCCAACGAAGACTTTCTAACCAAAGCCGGAAAAAACGGGTGCAGAGCTCGTAAAATTAGATATTTAAAACACAAAAACACTAGGCATGCTAAAAAAAAAAGAAATCTGGTACTGTTTATAGTCAACGTGAAACATCAAGAGAGGACAGTATGAGCTACTAGCTAAAGCTAATAGCGCCACCTTTGGTGTGAAGGACCTAGCAGCCTAACCGCCGTCTTCTTCCTTTATTGTTCAACACGCTTATATTGAGCACACCGCCACCCTCTGTCCGGAGAGTGCTATTGCATGTGTTTATAGCTAGAGTAAGCTTTGTTTTTCATTGTATTAACAGCAAGTATTCCAGTATTCAAATGTATGGTCAGTATACCTACCTATACCTACAAACCTAATAAGAGTCCATTACTCATTTATTATATATTTTTGCCCATATTTCAACTTGTAATGGGTCACTACTCAATTTCCATCACATTTTTCTCAATTGAATTTGATTTTAAGTATTTGCAAATATATACAGATTTTTTAAAAAATGTCTGATTTAAAGTAACACTTCATTTAATATTTGGCTACTTTGTCAATGATACTCCACAGCCACCTGCAGACCTCAGTTCTTGCCAGAGGAGGGCGACAGCGTTCTGATGAATATTAGGATCCCTCCAACCACTTCAGGCTTTTTGGATGTGGATGAACACAGCAGTGATTTGAAGGTCATAGGTCATACCATGTCTGCTCAGCAGGATAGATGCTTGTGTGCAAATATCCCTTTTTTAACGGAAGTAGAAACTGTTAACAGTCTCTTAAATAATGCAACCATTCAATCGTTGTCCTCTAGACTGAGCGTTGTTCTAGGTCATAGCAGGTTTTCTGTTACACAGCTGATGTAGCCATTGAAAATCAAATTCATTAACTCATCACTTACTGTCGTTAGTGCAATAAAAATCAAACAATGTTACGCCCACTGAGAGATTTTATTTCATTAATATAATCCATGTATTGTAGATGTCAGGGAGACATAACATGCACACATTACATTGAATAGCTTAATTATAAGAGCTGCATTCCAACCAAATAAAAAAGACTAAATAAATAGAACATCTAACTAAAATATACCATAGGCGCAATCAGTTGGTTATTTTATTTAACTATGTTAAAAGAGGAGTGTTCTAGGTGATCAATTGTTTTCTCATTCTTGAACTCTGCCTTGGTTATGTGAGACTTGGGGCTCCCGGTAGATTTTAGCCATTCTTGCATCTCTTTCACCTTGCTGCTTGGGCCCTGTAGCTGCCCTTGAACAGTCCCCGCGCCTGTGTTTTGGACCCATCCAACCAGGCCAAGCTTCTTCCCTTCTGCCTGAAACAACAAAATGCCGGGAGTTAGAAAAAACAGGATGGAGAATGTGGCTGTGATGGGACTCTTAATCTGAAAAGCATTTTCTGTTAGACAGACTGCTTGGGATGTTCCCATTGAAAGAGATGAAACGCTTGTATTAAAACTTGAAGACTGGGGATGAAAAAAAAGCCATTCTTGACCTTGGAAATGTTAGTTTGACAGAAAAAAAAATCAATGAATCAAGATCTATATACTAGCTTCTCAGGGGCTTTACTACAGCTGCGATGATGTTACTTTAAACAAGATTTTCTCGTCAACCTAAATCTAGAAAACGAGTTCTTATTAAAAGGAGCAGGCAACTCATATGCTAAGTTAATGTTATATTATTTCACTATAGAACTCACTTGAGTGTATTTCCGAAAAAATACACCTTGCACTTTGCCAAAAATTTCGTAATCCACTGACATTAGGTCTTCGTTGGACATTGTGGACCTAGAAAAGGAGAAAATAGTATAATAAAAAAATAATAATACTTGGGCGCCCAGCTGTGCATTTTAAGGACCCATCATGCATTGCATGTGCTAAGTTAGAGCTACAAGCTAAGCTAACGCAGTTGGTTTATGTTTAAACATCTGAAACTTGAGCTGATAGGCTTCGTGTTAGCTTCGTATTTAAGCCGTATGAATACTCGACAGCTCTCTGCCTGTCGTTTAAATTCACCTGAATATTGTTCGGAAGCCGTGGGACGAGCGCCACAGAGCTGCGAGGGACGTCCGTTCAAAATGTATACAGGCTCTCCCGGAAGTGATGTTCGTTTGACCAATCGGAGAACACCTGATATACTTGGTTACTAGGCAACGAATGTAAACGACTGCAAAAGGATTCGCAATAAGCATTCTAACCGAGCAATAAACCAAAGTCAGCGTTTCATTGAGACGGCATAGAAGAAGTAAGTGAAACTGTAAATGCGCTTTAAAGTTTGTCGAGTAGATAGCAGCTCACTGACGTTACACTACAGGGCTGTTATTGTATTCTGACTTCGACTTCTAACATTATTGTTTGCCTAGTAAATATTAACGTTACCCAAGCGAAACCAAATGTGTCATTCCAGTTGTGAAAGTGTTATATTGCTGTTTGCCCGTCTTTTTGTTAATTTTGGAGGAAACGCCCAAAAGAGTCAAGAAAGACTCAAGATCCACTTACTTGACTTTTCTAGAGTTTTCCATCACATCACACTGTCTTCATTAGCCCCATTTGAGGCTAGGTCTTCTTTAGCATACTGGGTCAATTTTTCAAAAGTCGTTTTTTCCCATTTCTAAAAACGTGAGCTTCACACTTCATTCTTGACACTTAAAAGCAACAATTAACTAAAAAACTGAGGATCTACTTGTAGAATTTAATTTATTTATTTTTTGGAGCTTTTGGCCATGTCGTACGTCCTTTTCAAAATATTTTGCTGCTTAATAATTTTAGCCAAAATTTTAAAGAAATTTAAAAGATGATCAGTTTTGTACAAAGTGTTTAATTTGCACAACTGGGGATTTGCTAGTAAAAAGTGTAATATGTTCAAAAACTACAAAACAAATGAGTAGGTTTAACCAGAGATGTGACAGCTGTCAAGTTCAAGAATAAATTATCTTGTTTAAACTAAATTTAACAAATTGTGGCACATACTTTTACAGTTATTTATCTCACAAGGTCTTAATTTGTTCTGATTCAAATTTTTCTTTTTTAGACTAAGTATAAGGTAGAATTAAACAGACTTGCTTGGGTAACATAAGACTGACTTGGCACTAAAGTCAAGTTCATTTGTTCACATTTTGTACATTTTGTCCTATTTTGTACAAATGGTCATTCACTGCAGATGCCAGATTTGGTGCCCCAACCTTTTTCTCTTCTAACCTTTTTTTTCTGTTTCCCTTTTTTCTTGAAATTCTAAGGGGAAATCCTGCAGTGGCTGGTGTGGCGGTGTATTTTAAGTTTTGTGGCACCGCATTTAAACCTAATAACTGCCAACAAATGATGGGGTCATGAACACATACACCAGAAGAAGACGCAGCCCTCGAGGGCAGCATATCATTGCAGGAAAGACACGTGGTCATGTCAATACTCACGCTCAACACGGTGTTGTACCGGGTGGGACAGCAGATGGAGTGGACTGGCCATTTCCAAACAAGCCTGTAAGCCTCAGGAGACTTCCCAATCCCAGGACACAAGACTCACTCAACCTGGATGATTTTGAAAAAATCACCATTTCAAAACGACCAACGGGCCCTTTGCTGCCTCAAGAAGATAATTCAAGTGGCATCAGAGAGGCCACTGCGGTCCAGCATCCAAGAGAAGATTCATACAGCCTGCCCAGAGCTGAACTGCAGATGGCCAAAGCAATTCATGCGAAAGAGCTCATGCTACAGGAGAAACTGCGGAGAGCGGAGGAAAAAATGAGACAAAGAATCCAGAGAGATGCTGTTGATGCTGCTGCAGGTCATTCCCAAATGAATGGGGAGGAAAGGTCCAACAGGGGTCAAGCTGAGAGGGGACAGGCTCAGACAAAATTCTCACTGTCTGAGCAGCAGAGGAGAGAATCAGGGAGAGGCAGAGAAACGATGATGCAAGAAAGAAGACAGGAGGATGTTAAACGAATTAGGGAGAAGCAAGATCAGAAGAATGCTGACAGAGTGTGGAATATACATAAAGAAAGAGCCAGGTGGAAAGAAACTGAAATAGAAATAGCACAAAGAACCCAGCTGCAGACTCCTGAGATCCCAGTTTATAAGCAAGAAGTGAGTAGAGAGCTGAACGATTTGAGGTGGGAAAATGTGAAAGAGCACAGCAAAAGAAAAAGTTGGGGTGAAAAAGACAACAGCAGTCTGGGAGAAACAGGTGCAAAAGAAAGAAAACAAAGTACAACCTTTAGGTGTGATAAAGGTCGACCAAGGGAAAATAAATCCCAGGAAAGGTCACGTAAGGAGATGTGTGGTTCCAACGATGATCGAGGCGTGCCTCAATTGAGCCACCAGAAAACGTCTCACAGAGCTGCAGCAGAAAACAATGGAGGTACAAGAAGAAAACTGTGTGGAGAGCCACCGGTTTCACCCGTTTCTGGCACTCATTCCAGCCGACCAGAGCAGGGCGCGCTCACATACGATGGTCTCCAGCATCTTCCTTGCACAATCTGCAACAGGAAGTTTAAAAGTGATAGATTAGAGACACATGTCCGAATCTGCCAAAAGTTACAACAATCACATCGTCAAGTCTTCAGCTCCTACGTCAACAGGACCAAGGGAACTCAAACAGAGAAGTACTTGAAAACCCACAGCAGATCCAAGACTCCAGAGGTAGGCCACCTTTTTTTTCCAGCTCTTTAAAGGTTTGCCTTACCAGTTTTATAGATGTTTTGAACTAAAGTACCCTGTGTAGTTTTTCCCCTTTTGTATTGCTGTGCAAACGTGTCATACCCTTTCAAGCTGGTAATACCACCAGATTACTATGTACTGATTTTTTATTACTTTATTTCATATCTGAACACAGTAATACTTACGATTGGAAACCTGAATTTGAATCACTTGCAAGTGACCCTTCCAGAGATGCTCTCAAGCCTTTGAGCTCAAGTCTAAGTCAAGTCTCAAGTCTCTTATGGTGGAAATGAGTGTTCATCTGCTGCACAGCCTAGTTAAATCTAGGGAATTCAAAGGGTGTACTGTATTACAGATAGTGATACTGATCGCACATGGGTAATGATGTATGAGCATTAAGAAAGGAGTGAGATTTAACTTGTCAGAGCTTTTTATTGCACAAAAGAAAAAAAGTAGTGTTCACGAGTCCCAAACCTCGAGTCAGAGTCGAGTCTGCAGTCCAGTCTGAGGTCGAGGTCAAGTCCTAGTCTGAGTACAAACCTTAGATGCCGGTAGAAAGGTGTTAGAGTTTAATATGATGCTATTGGTTGCATTATGGGAAATGGAGGATTCAAGGCCGCCGATTAATTGAAATAGGTATTTACTTTTTCTTTTGTCTTTTTATTCAGGTGTTAAAGAAAAAGAAATATAGAGAGAACAAAGCCAACACAAGGAATCTGCATGAAGGTCGACTCCCTGCTGGAACTTCACACCTGAAAGGGTCCAAGTGACCCGAACCCACCGAGACACGTCTGCCCCAGCCCAGCTGAACCTACTGTCAGTAGTGTCTGAATAGTTTAGTTTGAATGTCTTGTCAGCATTTTTTTTTTTTTTTTACAGATTTCTTGTCTACATTGCTTAAATCTATTAATATGTATGTATATATAAAAAATAGTGTTACACTTAGTTTGGATAGTCTGCCTACAGATAGTTTATAGACTATTTGTGACATTTCAACAACATACCAGGGTTACAGTTGGAGGTTTGAGTTAGAGGGTTAGGGAAGCCAGTGTTTGTTAAATATTTGTGTACACATTGTTCAACATTAAATGAACATTCACAAACAATCTGTACATACACAGAAACAAACATCTGTAGATTAAGTGAAACTGTTGAATGTCAACTGATGCGTGGTTGAAATGTTACAAATACTCTATAGACTATATGTAGGCTGATTATCCAAATAAGATGTTACCAAAAATCGATCTGTCTAAGGTAATTCTGGCTCTTTACAAGGTAAGCACTGTTTGATATTTAAGTAGAAATAGCTTAACTCCATTGTAGCTCACACTGTGGAAAATACAGACCACACATGCATAACAAAAGATAGCCGTTAGTTTTATTTTTGTCTTTTAAACAAAGCATAAACAGTGTGACTCTGAAAGCAGGAGTGTTTATACAACCGTTACATCTCCACAATATTTGGTTAACTGTTAAACAAAAATCACAAGTTTTAAGCTGACAAGACACTGTATTTTAAAAAAAAAATCACCCAAGGCTCAACTTTGTCATATTTGCAATGATTTTGGTTTCCATAGCTGGCTAAGGCACTTTAACATTTTACTGCATGAAAATATTGCCAGTGTTACAATGCTGACATGTGACAGTGACCTTGAGTCAACAGACTATAAGCAAGCCATCTATCTATCTATCTGTAAACAAAACCAATGGACCTCAAACAAAAAAACTAATTGCAATAACATGTTTTCTGTTCACAAATTATGCAAACTATGGGAAAACATTTCAGAAAGTACCAAAGACAGATAAAATGGTTAGAAAACGCAATAAAAACAATAACATCATAGCTGCAAGGTCAGCTACATTATAAATGCTTTACAGACAACAATGACCATATTCAAATAAAACTGTTCAAGTGTTTACACATGCCACAAAGACAGACCTACAAGTGCTGGAGCGACAGAAATTCTGGGTTTAACGCATACAATAAGAAAAAGTAATCAAAAAAAGTTGTTTACAAAATAAAATCAGTAGTTTCGCAGTTCACACAAATGCTTTTATAGGGCAGAAAACATATGTATTTGCATGATAAGTAAAATAGGTTTCTAAAAGCTGAATTGCCGGATAAATATGAAAAAAAAGGTTTGAAAGTCTTTTTCTGTGTTTGGCTTTTTTGGAGAAAAGCAAATGAAATGAAAATGACATAAAATAAAGTGACACACACCTGTAAGAAAGCTACATTTTCACATTGGAAGCTGGTGCTGACATGAGTCGTGATCGATCAACACATGTGCTGCCCATCTCTCAACATCTGAGACGAGGCAAACCCGATCTCTGCATGTACTAGCAAACGGTTTTTATCTTTAAATTTATCTGAGGCACTGAGGACTGAAGCCTCAATGCTGACATCACTTACCGTCAACAATACTACCACCAAAACTTGGAGTTAACATTCACATTGCAGAGTAACACTATGATCACCATGACTGTCTCTGGCAGGAGTCAAAGTCCGATGCTTTATGTTGAATCCAGCCAACATATCAGTCTGTGGAGAAATTTGCTCGATCACTGCACCCAGTTGTAGACGTGTGCATATGACAGTGTGCAAGCTGTTATACAGTATTACATATGCAACGAAACGTAATCATGCAACTTGGTGCTTTGTAAAACGTGTATACTGTAATCTAACCATTGTGAACGGGCACGTGGCTGCATTCCCATTCTAACCAGCCTGTTTATGCAGTACGTGCTAAAGAGTTCTGACACCTCTCCCATCATCAGGACGTATGCAGGTTAAGTCTCACACACCGGCCCCTGCAGAGCGGCCTCCGTGCTTTGTGAATGCGCCTCCTCTTCCTCCTCCATCCCCCATCCTTCCATCAGAGTGGTGGTTACCGTTACTGTCACATCCCGCTTCCCACTGCGCTGAGCGATTGATCGCTGCCCAAAGCCTTTCATTCTCTCTCTGCTGCTCATAGACCTACAGACAGCAGGAATAAAAGCAGTCACTCACAGACAAGGATTGAAATCAGCATCAAGGCGAACAGGTAGCTTTTGGGAAAAATGTCACACCTGCTTCTCGAGCATCTGGATCCTCGACTCTTGACGAGCGACGGTCTCTCGCAGCTGTAAAGTAAGCCCTGCTTGTCAAAATTGGATGTACTGAGTAAGATTCTGAGTCGTGCCAATGAGCGTGTGCAGATTTGATACCTGTGTGACTTCGCTACTTGCTTTGCAGCATTCTCCTTTTCTGCACACATCAGCCTCCTCCAGTCCATTGACTTTACCACAGCTCATTCGTTTGGTCTGTGGAAAATTGAGAGTACTGTTTTTATTTGGAGTATGTAATTAATGTCTAGTTTAGTGCAAAGGGGAGCAATTTTGGCTTTACCGATAGGCCTGTCGTGATGCTGACTGCTGCTGCCGCGGCTTTCAGCTCTTTCAGCTCTTCGTAAGGTAGAGTGACACTCTCAGAAAACGAAGAGAGCGTGTCAGGAGTGGGTAGCTCAGAGTCGTCTGGCATTGGGATGTACTCGGCATCCTCAAGCTCCTGTTGGATGAGAATCTCTCCAAATTAGACTATAAGTCTCCATTAAGATGGTTCTGTCCTATGATTCAAAGAAAGGTTTCTTTTTTCCTTGGTAAGTCATGGAAACAAACCTTTCTAAGCCAGAGAGGGCAGGAGCTATCGCCAGTCTGATTTGCCGCTGACATCATTGGGGTCGACAGGAAGCACTCCTCTGTATTATCCTCCATTGTACCCCCAAGACCCCTGTCCCGGCACTCCGTCTCTGAACCAGGTTCCATGTCAAGATCCACCATGGATGTAGATGCCTCCTGCCCCAGACCTAAAAATACACACATACCAAAGATAGGTTTTTTCTCAAGCAAAGAAAATTAATAAATACAAAAATCACTGACTGGAGGGAAGTATTTACCGCTGCCAACTGATAGTCCACTGCTGTTAGAGCGAATAGTCTTGGAGTTAAGCACTTTCTCTGCAAAGAAGAACAAGTATTAGACAGTCAACTGCTCACACAAATTGTTTCCAAGTGTCTGGTTGTCAATACCAACCCATTATGATAATGGTGTGCCAACCACGGCAAGAGAGGTCGGGTACATGGTGGAGGGAACCAAAGATCGGCCTTGGCATGGCAGGGCAAACCTCTGAACCAAACCCCTTATCAGCAGGCATCCCAAGGCGCCCGTTTCCTGCGTTTCCCCATGCAAAGATCTGATTGTCTGCAGGGAACAAAAACAGGTGATAATATGGACCAAAAGCTGGCGGCAGTGTTTTCTGGAAAAAAGTTAAAACTGCCACAAACGTTCACACAAAATTTGAAAATAATCACATATTCTCAAGTTCTCACCCTCCGTGGCTGCAATGGTGAAGCCGTCTCCACAAGACACTTTGGTCACCGTCTTCCCTCCAAAGGGTCCGAGAAGCACTTGGACACCCGGGTGCTTCTTGAAGTCCTTCACACCCAGCTGTCCGTACTTGTTGCATCCAAAGGTCAGGAGTCGACCACGTGCTGCAAAGAGAGAAATCGTACAATAACATTTCTTTGAAATGGTAACAACTTTCACCCTAATCCAAGAGAATAGTCTGCCTCTTTTTTGCAGTACCATCAATAGCAGCTGTGTGGTTCTTTCCTGGGGCTATGGTGTGGATCTTGAACCTTGACAGCTGCTTTGCCAAGGTCAGGGTGGTGATGTATGGGATCCCCTGGAAACACTGATGTGGCATACAGAAAAAGAAATTAACACATAAAGATGGCAGAACCACCTCACATCTCTGTCATTACTGTCCTTAAAGTTAAATTCAGTACCTCTCCAGGGTGGTTCTTGAGACCAGAGACTCCCTGGTTCAACCCTAGCTTGTTGAACTCATTGTTTCCACATGCTAAGACTTTTCCAGCTTCGGTCAAAAAGAAGGTTCCATCACTGCTACATGTCACAGAGGAGATGGTGGCGCCTTTAGGGATCTCCACCTGGGAAAACCAGAAAACAGAAAGTACCTTAGAAATATAGCTACAAATAATTAAAATTCTTTATTCATACTGCGTAAAATGCTTAATAACTTACAAGCAAACGCAAAGCTTTAGCCTTTTGATAGTCAACATACTAGAACAGGGAAAAAAACTTACTTGCATCGGAGAATTGAAGTCGTCCTCACATTCCAGGCCAAGACGCCCTGCAGGGGAAAAATGGAGAAACTTTGAGTGGGAACACTGAGTATGATTGTACATTAAAACAACACAGTAGAAACTCAATGAGATCAGCTCAGAACAACAGTAAAGACAGCAAACCTAAATACCATACTCTCCGCAGCCCCAAGAGTAGATGTCCCCACTCTGAGTCAGGACCACCACATGGTTGTCTCCACAGGAAACCTGACGGACAAGCCGCTCCTCGAAAAACTCCAAAAGCACTGGCTCCAAGACCTCCGAGCCGAGCTCACCTTCCACTCCAATGGAGCCATAATAGTCTGACCCAAACATGTACATCTGGTCCTCATCTGCAACAGCAGCAGCAGAACAGGTTTCAAAAGGTGTTGGTACGGAAGAAAAAGGTTTTTTTCTTAAGTTCCAAGAAGCCTTCCTCACTCACCTGTGATGCAGGCAGTAAAGTCTGCCCCACACGCCACCTGTCGGATGGCCTTCCCCTGTAGCTTCTCCACCTTCTTTGGCTGCCGATACGAGGCCTGGTCTCCGTGCCCCAGCTGGCCCACCATCTTGGCTCCACCTTGAACATTCTAAAGACATGGTTGAGACCATTCCTTTTAGAGAAGCACAGAAATAACCTGATCCAGTACAGCTCTCCCACAGGGAGGAGTTTAGTCTAGTACAGTATAATGGTAGCCTACTGAAAACGTACTGCAGCACTAAATTTTCAAAAAGGTACTGTACTGCATTGGAAAAAACAGTACCTATTATTTGTTATTTTTACGCGAATGCCTTAAAATAATTGGAGCAAAACTCTATCAGCAATGACGTTGCTGTGTGACATTCAATGCTTTGTAAAAGGACAGCACTGAAACTCTATTTTCTTTTTGTTAAGATGATAATATGATAATATGATGATAATGCTGTATCTAATCAGCCTATCAATATACTTTCTAGGTTATGGTATCTCAAACTAATTATGGCTTCTGCTAGTATGACAAATGTATCACCATAATTTTTTTTCTTTCCAAAAAAGAACAACAATGATATTTGATATTGTTTTTCCTTTTCTTGGAGAAGTTTTGAAAAGTATCAAAATTTACATTGGTACCGGTATCAAAACAAACATTTTGGCATTGTGACAACATTAGATGAGTCAATACTCACAGCCCACGTGTACAGCTCCTTTTCCACAGTCACCACTGCAAAGTGACTCTCGCCTGCACACACATGTTGGGCACTGCTGCCTCCTTTAAACGAGTCTATTTTCTGGGGGGTGAACTTCCCTCCTCCCCAGAAGTACACCTCTCTTGAGCGGGTGGTCACTACAGCAACAGGGGTGTCAGTCACTGTGCTCAGCCTGTGATGCATCAGGACAACAAAGGAAGTTCACACAAAAATCCTACTTAAGAAACAGAAATCAGGCTTTTGAACTGAGCAATATGAAACGAGTGTTAACTTACTTTGGTTTTTTCATCGCTGAATTCAGAAGGGCAACACGCTCTTCAAGCTCCCTGATATAGAATTAAGTTATTAGTGGGTGTTTTGCCTTAGTTGCATCCAGAAGAAGCTAAAATATTTATTGTGGAAATTAAACCTTTCAACCAACTTACTGTCTGATGTTGGAGATGAATGGCTGGTCCAGAATCTGCTCACCTGTAGGCCTCTTTGCAGGATCCTGCGACACAAAAACATGAAGAGAACTTAACAGTCACATGCTCACAGAGGCCTGCTCTGCCGTCAATTAGTTTGAAAAACGTTGTTCAATGTTCATTTTCTTTACTCACTTGATCGAGGCACTTGTACACCAGATCGATCAGTGCAGACGAATAAACACCTGGGTTCACATCCATAGTCCAGTTTCCCTGGACTATCTTCACACAGAGGTTCAGAGGGTTCTGATGGACACAAACAGCAAAAGAATTAATCCCTCTTAGAAAAAAATTACATTTTCTAAGTAACGCAAATAATCACAACTACTTCTAAATTAAACCTAAGATAACAAACCTACCGTTGCATCAAAAGTTCTTGTAAGTGTTAAGACTTCATAAAGTACACAACCCATGGCCCAGATGTCTGATTTGAAGTTGTACTTTGCTCCCTGGCACAGTTCTGGTGACATGTAATATGGAGTTCCCACGCACTGGATTCACAGAGAAGAAAGAAGTGCAAAAATCCGATTAGTACACTATGTTTCTCAAGGTGATACAAAAAGAGCCATGACATAAAACTATGTAATGCTATACCTGAAAAAATGAGCATCAGCAAGGCAAATTTACAATCAGCAACACCTAGAGCCTCATAATTGCGATCGACTCAACCATCCCTGCTCTCATCACACAACAGCAGCATCCAATGTGACAACAAAACAATAACTATCCACTCTAATTTTTAACATTTACATGTGTTTTTATCTACAAAAGCAGAATGCAAAAACTCCAGACACACGTTACCACAAACAGAGTTAGTAGAGTGAGGAGAGCGCTTAACTGCTGTGTAACATTCAATAAATATTAAATAAATCGAAGAGAGTCTGATTTAAAGATGCCAAGGAAGAGGGAATCACATCTTACAGTCTCTGCCATTGAAAACTCAGAGTCAAGCTTCTTTGCAAGGCCATAGTCACCCAGCTTTAAAAGGTCAGTCTTGGTCAGGAAAATGTTAAGAGTTTTGATATCTCTGCAGAAGAAAAACAAAACAAAAAAAAATCATTCGATTAACAAAAAGGAAAAACATTGTTAGAAACAAAACAATAAAAGCGTAAAGACCTTCCAGACACCTTGCATCAACACAGGCTGAACCTCTTACCTGTGTAAGATCCCAGCCTTGTGAATGTGTGACACAGCTGAGACAATCTGGTACAGGTACCATATGACCACCTACAGCAACATGTTAAAGGTGAAGATTTATTAAAGAACAGCCTGTTTTGTATACATGTAAAACACACGACCTGAAATGTTGCACTAGTACCTCTTCACTGAACAGTTTCCCCTTCTGTTGGTTGATTTTGTCGTACAGATTCCCGCCTGTGGTGAGGAGGCCGTTTTAGCATTCTGTCACAGATTAGCATTCGGACTGATCTAAATCGACTCTGACAGCATTTTCTTACCATTGCAATATTCCAACTCGATGAAGAGGGAGTTTTTATCCATGAAGTGATTGAAGTAGGCTATGATGTTGTTGTGCTCGAGGATGGAGAGGATGCTTATCTCGTTCATGACATCTCTGCGCTCCTTTTCGGAGAGCGAGTTCAGGTCCACCTCCTTCCATACCACCAGAGAGTTGTCCTAAAGAGGCCAGAGGTGGACACCTCATAAATAATTACTAGTGACCATCTCATATTAGTGCTCAGATGACAAAAAGCACCAGTTTAAGTTTCTGCACTGTATCTACTTGCATTGGTATACCTTTCTCTATAAGGCTATCCTATATGAATTGCCTTCTTGCTTATGCTCTCTACTGAACTCGCTCTGTCTTTGGCAAAAGAGCTTTTAATGTTTTTGCCCCAACATCTTGCTCTAACCTACAGGGTCACCTTAAACTCGAGAGATGTATCAGTTTAAATGATTTTAAATCCAGAATTAAGGGATGTTTGGTTAATGTTTGCACGTTTTTAGTATTTCTGGGTAATCTTGTGGCACACTGGTCTGTAAATCTCTCCTTTTGATGTGGCTTTCTCTTTATTTTTATTTTTACACGTTTCATGTGTATAATCTGTAATGATATGTTTGTATGCTGCTCCCTGTCTTGGCCAGGTCTCCCTTGTAAAAGAGATCTATAATCCCAATGGGACTCTCCTGGTTAAATACAGAAAGAAAGAAAGAATAGACAGACCAGGAAAATCTTCTCAGATGTAAAACTCAAAACTTTAAGAAATATGCCTGACTCGAATATATTTTTTGGAGGGAGAAGTAGCATGAGAAGTATGCACACCCAACTGTATTATGGGCTAAAGAAGCAGGCACGAGAAAGTCATCTATTTTGTTCTCACTCAAGAATTTCACATGGCTATGCAAACAGAGAAAGAATGAGCAATTCAGTCAGCCAGGCACATCCTGTGCATTAACTCATAATAATCCATTCAGAAAACATGATATAATCTTAATAAAACATTTTTGATTTATGCAAGTAGTATGTTTTCACTCCAAGCAGCGGTTCACATGATTTCTTAATGCCCCATTCCTGTCCAAAGAATGGTTGAGAAAACTTTAAGTTGCAGGCATGTTTTCCTGACTTGAAAGAAAACTTTTAGCAAAGTTTACAGAGGAAATGGACTGTTGCACGGCACGGTGTGTGATCAGCGCCTTTCAAACACAGAACACCACCTTACCTCTGCTCTCCTGTACAGAGTAGCTTCACCAAACGCCCCCCTTCCGAGGATCCGGATAGGAATGTAATGCAACTTCTCCTCTTCGCCATTAATGCGCCCTTCGCCCGATGCTGATCGCTCACTGACCACTGACCCACCGCCCAAATCTGAATTCAGCGAGTCGAAATGTCTTTCAAAGTCCTCCAGTGACATTTCTGTTTAGGGACTTGTTAGCCAGTGGCAGTGATGGAAATAGCCCGAACAGGCCTTGCGACAACTCTTTCTGAAAGACTCCTACAAAAAGCGTTCACACGTCTTACATGTTACTCGTGTCGGCTCACTAACACGCCCTTCAAAGTATCAGCGCCATCAGATGCGTCAAAGTCACTCCAAATTTTCCATCGATGAAAGAAAAATACAACGTAGCAAAATACGTGCAACTACAGTAGTCGCGCCACTGTCAAGCATGACACTACAAAAATTAAGATATACAGCCAACTTTTGAAAATTTCAGAATAAAAGTCGTCTCCTCGAGCGCGTCGTAGTGTGTTTTACGATGAAAGTTGACGCTGAATTTCCGGTAGTGCGCCTATTCTCTGCTTCTGTTTAGCTTAACATGCTAACAGCTTGACGGAAGTATGATACAATAAAATCCCAAACTAGGTAAGCACCGCTCACTAAAAGAGGTTAACCAAGTGTGCAAATACAAATACAAATACAAGAGTCACGAATGTTTGGAAGTGGTTGGTCCGTTTGACCGTCGACTAACGTTAAAGAGTCATTAAAAAAACGACAATTCGTCCTTCCTTTCCTTGGAATAAAACCCGGAAACTGTCAAATTAAGTTAAACGTCCTCCTTAGTTTTGTAAAACCTTGCACGTATTGTTATTTATTCTTTTTTGGTATGCTCTCCTGTACACTAAATCATACCGAGGAACATGACACACGAGTTTATTAATTGATTTATTTACTTACAAAAAACATAGCACAGTAATAAAATTAGAGTATCAAATCACTGCCCAGGCTAATTTGCAACAATTGTCCCTGGTATGGTTTTTCTATTTATAATTTAAATTTATAAACACAACATATTACTATCAGAGGCACATAGGCCAAATTAATTAAAAACATACTAACAGGGCTAGGAAGATTTCTTTGGAACTGTAATAGGTTACAGATTACAAGTTACCCTATATAAAATGTTACAAGTACAGTAACTTTGTCAATTTATCAAAGTAATGTAACTAATTACATTTTAGAACTTTCCTAAATTTCTAACAAATGTTTAATATGTTAACTATTTTCAAATGTTTAAACCAGGCAGTGTTAATGGCAGACGTGGGGCTCTGCAAAAAACAAAGAACCAATCAAAAACATCAGAACACAGCATCAAACTTCACTTAACAGCCTTGACTGGAGCGTCAAAAGAAGACATTGTGCACATCACAAACCTGCAAAGCAACAAAATTAATATTATTCAATATATAGCCTAAGCTTTTTATGGAAAAATGAGATGGAGATGAAAAAGGAGACGCTATTTCCTTTGTAATCATTGACATTTTTTTTAAAAGGAATTGTACTTTAAATACACATTCTTTCTTATTGACTGTAACTAATTCTAATTACATTTATTTTGTAATTAAATTATGTAATTTCATTTCATGTAACGAGTTACTCCCCAGCACCGCATACTAAATAGTTACATTCGTATATATACAATGCACATATATCATTATCAAATTAAATTAACAGTATTTACATCACTTATTCAAAGTTTTACTTCACAATTTCAATTTCATGACAAATTTTCAAAACTAAGATGGTGCAGTGTTGCACGAGTTTTAACAGATAACACTTACAACTTCTATTAGCTACGGAGAGGTAAAACACTACAACAGTATTGATTTTACATTTGGAAGTCATTAGCCCGCAGTCTACTCACATTTCCTGGTAAAAAACAAATTAAGTTCTATTAATGGATAAGACAACCAGACAAAGAACGTCGGTTTTTGGATGATCAACCGTTTTAAATACAATTGGTACATAAAGGTTACACAAAAATTATTTTAAAAAATTAAATAATAATAAAAAAATCAGGTGACTTTTTTATTGAGAGAGAGGGGTGTAAAAGGGGGAGTAAAACACAGACACTGGCAAACACACAGTTTTGTAATATTGACAGAGTGGCCATCTCACACAGATTGTGGTGACATGTGAGAGAGATTCCTGGCTAAAAATCTGAAGACCAAAGAAATATACGAACATGATTTCAAGTCATGACAACAGCACAAATGGGAATTCATTACACCACAATGCAGGTAGGTTTGTGTCATTTTATGTTGCAGGAGTTTAAACAACATACTGTGTTATTTATTTGTGGCTTACAGTGAACTCACGTCAATGTGTCTGTTTGTTTAGGATCCATGAGCACAGTCAGAGTCGGGTCCAGAAGTCTTCCACTCTATCCACTTATTATCACATGTTTAGGACTTCTAAACTTCATTCTGATGTTAACTGCTGTTGTTATTGGGATTTACTGTAAGTGCAATGGATTCGAGACAAGTGTTTCATCCTCACTTCACTTGTTTGATGTCAGTTTGTAGTATGCTGTAATAAACAGTTAGACTATTAACAATATTTAACCCTCTATACCCAATGTCCTAAATTGGTAAACGCATGAAAAACAGTAACTTGTTGTCTGAGTGTTTCCTGAAGGATCACTTATAAAGGGACTCTTTTTTTCTGATTATCACAGGTGGCAAAGTCACCCAGGTGCCTGCTCCCCAACTTCAAACATCACATGCATTATTCATAGAGGTGAAGGAACTCACGATAATGCAGAGTGAAGCAAGCAGAGTTAAAGAAGAGGCCCAAGTAGCATTGAAGAAAGAGCTCATGAGGCATCAGCAACTGAAACTGCATTTAGAGAACAACAAGACCCTCTGTGACGGCCTTGAGAGGCAGCTTGAGAGACTTCACTTGGAGAAAGCAACACTGCAGTCCAGTTCATCTGATATGCGTGAGAGGCAACTGCACTGATTTTTCTACATGCGTTTTGGAATTAAACCTTGTTTTCTTGTTGTGTGACTTTAATTTTCTTTCTTCTTAACAGAAAAAAGTTGCGGACGATGTCAGCCAGGATGGCTTTTATTCAACACATCGTGCTATTTCCATTCTATATCAGAACCCAGAAAGAGCTGGGCAAACAGCAAGGCGGACTGTATCCGTCGCGGGGCCAATCTGACTGTGATAGATAGCTTGGAGGAGCAGGTGAGTCCAGAGTGTTGTGGGTGGAAAACAAGGGATGAAAGAGGGGTAGAGTTCCTCTTGGTGTTTAAATCTGTAAAATACTGGCATGACAAAATCTGCAGAAATCAAGTAACGCTTTCTCAGTGGTGAGCAGGGATGTGGCAGATGAGGAAGGTCACCGATGACACAGCTTCATTAAGCTGCAGTTCTTCATTTGTTTCTGGTCATGCATTCTGCGTGTTCCTCATTATCACTGTTATTAGGAAAGTTTTATCTGTTTGCTGTTGCCCATCTTCATGAGTGAGGCTGAAAAAATGGTCCATTTTTTACATACTTGAAAATACCGCTCTATGCTGCTTTTAGAGGCACCCTGTGCTGTGTTTATTCATACCAACTCCCTGATAGGTAAATGTTTAATGTTTTTGTCTTTGTATTGTCCCCCCATCTGCCACAAAAATGCACGCGCCCTGAGCGTGAAGGCACTGAGGGATGTTGTACAGATTTGGACCAGTCCTTTTCATTGAAGACATTTTCACATGTCAAAGAAGGGAAAGCAGGGGTTGAAATAAAATTAACAAATGCTACATAAATTTTTTTAAACCATATTTAACATTCGACTTGTATTAAAATTTGACATGTGAAACTATCTGCCATGAAAAGTAAAGTTAGACCTTCAGGTAACGTGCTGCTTCTTTTCTGTCTACATAGCTAAATCTTTTTGAGTTCCTTCCTAAACTGGATTCCAGCATTCGACCCTGGTGGAGCCAGCCAGGGACCTGGATTGGCCTTACAGACGTTGAGACTGAGGGCAACTGGGTTTGGATAAATCATGTGACTCTGCAGGGTGAAGGGTAAGAGCTTGAAGACATAGGGCCTACTATGCAGTTTTTTGTTTTCATATTTGTTTTTTACTTTGAACAGATCTAGGCTACATATTCCTTTGCCTATAATGTTAATGTTAGGCTAAGCTAGCTGCCGGCACATTCTGTCTTTGTATTTAGTTTACGATTCACTTATTAACTTATATTAAAAAAAAGAACACAAGAATAATTTCCAGATTGCCAAACTATTTTGTTATTTTCAAACCTGCTAATTTACTGCTAAACTTAATAAACAAGAATGATAAGGAACGTTGTAAATACTTTCCCGCATAATTGTAAATCAAGTATTCACACGAGTCACATCTCTCCGTAGTCTAAATAATTACATTTTAAAAAGAGAGTATCATTAAAGTAATCTTTCCTAACGTACATTTAATGAAAAGCGGCACATCTAGCTCTTTGATAAAAATGTAATTTGGGCCTTTCTTTAGGTACTGGATACAAGGCGAGCCCAACAACGTTGGAAGAGTGGGTGAGGACTGTGCAGCAATAATGAACATAAGAAATCCTCGGGAAACGTGGTTTGATGCAAATTGCCATGATGAAAAGGATTGGTTATGTGAAATGAAACCCAATTAACTGTGGACACCATGGCAATGTGATAAGATATTACCATGCTTTGCAGAAAGCTTCAGCTCTGTACTTTGGGTACATTGTTACATGTTCCAACAGTGCTGCACACAAAGTGCTCCATTTTTCTGGACTGATTCACAATAGATGCTGTTATTGTTGTTAGAGTAGATGTAGTTTTAGCAGTGATGCTCTTGAGTAACACACTGATGATGTGGTTGATTCAGGATAAATACAACAAATGTTTAACAGTCAATTTCTGTATTAGTTGTTGTCATACCTTGTTTTCTTACTACTAGTCAGAACATTTTTGGGGGGGGGTTTGGGAGTTGTTTTGTTCTTGGCCATGCTAGCAGGAGACTGAAATATCTCAACAACCAATGGATGGATGTCATGAAATTTGTAGGCTGCAAATAATGGAATCCCCCGGAGGATAAACAATGTTAGCATGCGAACTGTGTTGGTAAATGTGGTAAACTATACACGTACGTGGTAACATCAGCATGTTGAAAACTTGCAACACTAAAGCTCCCAAAATATATATATTTCTTTTATTTAATCATTTCATTGAAACACACAACATTTCGAACCAAACAATAGATTTGGTTGCGGGGGTGCGGGGACAGTGTTGCAAGTTTTTTGCTTCTTAGCACCTGAAGAATCGATGTGCATGTGTCTACTAATTTTTTCAACATCAGCATGTTAACATGCAAATATTAGCATTTAGCACAAAGCAATCCTCTACTAAATAACGGCCTTGCAGGGCTGCTAGCATATCTGGAGTCTCTCATTAAGATGTAAAGAGCACAGAGAGTGGCCTACATGTCAAGCTGATTTCTCAATGTGTTCTTTTTAAATGTAAATAAAGGTTGATCAATTAATGAACTTTTTTTGTGGGTGTAGTTTATAAGTGCAGGTCTAACATTTTACTTAAGAACAGAACTTGGACAACAAATCAAGAATCTCTCTTTCAAAGCAGACCATTTGCTGGCAGCAGGGGGTGCAAATAAGCTATTTCTAGTGTCTAACCTTGGGAACACTGGTTTAATATTATTTGCGATTCCTGCTTGCCCATTCTTTCCCTCAAGTGGGAACACCACACTTTGTGAATCTGACTGTGTTCATTTTTACAAAGTTCATAAAATGTACTTGTCTTTAAAGCAATACTTTACTATAAATTATGTTGTATATCAGTTACTCACCTTTAGTTGTCTTTAATTGAAATTTCCTTTTTTCCTTCAGTGTTCCTCCACAGTAAACAGGTGATTCCAAAAATGCAAGCCACTCACTTTTGCTGGAAGCCTATGGAGATACAATTTTCAAAACACTAAACCTATCTAAAGATGCCCATCCAAAACTCTCAAAAGTATTGTGTGATATAATTCAAGTTTTCTTTATCTTTTACCATTTGACCAGTCATGTGACGTGGAGTATTGAATCAGATGTGTTTGATTTATTAGTTTTCTTGCTGAAATAAAAGTATTTTGGAAGTACTAAGCATACCACACATTATAGAAGTTGGATTACACATTGCCAAACTCAATCTTCAAAGGGGGGAACTCCAGTGAGTAACATGACTCTCACTGCATCCACTATTTAATATACCTCCATGCTTGTGTCATAGTTCTTGCTGACATTAACAGTGATACTGTTTCACAACGCTTTATTTATATCAGAGGTTAAACATTATAAGCACCAATAACTGTCATTTTACACAGGCGAACACACACACACACACACACACACACACACACACAGAGACCTTATCACGGGTGTCAGCAGGACACACAGAGGGCAAACAGATCAATAGGTACAACTTGTACCAGTAAATGGACAGAATTCACTCACAGTCAGAATTGAGGGAAGAAATGTCACTTAAACAAAGAATTTCTCAAGATTTCAGCACAGATGGGTTTTCTGGCTCTCACCAGCAAACACTTGGAAAAGGTAACTAACTTTTAAACTAAATCGTCTTTTAGTTTTTTTTTACCACTTATATACCACCATAGCTGTCTTTTCTCTCTCCAACTGACTCAGTGTAAATTTAGAAATTCTGTGACTTAGGCTTAAAATGAATTCTTTTTAAAAGATATTGTATGGTTTTAAAACTCAAACCGTGATCATGATGACTCTAAATGATTCAGCAATTTCTCTGTAACCCATTTGAAGGTAAAATGTCACTGTGATACTGCTTCTTATTTGATTAAGATGAAATATACCTAAAAGATTTTAACACCGAGGAACATTATTCAGGTCTGTTTACAGCGGGAGGTGGGTCTGCATTTTCACAGCAGCGACTGGTTATGCTGAGTCTGGCCCTGCTCAATGCAGTTCTGCTCATAGCTGCTGTTGTCATTGGGATTTACTGTAAGTATGAGAATTTCAGAAAACTGCCGACTTCCCCAGTGTTCTGTCCTGGGGCCTCTCCCGTTCATCATTTATCTTCTTCCTCTTAGCCATATATGCTGTAAATTTAACATCCTTTCCACTGCTGTGCAGATAACAACCAGCTCTACCTGTCCACCAAACCTACCTTCTTCCTCCCGCCCACTTCCCTCTCTCACTGCCTACAAGAAAACAAATCCAGGTTCTTCTACACCTTTCTAAAACTTAGTGATAAAACCAAAGTTCCCTCCATTGGCTCTCAAACTATCTTGCCACAACATGACAGTTTTTCCCTCACCATTGATAACATTATTACACTGTTGTTAAGTTTTAATTACTATTATTATTATTATTACTATCAGAGCTTGCCAATCGCTACTTAACTTAGCTCAAACACTGGCTGGTAGTCAGTCATAGTAGTGCTAGTGCTAGCTTGCCTCTGCCTGCAGTCATCAGATAAACTTTCCAACAACTCTTAGCAGTCTTGTGTATTTGTTGTGGCTTGTTTATTTACCACATTATGTTACTTTTAGACTTTATGTAATTTTAGAATCAAATACGGCAGTAAACAGCAGATGAGAAGAAGAAAGAAGAAGAAGGAGAAGTAGAAAAACAAAAAAGTACATAAAGTGCTAATCTGAGTCTATAAAATTACATAACATTGTAAATGAACAAGTTGCAACAAGCACACAGGAACGTTTGGAGTTGTTGGAAACTTAAGCTGATGACTTTAGGCAGAGGCAGGTTAATACTTCCCACTGACTCTCAGCATTTGAGCTAATCTAATTAGCGGTGGGCCAGCTCTGCTCATCTCTTCCTTGTTACTACACAGACAGTTGAAAGAATGGTATCTATCTTCTTGTCTAGAACTCAGGAGGGAGGAAAATATAAAGAAAATAAGGTTGACTTGTAAGTATTAGACAATTTAAATTTTTGACATTGTGGCAGCACCAAAAAAAAAGTCAATGGATCAACTAACTTAAATAACATTTCACTGAAAACTACAAGTATCAAACTAATGGTGGCGCTATAAAGGGCATAAAGAAAAAAAAACTTGATTCCATGCACTTCTGTTGTTGCAGTCCCACTTCTCTTTGTTATTATGAGTTTTTTTCCTCAGGTGCCCAAGCCCAAGACCTTCAGGTTCCTCCTGCAGATGCTACACCAATCATCATTGAGATGAACTATCTCCGCAACCACAGTAATCTCATCAGAGCGAAAATGGAGGCCCAGACAGCACTGAAGAAGGAGCGTGCCACCCATGCTGAACTCAGGCTGCAAATGAAGCAGCAGAAGATCTTCACTGACAACATTCAGAGTCAGATTGAGACACTTCACACAATAAAGACAAATCTGCAGTCTAATAAAACTGCCTTAGGTAAAGCAAACTTCCAGCCTTGTCTTTGGTGTCCTCTACATTTGCCCATAAGGAACACATGATGTAAACCTGTAAAATTTGTTTATTTGTTATGCTAATAGCACACCATATAAAAAGTATTAAAAAGCCTATGACAGGAAATGTTTTCTCCCGTTGCAACAGAGGAAAACTGTGGCAGATGCCAACCAGGATGGGTTTTTTTTAAATCAACCTGCTATTATTTTTCTTCTCGCAATGAGTCCAACTCCAAAAAGAACTGGTTCGATAGCAGAGCAGACTGCAAAATTCGAGGAGGCGACCTGCTTGTGATCGATAACATGCCAGAGCAGGTGGGTCACAAAAACAAATAAGAAGATTTGATTTGAATTTCAGTACCTCCTGGCTGCAGCATGGAAGTATAGTACAATATGAAATCAACTTTGTTTGCATCTGAATTCTTTAATCAGTGAGATCACAGAAAATACACAAACAGGGAAAATATCTCATGTGCAAAAGTAAAGTTGATCAGTTTAGTACATAAACACTCAAAAATGAGGAAAAACTTGAAATATGCTCTTGGAGTATAAATTCCTGTTGTTGCTTTCTTACAGCAACTCATTAACAACAACTTTCCAAGGCAGAGCGGCAGCTTGGGTTTGTGGTGGCAGAACGGATATTGGATCGGCCTCACTGATGTCGCGACAAAGGGAACATGGGTCTGGATTAACAATGTGACTGAAGTGGAAACAATGTAAGCATCAGCTCAAAGACGGCTATCACCTATTATTGACTTCTATGGTTTTGTGGCAATATCATCATGACTTGGTAAACATAGTTGAACTAAAATCTTCTCTAAATGATTCCTATTTATCCAAGGTACTGGAGAACTGGACAGCCTAGCCCTGATGGACCTCAGAGTGGGAACTGTGCTGCTGTTTATTACTTTGCTGACAATGTAAGATCATGGTATAATGGAAACTGTCAGAACCATTCATACAACTGGATATGTGAGATGGAGCCATCGGCTGTGGTTGACAAAGGTTTAGCCTCTGGGAGCAATGCGGGCATATAAGGAGAACTGAATACACAGTTGGTGGTGGGGCTCATTCAGATTTTCCTAAGTGACGCATGAAGCTACACGAGCAACTTCCTCCTATTAAAAGAATAAATACATTTTAAAAAAGGATGAATTTATACTGCGCATGCTCTATGGCTACATATATAGAGCATGCACAGAAGGTTTTCATGCATAAGCTGTCATGTGGAATGAGCTTAGCTGAGTTTTTTTTTATGTAATTCAAACAAATTACAAGTAGGGATTTTATTTTATATAGTGTATCATGTTGCTAATTTTGTTGTAAATATTTAAAATACATTTCCAGATGTTCCACCAATATTTCTGGTCTGTCTGTGTGACCAGTCAGCGTCTATATAATGGCTATCAGGGCAAGACTTTCTCATCCATGTGCTGTTCATAATTTTCTGCAAAAGTGTACTATAATAAAAATGTGCTATATTAGAGAGTTGAAAGCAGTATGCATGCCTTTTTGTTGTATTTTAGGAGAAAATAGCCATTTCAGGGGCAAAAATCCGAAAATCATAAAACTTTGACTCCATGTAAACTTGTTGATTGTCATGAAAATCTATAAACATAAATGATTTACCAGTCTTATAAAGAACAATGTGTTCGAGTGTATGTGAAAGCTCATGACTGCCATGTATTGATTTTATGAAATTGTGCTAGACAGAATAAAATACAAAGTTACACCTAAAGAAATGTCTCATAAAGCTTGACTGAATACATCAAAAATCACTTTTGTGAACAAAAAAATGACACTGCTCTTCAACTTACTGGCAGTGCTATAAATATTTAACAGATTAACCTGATTTTCTGTTTGTAATGTTACACGCACACGCACGCTGACAAACAGGGCAATGTCCTTACAAATAATCTCCCCTCTTAACAAATACGTCAGGCTGCTCTCATCTTAACAGTCAAAATGGAGGACACAGAAAATTCAGGTGGCGCTTTTGATCGTGCATACAACAAATTGATCAGTCAAGAAGACTCAAGTGTAGATGAGCACCCTCTCTACCCAAACCGAGAGAAACAAGGTAAAGTAAATGAAAAGTGAATTGTTGTCATCTGTTTGTGTGTAACCTGTTTTCTGATGCTGATAACAGATTCTAAAGTAGTTCCGGAAAGAAGTCTTTAAAATGTAAACAGTGATCATTTCTATGTCGTTCTTAATAGGTGTTTTTGTTTTGTCACGTTATTAAGTGCATGTTTTGCATTGGCTTTTAAAGTCAGTATCATTTTTAGATTTTCAGATAGCCAAATTACATATACATAATACTCATAGTATCTCTATAGAGTGTAAGAAGCACCTCCTCTCATTTTTCTTGGTTTTTCCTTTTTCTTATTCAAAGATCTGTGTGTCACTTTGACAGTATTAAAATGTACTATACTGTGACTCGGTTCACAGCTCTGATATTGATCCACTTCTTCCTTGTGAAGTGTCCATGTCCATGGTGAGACCTGAATCCAGTTGGAATCGTTACAAGCGGCTAACAGTGGGCCTGGCAGTGCTGGCTGTCATCCTACTATTACTTGATATTGGTTTGGGAGTCTACTGTGAGTTACTGTTCACTCATAAAACATTTCTAGGTTTACATTACTGCAAAAAATACTGTGATCTTAGGTGGCTATTAACATTACATCCAATTTGTAACATTCAAACTGTGTTTCATATAGTTTTATTTGTTCTAAAATGTTTAAACCTTTGAGAGATTTAAAAAAAATAAATTTAAAATTGAAGTAACGAAAGTGAAGTCATTCAGAGGTGTTCATGTAATGTAAAGGGTGTCAACTTGTGATTGTAACCCTTAAAATTTAACTGAGAGTAGATGACTTCAGTAATACTGTCTTCATTACTTACAGACAGAAAACTTACTGAAGAGCACCGTACGATAGGTGACATCAACGTCGAGATGGCCAAACTGCAGGTCACTTACAACGCTGCAGTCCAACTCAGGGATGAAGCTAAGAAACAGCTGGCAAAAGAGCTCAGTGAGCAGAAACTTACCAAGTGGGAACTTGATCACCAGATGAGACGAAGCAGAGATTACGAAAGGCAGACTAGCAAAATTCAAACGGAAATTGCTGCCTTAAAGTCCCACATGCCAATGATCAGTGAGTTTATTTAAAAAAAAAAAAAGGTTGTGTGTGATGTGTGTTATCATTTTATTAATGCAGAATTACTGTGACCCAACACACAACACATTATTGTGCATGTCTCCATTTTCTTTGGTAACAGAGGAGGGCTGCAGACACTGTCTACCAGGGTGGACTTTGATGAACTCACTGTGTTACTTCTTCCCGTTCTCGGAAGAACTTTCACGCAGATCATGGAATGACGCCAGACAGTTCTGCACGAGACATGGAGCCGACTTGGCAGTGGTGGACAGCAGAGAGAAACACGTAAGAGTCAAATTTAGCCAATGCAGATATATACATTTCTTTCTCATAATTTTTTTTCTTTTATAATGGTGTACGTTTCTCAACCTAGATCTCAAGAAACATTAGGAATCTGTGTAAAACAGAATGTGACAATTTGCTAATCCCCTTTGAAATACGGCCTACATCATTCATTTTTGTAATTAAATCTAAATTTGATGCCAGCAACATGTTAAAAATAAGTGGGGACCGAGGAAACAAAAGGCTGGGAGAGTTGTGGAATGCTTAAAGAAACAAATTTGGAAAGTTCCACAGGTAAACAGATTAATTAATAACAGGTGACCAATGATGATTAGGCATGAAAGGGTCACCTGCAAAAGATTCAGCTGTTAACAAGCAACGATGGGACAAGGTTCATCACTTTGTGAAACACATGGTTGTGTAAAGGATAACACTACAGAAGTTGGGGAAACCTTTGCCAAAGTGTTTTTTTTTTTTACAAATAATTGCATCCTGGGGCCAAGTGGATAAATTAAACCCAGTGTTGGACTTAAATTTCAGTCAGACTTTAAACCTTAAGTCAGACATACTATAGACACCAACTAACGTAAGTCTAACTTATATAGCCTGTCGCACTATGCATCATGGGTAAAATAAGATACTGAACAGAGGAAAAAGACGTGGCAACATTTTTGCATCTTTCCCTGTTGATGGACTATAATGAGTAAAAAAGTGTGTTATTTAGTATTATTAAACATCTAAATGTAAATATGAGCGCTATCTGAAGTGATAGTTTCTTGAGGAAACAGAATTCTCTCCACTAGTTCTTGGTTGTTGTAACTCTCTGTCGGGTTGTGTCTACTCCTGATGATTCTCTCTTTTCTTAGAGCTCCAACATCCAAATATTTACCATGGAGCAGACACCACGTCCTATCTCCAATGTAAAATGTTCTTTGTGTCCTTTTTTTAATTAGGAAAATACCAAATATGGCAGTGTCTTTGTGTGTCCCAGGTAACAGGCTGTTCTAACAAAGCTCTCATCTTAGGCTTTGCAAGGGGCCGAGATGG